>JADLSH010000367.1:4380000-4980000 GCA_016169945.1 Trachythela sp. YZ-2020 | reverse complement strand
TGTATTTTGATCAAAGAAACTTTAACTTGGTAAACCAACCTTAATATTGACTATAGACAAGTGTTTCCTGACGAACATGCATATTGCACAAACTAATTTACTTTTTCAATTGCTAGCAAGATTGTTTTATTAGAGAGAAACTGGTCTACTATGATAATAATTGCTCGTCAGTACTCAGCTGAAATTATCGGCTTTTATCGACACCGGGAAGTATCTATACTGACGGGTAGATTATTTAATGTTCTCTATTGACTGTTGCAATACGCATACCGATGTGAGATCAAACAAATGATTGATATCTTTCAAAGTAACATCTGTTCCAACCACACCCAGTATCTCAGGACCATCCTACAGACAGCGAGAGAACAACATATAGTGAGTGAACTTCTTGATTATTTCTGTAAACAAAGCTAAAAAATGAAATCTACAGAGATGAAAAAATCGGCTATTCACAATACTATAATTATATGCGAAGTGAAAATAAGTAACAATAAGAACGACCCACCCTCCTCCCACAAAATGTTATGCGGTCGTACACCACTTAACCTAAGCCAAGCTGTTACAGCTCGGCTTAGACCGCTGGATCACTATTTTATCCATATCTTAATTCCACTGAGCATGAATCAAAGTGTTGGGAAATAGTATACTATATATACTGTAGCATATACTCACAGTCTTGTTTGTTCGTGCGAATGCTGGCAGAGTTCCAGTTATCATCATCCCTAGAGGCTGAAAAACACAAACGCATAATCATTATTACTGCTTGCCCTCAGGGAGGCAGCACACTAATCGTTAGGGGTCCAGTTTTCTTTATAAAGTGCAGGGCAAATTTCGTTTTAATGTGTGTTTGTATGAAAGACTTTTTCGTGCATTAGACAATAACATGTCTTTTAATATCGTCGCCGAGTGAAAGGACAGGCGGGTTTCGAACAATGGTTTTGAACTTTTGTTAAAATTACAAACGCCATGCAAATATAGTGATCATTTAAACAGCCTTTAAATGTTTGAAAAAATAGTTTGTGGGTTTTATAATACAAATATTATGGTCTAGAATGTTGTTTACAGCGTTTCGCCGATCAATATTATTTTTAAATATTTTTTGGACATGGTTTGTGTAGCATTTTTTAGTGTAGGTTTTTACGTAGCATTTTCCTTGAGATAGTAACCCCTAGTTTGATGTGTTTCCAATTCTTTTTAATGAGAAAAGTATAGTATGGCATAAATATTACGTGTTCACTTCATAAACTAATATCCAAAATCATACTCAGTTATGGAAACGAGCTAGCTTCGGCGTACAAATACTTCCATGACATCGAACTGAGAAAATCCAGTGACAACTAGAAGGTTCGAGTCGAGTATATTCCGACATAATTAGAATGGTTTGAATTTTCGACAACGAAAATATCAGGCTCGTCTAACTTGTCCACACCTTTTCCCATCACTATTCTCAAGAGCAGTGAGCCGCATTACTCTATTTCGTTTAATAGAAATTATGTATGACGTTGAGTGGTCAACAGAATGGTGCCAGCACTCCAGAGTGGTTTTGCTCTTCTGGATTAACTGGGAATTAACGGAAATCAGAACGAATATTGATACAATCGACGTTTTGTCAACACGGACGTCATGCGTACACAATTCAGTGGTTGCTTGAAATCAAGAACGGCAATCTATTTATCTATGCAGTTTCAGTGTGTTTCACGTTAGTGAATCATACCAGAACGGTTCGATTTTGTACGTGTAGCGTCCATAAGTCCTCACTTGACTGTCAAAGCATGCAACGAATGGTATACATATATAGACCTTCAACAAGAATGCAAGCTAGGTATGAGTCAAAACAATGAGTGACATTACATAAGGATTTCCAAAACGAAAGAGTATGCAACTTACTCCGGAGTCGACGTATACACTGCTCCATATAGGATTATGCTGGTTTTTCTCTGCCATTGGTCGACTTAATACAGACACATAGCCCTTAATGGTAAACAAAACCAACAATTTTAAAGTGCATTATTAATAGTGGATTTTTGTGATCGATCTTCAAGGGATGGGAAAAATATTCTATTTTCCGGGACCGCAAGGGAACAAAAGAAACACTTTCTGTGAGTTATTGACAGATCAATACTGCTGGAGTTGTGCTACAGAAACTAAACGGTAAACCTATATATTGGAATGGTTAGGGTAAATATTTGATCAAATTAGGTTCAATTGGTACACTGTTGAGCCACTTGAACAAGGAGCCCAACCTAATGGTATACTGTCTATCTATTACACTGTATAGTTCATTTGCATCGCTGTTTCAATTTGAATATTTTCTTTTGATGTCTTCTTTATATTTTGAAAAATTCCTAATTTCTTTCCGCTGACCTAAAAAATTTTTTCCACCCATGCATGTCGATCTTATTTAAAAATGTGAACATTAACTTCCTATTTTCGTAGAATAGACCAACCTTTACAACATCTCTTACTGATCCAACGCCAGGTATACGGTAGAAAAATCCTGGAAAGAAAAATAATGCAAAAGTTTAATCCTATAACGCTTTAAATGACCAAAATAAAGGATTTGAGAAAATACTATAGTAAAAGTATAGTATGATTTGTGATACACTTTACCTCTGTTATTACAAGCAATTGATCTTAGGGCTTCTATACTGTGTGCTGGAGGACCAACAGCATATGTAAACACACGGACCTGAACAGCACGTTATAATAAAATCACTGACAAAACATGGTTGAGTAAAAACGGCCGAAGGTGTTAAAAAATAAAAAAATAGAACAAAACATAATCCAGAGATTAGCATCTATATAGACCCAAGATAAGTGAAAGAGTCTGTGATATTCCAGTTTTAATGCAAAATTATCATTACAGTCGAGTTAAACTTTGTTAGTAATCAATGTGTACAACTTATCAACTACATTCGAACTATGTGTTTATCCCATAATTATTCAGAAGTCATTTAACCATCACATGCACTTGCACATATCACTTGGTAGTTCGTACGCAACGTTGATGGACGGATAGGAAGCTTACATAAATGCCTTACATATAGATACTCGGAGATGTAAATCCTCTATTTAGTGTCCACTCCTCTGAATTTATTAAAGCCCCTCTATATTCAGGCCCTCCCCCTTATTAATATATTGTGCTGATTAGATTTATTATTGGCCTGGAATTTCACATTAGTTTACTGCGTTTTCTCGTTTCGGTAAAACCAACAAGACCCCCCCCCCCCTTCCCTCTCTACTAAAGTGCCTCTCAAGTCTCAAACGTGCCTGAAAACTAGGATAAATAACTATTACAAAAACCAACAAGACCCCCCCCCCCTCCCTCTCTACTAAAGTGCCTCTCAAGTCTCAAACGTGCCTGAAAACTAGGATAAATAACTATCACAAAAACCAAAAAGACACACCCCCCCTTCCCTCTCTACTAAAGTGCCTCTCAAGTCTCAAACGTGCCTGAAAACTAGGATAAATAACTATCACAAAAACAAAAAACAAAAAACAAAAACCAAACCTCTTTTTCGCTATTGTAGGCTTCAAAAACGCTCTCAGCTCGCTCAGTTGGTCCATCGGTAAAAACCGCTATTACTTTTTGACAATTTGCACCAACATCCTTTGAAAAACAATGAAACTATTATAGAGTCAAGATTTCACACAAAGGAGTTAGTTACATGCATTCATAAATATATCATGATATATTATTCACATGATAAACTAACAAGCCGGACAGTTGAACATGCTTGCAACAACGTTGTCAACAATTTTCTTATAATCGAAAATCGTAAAATATTATATTAAATAAATCAAGATACATTCAAATCCTTCGAACGTATTTTGTTGAGCACTGCATGTTTCATTTGTTTGATCTTGGACAACGAAATCTTTCTGCACAGATTCATTTTGAAACATGAAGGACAGACACTAGCTAGAGATTGTGACAGAAGGTAAGTTGAGTGCCGCCTAAATCGACAAACTTAATACACACTTTCGGTGAGCCTCGTTCTCGTGAATCGTGAGCGAATAGCCTTTCGTTTTGATTCATGAGAGCGAGGCTCCCAGGCCAAAGAAGTATTCGTGACGTAATTATCGAAAGGGTGTATTAAGAGTTGACGTGTTTTCATTCTTAAAATCAGCAATGTTTGCAAGCTGTGAGTTACTCTGTGAATTTGATATTTTCACGTTGTTCTCAATTATTGTTAAAAATAATCGATTGGGAAAATATTTATCGTCATTATGGAATTTTCTGTTCTGTATGGTTTCAATATTTACATTTACAGAGTGCACGTTACAATGAGTGAATGAAAAGAAAGACATAATTATACCTTTTCAAAAAGTTGAAAAGCGGCCTCGTAAGCTTTGGGCCACGAAGCAACATAACTAGCCTGAATGTCTCTCAACTTGTTCTTGTAATACTAAAATATATATAGGTATATTAACAAAACATTTGAGAAATGAAAATTTAACGCAAACATGCATTGATCATGACCATGAACAAAAGAAACAGAAAATGTATAAAAGTGTAACATACTTCTCTATTTTGTGAAGTTGCTTGTACAAACTTCATCTCACACGCCAAGTAGTTAAAATCAATATTAAACTGAAAAAATAAGGACAAACTCAAACGGTTTATTACTACTTTAAATACCAAGTATGATATAGTTTCGTTTCTATATTGTTGTACACGTGCTTATTTAAAAATATAAAGACATGCATGTAACCACTGTCCAATTGTTCGATAGGCTGAACCATTAGTCATTAAGTTTATCTTGAATCTTGATAGAATAAGCTGTATTATTATATGGCAAGTTCCTGTAGTTTACGCGATATGATTGGCTAATCAGCGGTCCGGAAAATGCCCCGCGGGGCATTACGAAATTTTTAATGCCCTACAACAAAAACAAACCATATAATAAACAACCTATTTTACTATACTTATGGTTGTGCCATATATTCGCTCGGTCAATACGACAAGACCTCGGTTTAATATTTTACCGTAAATATCTCACTTTCGGTTAATAAGTAGTTATTACTGAGAATGTATTTTATTGAGAATCTGACGCTATAGTCGTTTCTTCCTTTGAATGTTTAGACTTAACTAGCAATAGTTTTCTTGTTAAACATCATCTTTATGAAAAATGTTAAGGATTACAGACAAATGCAGTGTTTTCAATAATTATTGTAATAGCAGGCTGCATTTTCTAAATTAGGCGTCTGTGCTCAAGATTTCCAGATGAAAGGCAAATATAGATTTTGCCAATAAACTAATAGGCGGCGGTAAACCGCCTGTAACCGCCTTTATTAAAAACAGTAACAAAACACTGAAATGATATCGCTGTATACCTACCCAAATTAGATTAAAGAAGTCATTTTCCGAAAAAGTATCAATAAGTTCAGCTACAGCCAGTCTTGCTATTAACAATGGTCTGCCATACATGCTACCACTACTGCAAGAGTATAAATGATTTGGTTAGAGAGAGAAACTATACATTTGCATGGGGGAAGTGATCGCCGTCATAATATGGCATTACAAAATTTGTAAGATTAAAATTATGAAAGCTGTGAAGCTGGATGCTTTATACATCGTTTTAGCATGAACTAAATTAAACGCGTGCACAAAATGCATAAATGTGTGAATTAGAGCATTCATGGTTTCAAATTTGAAACAGAAAAGGGCTAAAAGGTTATCTAAGAAGTACTAAATATATACTTCATGTAAGATTATCGCCAATCCATATCCTAACCTTAACCTGTCTCGGGACGTAATATAGGCATACATAAAGTAGGTTCCCCGTTGCGAGTAAACAAAGAGGCCTTGGTTGAGAATTGCTAATTTCGAGGAAGGAAATGAAAATGAAAAATTTTTACCATCATAATACCGAATATGTTTCGTGAAATTTACCTGTCCACAATAATGACAACTGATTTTGGTGATGTTGAACCATGAATGTACCTATATGAAATAACACATTTAGGGAAAATCATAGAAAAAAGCTTCTGCACACTTAATATACAAATTACAAAACTCTTACAAGTCTCACAAAAAATCTAGTCTCACAAAAAATCTAGTCTCACAAAAGGTCTAGTAGTAAAACATACCATGGTCGTTTTCGAACATCATAAAGATCAATGCCTTTTGGTCCAACATCAAATTTAGCACCTAAAACAAATGGGAAAAGGCATAGTTATATAAATAGCTAGTATTGCACCTAACCAAGAGGAATGTTCTACGCAAGATCGCGACAGTGTTCGATCCATTGGGATTCATCAGCCCGTTCGTTGTTGTCGCAAAGATCCTACTTCAAAGCAGGGTCATCCTAAGGCCTTCCATTTTCCAAAATGGGCAGTTCTAATTGTAAAATGGGTAGTTCTAAAACCTAAAATGGGCAGTTCTAAAAATTGAGTTTTGGAGAGAACATGTTGAATTCACAAACCCGAAAAGTGTCTAAACATTCAATATTTAATATATTGTTTGAATTGGTCATTATGATAATATATACTTTCAAATACTTTTTACATTTTAACAAATTCCTAAAAAATTCTATCGTTGGGATAACCCTGTGACAGTGCTTGAAGCCAGGCTAGCCAGCTTCCCCCTCCATAGGCGGCGGAACGGGAGGGAAGTAGGGAAATGGGGGGCTAAGCCCCCCTGTTTCAGTCTTTCAATTAAATATGTTTATATAACAAATGTTGAATATTAGATTATTGCACTATAATGTTTTTAGTACTCGAGATGAAAGCTTGTAATGTTGAAATTTCCATGAAATTCTCCCCACAGAATGCAGGAAATGCGGTTTCAGAGATACTAGATTTCAAAATTTTCTGGGGGAGGATTCCCCCAGTAGCACAGCTATAATATTACGATTTTACTTAAAAAGTGGGTGGTATTGGCTCAATTTTTTTCGAATATTTTTTTAAAATTAGGGTGCCAATCAATGGGTCGTGCATGGGCTTTGATTTCCATGAAATAGGCAATGAGCGTCTAGGCTACACCACTGGCCGTACAACTACAAATCCCAAAACAAAAACAATGCGTTTAAATTTGTCACATTAATTAGCCTATTATCCATAATTTCATCATCCATATTTCCAGTGAGGTTCATACCTGGGTATGATCGAAGGACTCCAGTCTCACTTCCAAAATGTTGCCATTTTAAATCTCGATCATCCTTGGTGTTGTTTCTGAAGACTTCATCTAATGCTTCGGTCCATTTAATTGTATTTAGTATTTCAGGAGCTAAAAATGAATCAAATGCAATCTTAAATTGACATCATTCTTACAGGCGGGTTCCACTTAGTGACAGGTAGGCAAAACCGTTAGTCTCACTCAGCTAATAGGGAACTTTAGATTTGACTACGAGATTTTCCCGTTAAATATCTGCTAATACAAACTTGTTATCATCCTCTCTTTGGCACAACACATCTTTATAACAACAGTTGAGCCAAAGCGAGTACAACTTTGAGTTCCTATTAGCAGATATTTAACGGAAAAATCTCATAATCGTAGTCGTTCTCGTAGCCATCGTCAAATCTAAAGTTCCCTAATTGCCGGGTGACCACCATCAGCTAGTGAAACCCATGGGTTAAACACAAGGAAAGAAGTATCACATGACAAGACTAAACATCCTCTGTCAGTAGAGCGTTGACAAAGGGTCCTTTTTCGAAACGTGGGATACTGAATCGACGGGTAAGAGCTAAAAATGATGTATAAAGTAAGTTCTTTGTCCTTGATTCTTAACTAGCCATAGGAAAGTAGGTAACTAATTTTCACATCTCTCTTCCCAATTAAACACAGAATCGTCGAATGTGGGGGGAAATGAAAATCAAAACTGTACCTTTATCATAAATATCTGTAGGAACATGAATTGCACTCAGTTTATATGAGACGTTCAATAGAAAAGCTGGATCATAGGTAAGATTATGCGATGCCAAGCTTTCCGGGTCTTTCATGTCAAGGTAATCGAATGGCTAAAAATCACACAATAAAATAGCATTAATGTAGAATCACCATAAAGCATTTTGAATAAGCCTCGAAACTGAAAAATAGGATGCACGTGTAAATGAAAATATAAACCAACGATTGTTTTTGCACAGTAGTAAAATAGTAAGATTTAGTTTCAGGAAGTGCCTTGCAACGTCAGCCGACACGTCATTTTCTGTTGAGTTTGTCATCGCGGTTGCGTTGCCGTCCAAAATCTAAATCTTCCTCATGCTCATGCTCAATACCAGTGAATTATGACACGGCAAAAGTGTCAGATGAATTTGTGGGGTATACATGCATGACTGGCCTTGTATATATGGATGGTGGTTTTGAGCACAACTAGATACTTCAGGTGTAATCAGGTTCATCGTATATAATCAGGTTAACATGCATGGAACTTATCCAAACCTCAATGTTCTCATCGTATTCATACGTTTCCTGCACCTCTTCAATTTTTGCGACTAGGTTCTAGAAACAATATACAAATAAATATAAAATATACTTACACACATTTGGTGAATGACTGAACTTAAATCTTACGCAATCTTATGCCCTTAATATGTAGTTGCAAATATAATTGTTCTATTCAAGTTGAAATATTTTAGCTTGGTTGTTAGATGAATGTATAGACTTGATCGATATTTTCGAGTTACCACCGGATAGGCTAAACGGGCTTCGTCTTAACTACATTTTAACTACCCGTTTTGTAGTTAAATTGTAGTTAACTGTAAAATTCGCGATTCTGATTGGTTAACTTTCGCACCAACTATAGTTAACTTTAACTACTTTTTTATACAACTGGCCCCAGATGTATATCGTTAACGACAGAGTATTAGTGTTTGGAGTCGTTTGTGGTCCAAGGCTGTAACTATCACTTATGGCTAGAAGTATTGCCATGCCAACAATGTAGCAACAATTATCGCAACAGAGCAGCAACAGTTATAGCAGCGGGAAAATGCAATCTATAGTGGTCTATATATCGTAAATATTAAAACAAAAAACAGATAAAAAAAAACAAGAAAAGGGGGCGGTGGAAAGGTGAAGAGGCAACTAAGCGCAAAGCTTTATGCAACTAGGCAAGGTAAAAGGACAAAGTGACCAAACAAGAGGAATGGCACGAAAAACCCCTTCACCGATGTGACGTCATGGTCTCCCCTCATACTGACATCAGCCTGCAAGTATAATATTGTAAACATTTATCTGTAAACATATTGTAAACATTTATCTCAAGATTGGTATTGGCTATTATAACAGAGCGCGCAAAGCAGGATGGAAGATTATATAAAGCGAGCGAGTCGGTGATATAATTTAACTTGAATTATTTTTAGATTCTTCAATGACAAGAATAAAAGCCCAGAAAAGGATCATACAAATAGAGGTTTTGTGCCATTATGGTTACTAAAGATGAAGTGAATAATTTAAACGTGAAGAATTTCCAATATTTGTTTTCTTACAGTATATCTGTCGGCAAAGATCAATATTTACTTTTAAAACATAATTACAGTATTGAATATAACAACGGCCTGACACCTGCGTCTATATATTAAAGGGGAGTTATCTATTATACTAAAGCAGGTGGTGGGAGATACCTAATATAAAGTATTACTTTATAAGTACCTCCCACCGCCTGTATTAGATTTTTATATTATTATAATAGCTAGATGAACACAAAGATATATACAAAAGCATCTTAATGTAAAACACAGAAGCTGCAGTAAATACGATTTAATCCATTTGGACCACTGGGAATGGGATTTGGTAAATCAGTGGGTCGGATGACTGGAATTTAGTCCCCCTTCCCGACCCTCGTGTCCAAAAAAACCATGGCTATATATAATGGCTATATACATGTGGATCCTTTCCATGTTAGCCATGAATCATTTCATAAAAAATGTCAATTGATTACTACAGACATAACAACATCGTCTTTTATTTGAAAACAACGTTAAACTTCACTACTATTATTTGAGGACGGATATTTAGTGCTGTTTACAGTCTAAAGGAAAAGTCAGAATGCATCCATTAACGGTACTTTTCACACGTTCGAGCAAACGAGACACAATTGTACAGCTTCTGAAGTTCAGAGTAAAATAACCGTTTTATCCTAGCTGTTACAACACAAACGGTTTAAAGTCACATACACTGTGGCATATATAATAATTATAATAACTCGAGATAACTTCATAGTTTTTATCAAAGAAATATCACATGTCACTATGCAATTAAAGATGTACAGGTTGCGTTTCTGGACTCATCAATTCTATGTTTTCATTATGAAGCTTTGACACTGCACATGCTCAAACGTGAAATGTAAATAATAAAAATGTATCTTCATTATTCATGGAGAGACTATACTCCCAACTACTTCCCGCCTCTGAAGACGCAAAGAATAATCACCAAAAATCAGTTAGTCCAAAAACTAATTTAGCACCAGTGGCGTGCTGGCAGGGAGGGGGGGGGTCTGGCTCCAAATATTTTTAGGGGGCGCCAAAACATAAATGGGGCGCAAGCACTGTTCAAAGTGCTAGTACGCGCGCTTAATTTGAGTTTTGTTATTCGGAATACGACTTATACGAGGATTAAAAATTCACCAGCCTACCTACAACTACAAGCATTACTGTCCAGTCTAATATCTCAAAGGATGTAAATTGTTCATTGTGAACTGTGAAGTGATTTGGCTTACGATTACTTGTAAGTGTTGTAATTATCTCGTCATAGAATTCCGTCAAATCGCCTCTCAAAACGCAATAAATGGCATTCCAGGGACTCTAGATTTCAAATTTTTCCCGGGGAGGCATACACCCGGACCCCCCGCTAGAGGTCTCGCGTCTACGACGCTCGTCCACACAAATTAAGGGGGCGCCAAATTCCCAGCTGGCCTCCTCTGGCGAACACGAGCCAGCCCGCCACTGTTTTAAAGCACTTTAAGCCAGCTGATTTTTATTTGGTCGTAAGTACTGTTGTGACCAAGTCATTAGGGACTTTAAGATTGGACGGCTACAGACTGGGACTACGGTTGGACGAGCGACCACGATATTGGTGGGCACTGGAACGAGTACCGTTGTTTATGGCGCGAAAGATGAATTTAAGATTTTAAATACGGAGTACGGAAAACAAAGACAAGATGTCTTTTCAAGATGTTAGAAATAATTTGGTTTTTGGTTTGGTGGATGGATATTTACCTGAAGAAGAATTTTTAATTTTGTATGAGTATTTCAAGTCTTCAAATCCAATTTATCCTTACTGGGAATATGACCCATTTTGTTTGGATAACCTTGACTCAAATGAATGTAAAGCAGAATTTCGAGTAGAGAAAGACGATATTCTACTTTTAGCAAGAACTCTTCATATTCCTGATGTTTTTTAATGTATAAATGTATTTTATAATTTTTAAATGTATTTTTATGTATGTTTCCTGATATTTTGGTTTACGTAGTCGCGGCAACGAGAAACTCATCGACTACCCACCGTCGTGAGGCAACTACGGCTGGATCGCGGCAATTCTACTACCTCGCCCTAGTTTACTTCCGGTGCTCGGCCGTAGTCGTAGTCCGTAGCCGTCCAGAGGTAGCCGTCCAATCTTAAAGTCCCTATTGTCATGTGTTTTGTGTGCTGTATGCAAAGCAGTCTTTTATGATTGCAGAGGTTTTGGACAGGTATATATCAGCACTCTATTACATCGGCCATGCCTTAATGTGTTCGCGACCATACGACTAAATGGAAACTAGGCTTAATAGGGCAGGTGGCCTATTATACGGCTTTAAGCCTTTAACATGCATCATGTATAGACCGCTTTCATAATAGTGACTAATTTGAATATTCTTTTATGTGCATTTTAATAAGCCTTTCTGCCTCGTTTGTGTGTCTGTAATTTCAGTATTTCTATTAACTATGGTAATTCAAAAGAATCTTTGCTTGATAACGAGGCCAGAAAGGCTCATTTAGATGCACATAAAAGAATATTTAAAACGGTGGCCATTATGAAAGTGGTCTATAGTATTTTTATTATAGTTATAACACAAGAAAGCAAGCAAAGTGAGGTTTAAATACAACTTAGCTTCTGATTACGCTTCTGGTGTAAAAAAAATTCAGTCAGTCAACTGGTCAGTGAGTAAATTGAACAGTCCATCAACTCAATCAGTCCATAGCTAGCAGTATTTTCTTAAAGCATTGTTGATCATTATAGGTATAGTAACACATGCAGGAGTTGACTTTTTACATTGTCATTAATTACTAAATTTTGTTTTTATAGTTCAATATATTCATCAATTAAATTATATTGCTTTGGTGCCTGGCTCAAATGGGGCGCTCCATCCAATAACAACCTGACACTGTTAACACATACAATGTGATCCAATGCACCTTTTTATTATTTTTCTTTGTCTTCGACTGAACATTTAAGATTTTCTTTGTCTAAGACCAGTAATTTTGGTTTTATTGTATCTAAATATATACAGATATTGTTATAGATAAATTTATAATATAATAAATGGTAAATTAATGCATGGTATTTTAGATGATCTGACAAAAATAATGCTTCCCCCACAATATTTAACAATTATTTGCCGAAGGCGAGGTGGATATCTGTCATATTTCCGATATTCACTGAGCCTGAGGTGAATAATTGTTTTAGTAAAATTACATGTGATTATTTGGGAAAAAATAAAAAATGCACATTTCAAAAATATTTTAATTGAATACGATAAAAGCGGCTTAATAAAAACGCTTTAGGTGATTATCGCGTATTAATCCGAGGTAGTGCAACCGATCAGCATCGAGAATTTTCAATAATCACCTATGTAATTTTACTAAAACTGTATAATCGTTCAAATCTTATCGAAATAGATAGAAAGATGTAGATAGATTTTAAGATTTTTCAATAAATTAAATTCTTACTTTTTACCACAGAAGAAATTGGTACTGTCTGGGGAAGGGGGATCAGCTACTTCTGATCAATAATTTAATAAAATGCACTTTAGGACACCCAAAGGGGTGCCATTATTAATGCCTTTATCTGGCATCACAATCTTGACAATCCTATGATTGACAATCCTTAGCAACTGGACTAGATAAAACATTTAATTAGTGCTTATATTCTCATAAACATGGGAAATTGGAAAATAAATCACACACTTTGTAAGCTTGTCACACAGAATAAGAGCATGTTGTATTAAGGCACTGGGGAACTCAGCAGGCCCAAAACTAGAAGAGGCACAGGGGGAGGTGTCAGGAGAAGAACCTTTTGAATTAGGGATATATATATACAATAATTAGACATTGAATAAGCGCTGGTAGGGAGGACGCCCACAATTCTACCACACCCTCCAACCAAACCAATCTATGGCTGTGTATGGATAAGGCTAATACAATGTGTAATCATTTATTAATATTAGTACCCTTGCCCCGGGCTGACGCCGCGGGAACGGCGCACCGTTGGCTCGGAGATTACGCTCATTATCTGGCTTGAAACAATCCTGTGACAGCACTGCTCAAGGTTGGGTTAAGAATATTATGTCACCAAAAGGTTGTCAGCGTGCATCTGTCCTCTAATAGATCATGGCTCGATCTCCACCAGTAAAAACGCAGATTCATGATTCAAATTATTATACAAAATAGATTAAAACATTGCAAAAAGCAGTTTAGTTTAAGGTGCAACACTTGAAGTTGGGATATGACAAAACAAAACGTAAAGGGGAATCCGGCATCCTGTATAAACTGGCGTCTTAAAGTACTTTAGCACAACAAGAATATTAAACAGCTGTGCAAATTTAAAGGTGATGTAAAGTCCGGATGTAAACAAACCGGCAACATCCGTTTGTTTACATTTTAAACACGCTATATTTAAAAAATTATGAAGTGTTCTGGCTTCTGCTTCGCTATGCTTTAAATAAATACAGATTCGAGTTTCTGATTTAGAAGATGTCGAATTTTAGTCGAAACAACGCGAAATTTGGGCATTGTTTACATCGCGGGACCCCCCATAGTACATGCGCAGAATGGACTATATATAACATCATAATTTATTAATAATGGCAGAGCTAAAAGTTATACTTATTAGATAGTTGACTTTTTAAAAATGTATACAATTGTAATAAAAAAATATTTTACTAAAAACAGTTTTTGCAATAAGATGTCAAGGGCTCAAGGCGTATATTTTCCGTTCCGCAAGGCAGTGTCAGTATTAAATGTGAAACAGCTTAAAATTTAAATACAAAATAAACAAAATTTATATTATATGCAATCCTTATTGAAACTTGTAAAGTTCTTCGTTAAGGTGTAACATTATTTTAACAGCATTAAAAACCAAAGATTTCGTTAAAGCCTTTATAGAGTGTAAAAAATTTATAACATTTTTAAGAAGCGATTTTCACAATTTTAGTTCTTTTGAGTTTACTGATTACTTTCTTCAACCTTTTGACAATCTGGTCTTGATATTATTAAGCAGCTGGCACCTCAGACTGTCAGTTTATTTTCATACAACAAAAACTGAGTAAATACTATATAAAAAACATACCCGCAAAGAATTGATTTTCTTATTGAAATAGTTATGCATCTTTTCGCCAACTTCCTTAACCATTCTTGTCCCATTGTTGTCTCTCGTTGTCAACGCCAACTTTTCCAATTCCTAAAACGTCCAAATATAAAATGAAATAGTGGATCGGAGGGAAAGATAAAATCGTTCATGCCAAGCTGTTTACTTTATGTGTGTGAAATGTTGATATTTTCATGTATGTATGCCGTCCTGTCTATTTATCGATCAATAAGTCGCTTACTAATAAATCTTACTTTATACCTTTTCTACAGCTGCAGAGCCAGTGGCATGAACAGCGAAATTGTGAATCTTCGCTCCAATGTTGTGTGCCCATGCCTTGACGCTGGAAGTACAAACGTTGTTATAAAAATTATAAAGTTCAACACAGCAAACCGAAATATTGTAATAAACAAATTGAAGTAACAGACAAGCAGCCGACCGTATGTGCGCTACTTACTTCTCAGATTGAACATCTCCGACACAAAAGCTGAATCTAAGAGCAGCTAAGCCCAGTACGAAGGCAAATTGACAGGGAAAAAAGCTGCTATCTTTCATTTGCCAACGGACTAAACAACATCACTCGCAATCTGCTGGAGTGCTGGCAAATGTCTAGTGGAAAATGACAGCACAAAAATGCTGAATAAGGAAAGCAAACTCGTACTAGTCTTCACGCTTTCACGCTCGGCAATCGCGATATAATTACCGTGAACGCGCCGACCTCTGCGCGCCGATATAAATTTACTGAATGCTAAACCACAACGACACAAGCTAAAAGCAGGATTATTGACTCGTTCGGTTCCTTCCTATTCTCATTTTATTGCAATCTGTGAAACGCAAACGGGAAATAGGCAAATAATGTCTACTAATTTGCATACTTTATAAGTTGTTTGTTTGATGTGAATGACAATAAGATCGGCCAACCGCCGCTGTGACATATTGTTGATATTGTGGATAGTTGCTCGCAAAAATGTTAGCCACATGGCAACTAGCAAGCCAGACTCTTCCATTTAGATTTGATATGTTCAAAATCTCTATATAATTTTTTTAATTCCAAATGCGACAAACTGCTTTCCTATTTTTAATAAGATTTAAGACCTCCGCAGTTAATATTTCAGTGCCAGTGGCTATCATAACGCGAGATGGAACACCTGCCAGCTTCTATACAATGGCACAGATGACACGCTGGCTGTTTGTCCCTAGTGGCCAGAGTCTCTGCCTAGTGCAGAATTTTACACCTTAATATGTAAATAGAATATATTGAACTCAGAAAACTTTAACGGAAAGGGACTATAAAATCATTAATTTTCAACCAATTGCCGACAAACTTACAACATTTATTATTTTTACATGTAATATGAGTTTTAAGCTCATGTAGATTAAGTTGATTAGATAAGCAAATTTTGGGACTATATCAATTAAAGGCGATTTTAACGTTAATATATATTAGCGACAATTCGCAATTCAAATGATGTTACTACATAACTTGCATAGTTGCATTGTTCAAGCCAGAAAAAATTGCATAGCTAGGACTTTGCTAAGGGCTACGACTTTGCTATTTTACCACTGTGCTTCTTTTTAACACCAGACGATTTTACTTATCCGTGCCCAACCGTCCGAGTCCTGGGGTGGCCGTGGAGCCGGTTGTATGAATGTCTTAACTACATTTTAACTACCCGTTTTGTAGTTAAATGGTGCCGGTTAACTCTATTTCAAAACATGTAGTTTTTTTATTTTTGCGGCTCTGAAGTCTAAACCTGACTGAGAAGCTCTGAAGTTTATACAGCCGGCTGTATTCGCGCTGACGTTGCATAGAAACTCCAGAGAAAAATAGGTCGAGTTCGATTCAAGTCTTTTGTTTCTAGACTCTATTGTGGATGAAAACCATCCAAAATATTTATCCGAGCCTTGATTTTTTTATTATACTCTACACTACAATTTGCATGCATACAGTTCGTACATATATCGGTTTTCAGTATATAAATCGCGATTGAGAAATAATGTTGAAAGATAAACAAGACAGCTGCAGTACAAAATCTGCAGCACTGAAAAGCTGCAGTTATATTGTCCATGCTGGCCGGATTCGCCCATTCACTCCATTGCATATCAGTGATTGCATCCAGCATGCATCCGAATATGTCCATAGCAGGGTTGGAATAAAACACGGATACGGATGGCACGGATACGGATGGCACGGATACGGATGGCACGGATACGGATGGCACGGATACGGATGGCACGGATACGGATACGGATGAGGGGATAAAACACGGATATGGGGATAAAACACGGATGAGGGGATAAAGCACGGATGGTGGGGTAAAACACGGATGAGGGGATAAAACACGGATGGGGGGATAAAACACGGATGAGGGGATAAACACGGATGGGGGGATAAAACACGGATGGGGGGATAAAACACGGATGGGGGGATAAAACACGGATGGGGGGATAAAACACGGATCAGGGAATAAAACACGGATGGGGGGATAAAACACGGATGGGGGGATAAAACACGGATGGGGGGATAAAACACGGATGGGGGGATAAAACACGGATGGGGGGATAAAACACGGATCAGGGGATAAAACACGGATGGGGGGATAAAACACGGATGGGGGGATAAAACACGGATGAGGCACAGAATAGTTTAATATCTATGACAAGATATTTTGTAATGAATTTTGATACAAATCTTAAAATAAGGTAATTTTGAATAAATGCCAAAACATGGAAAGCGACATGACAAGTGTTGCAAAGGCTTCTCATGTTCTACCTGACAGATGTTTTGTTGCGCTTGGTACTGATGCGGTCGGCATTTATTGTCTGCTTACCAAAAATGTAATATCGCAGCTTATTCTTACCAAATGTCAATGTTTGGTGGCTTGAAAATCATTGAAATTTGAAAAGGACAAACAACTATATCTCTGAGTTAGCTGTGAAACGATTGTCGTGAAAAGGTTTTTTGACGATGACATCGATACGGAGCGCAAACTCATCAAAGAAGCGAGATTTCTGAATACTATTCCCTATTTGTAAAAGAAAACAATTAACCCGGTATCATAAATTAAATGACGAGCGCGTACTTTTTGTGGTTATCAAACTATAAATTCGCCTTGTAATCTGCCGGCGGCGTGTTATGGCGTAGATTATTATGTTGTATTATTATATAAGCGTGGGAATATAACCTCATGAGAGTGTGGCAAGTTTAATTTTAAGGTTAACTAAAAAGTGTTATCCTTATACAAGCAAAATTCATGTTGCATTATAAAAATAATCTACCGCATAAACAGTGGAAACAAAGCACTGCGAGTTATTTATTATAATCAGATCCGCATAAACGGAAACTCCTCTGACAAGCAACAAATCTCCATCGGTATATCTGGTATTCTCAAAAGTATATTAAATAAAAAGTATTACCTTATCTTCTTCCAACAAATGCCCGCAGAAGTTCGCACTTATTGAATGCGCAGTCTACGTATATCAGCCTTTAGAAACATTGCGATTTGCGCTAAGTTCTATGCTAATCAGCGTTTTATTTGTCAGTACATTTAAGTACTAAAAAATGTTGGGCAATTATTATCTCATCCACAGAATAGGGAACTCCCTATTCTGTGCCTCATCCGTGTTTTATCCCCCCATCCGTGTTTTATCCCCTTATCCGTGTTTTATCCCCATATCCGTGTTTTATCCCACCATCCGTGTTTTATCCCCCCCCATCCGTGTTTTATCCCCCCATCCGTGTTTTATCCCCATATCCGTGTTTTATCCCCTCATCCGTGTTTTATCCCTCTATCCGTGTTTTATCCCCTCATCCGTGTTTTATCCCCTCATCCGTGTTTTATCCCCCCATCCGTGTTTTATCCCCCCATCTGTGTTTTATCCCCCCATCCGTGTTTTATCCCCCCATCCGTGTTTTATCCCCTCATCCGTATCCGTGCCATCCGTATCCGTGTTTTATCCCAATCAGTCTATAGCATAGGCGTACGGGCGCAACTTCGTTTGGGGGGGCAACAAAATTTTGCCCGAATTTTAAAGCTTACCCAAAATGTCCGAATTTGGATAATATAACATATTGATAACAATAATAACTCAAAACTGTGAAGTGTGAACTCAAAATGAACGTTTACAAATTGCATGAGCTGTCTATGAGTTAACATTGGCGCAATCTGTAGGGGGTCCGGGGTTGAAAATATGAGGGTTCTGAAAGGGTATTTCGTGCATTCTGAGACCACTCTGATACCCAGATAATATACATTCAAAATCGCGTACACTCATTGCAATTGTTCAATAATAATACTAATGATTCAGAATATAAGTTACTAAATAATCATTCAGTCTAATTCTTAAAGAAGAAAAAATATTTTCTGTGAAATAATTGGTGCGACATGCAAGTGCCACTCGCATTTTCTCCGTCACTCTTGGCTACGGTCTGCTTGTCAATGTAATGAGAGCGATAGAATTAAAGCGTTCAGCGTTCTTGGTCTATTGATGTGCGAAGATATGTTTTCATGCGCCGTTCTCGTTATAGCCGTTACAACTAGAGCCAATTCTTCTTCGGTCAGGCAAATGCATGCAACTGAATTACAGAAATGTTCAAATTATACTCTTGTTTTCCAACAACACGCAAACCAGATAAATATACAGTACTTTAAATTATAACTACATAATTATTCTGACTACATAATTCTATTTTGCCCGAATATTCGTGAACCATTTGCCCGAATGACTTAAATCTCCAAATTTAAAATCACCGTACGCCTATGATGTCTAGTGGTAAAAAAAATTAATATTCTCGAAATAGATACAGATTACAGCGATAGAGTACCAGGGAAACGTAATTTGAATATGAAGCTAATACCAATATTAATGCTCAGCAAACAATTTTCCAAGAAATCATGACAAAAAAGACATTGATTATATAAAGTTTTAAAGCAATAAAACTTATATAATCAATGTCTTTTTTATCATGATTTCTTTGAAAATTGTTTGCTGGGCATTAAATTGGCATATTCAAATTACAGATTACAGTGATTAGTATGCCATCCAAATTGTAAATATGCCTTATATGCTATATGCCTATGGACATATTTCATTGTGGCGCATTGGCATTGCCATTCCGCGCCGTCATGTTTAAATCTAAGAAATATGCATACATCAACGATTACATATTATTTACTATTTTAACATGTTTTCGTTAAAGGATGTTATATTAAGTATACCCGGCCTTCATCTAGACAGCGACACCTTCCAGACGAAGGGCCTTTACTCGAAACGTCAAAGTGTTTTCTCGACTTTCTTTAAAACATCCGTACGACACTACGACGGTATGTCTGTGGTAGCACCAATGAAATGTTTAACAAATAGATAACATTTTGCCGTTGTCTGTTCAGTTATAGATACATTTGGTGGGCTTATACACGGAATGGAGCCATGAATAGTTTTGTACATATCATGCTCTTTAATAATTAAAATATTAATGCTCAGTAATAATAGTCTGGCGGTTAAGTGTAAGAATTGTTCATTTTGTGATAAAAGCACCATATTTGCAGGAAGTATAGACTTTGATATGACAATAACTTTTAGATATGGAGGCATCTGAAAAATTAAAGTCGCCGGCGTAAAATTTGGGTTATAATTCCATGACACGCAATCACGAATATTTCTCTTTGATCTTGACCCCAATCCCGACCCAATCCCTAACCCTAACCCTATTTCGTGCGTGTCATGGAATTGTAACCAAAATTTGGGTTCTTTTTCATTTTCCTCATTAAACTCCTATTCTTGTAAAACCGTGAAATTCCAAGTTCATTTAAAGCAATAATGACTTACATCATTGGAAAGCTTGCAAAAAACTATATATAGGTCACTTAAGCGGTTACCTTTATTTTCCCAACCGATTTCGAGTTATTGCTGTTCCAAAATGGAAAAAATGCCACGAAATCGCGCGAAAAGCCTGGGTACTAGCTTGAAAGGATTTGAAAAATCATGGTAACCACTTACATGTCTTAATATAACTTTTTGTAAGCTTTCTGATTCTGTAATCACTTTTGCTATAAGTGAACTTGCAATTTTATATTTTTCGACAATATAGGAGTTTAATGAGGAAAATGAAAAAGAACCCAAATTTTAGGCCGGCGACATTAAATTTTCAGATGCCTCCATATCTCAAAGTTATTGTCATATCAAAGTCTATACTTCCTGCAAATATGGTGCTTTTATCACAAAATGAACAATTCCAGCTAAATTTCGCTCTTAACCGCCTCACTATAAGCATCGTGAACAAACAATGTTTTGTCGAATTTATGTACATTTTAAATCAAATAGGAAACATTACGATACGCCCACTACAGTGGAACCTCCATATAACCGACACCTTGTCCTTGGCCGGAGCTTGAAAGTGTCTTCTGTCTAAAAGTTTTATTTGCTTTCTCTTCTTTTGACATACTCTCTGCTCGAATTCGTACGCGGTTTCGAGCATCCCGTGTGAACGCGAAAGACACAATCGGGAAAATTTGAAACGGTTCCGAATTCGTACGGTCACGTGGGAACGGGGCCTTAAAGAAAGTGAGTTATAATGACTTGTTAGGAAGACAACATTACTAGTACAAAAATATTGAAAAGGTTAATATACAATGCTGGCCATGTAGGAAGCGAGTATACATTACATACAAACATATACATTCTTCGCCGTCGCAAAATATTAGAAAGCTTAGCTTATCGTCCCTACTATCAGCCTATCCGTTTGTGGGCTTGTGGCGAGAGAGTAACGAAATTGTTAGAGTATAACCGCCAAAGTTAACGCTCTGTCGATATAGCCGCAGGTTTTCTCAGAATACTCCAGTTTCTTTCCACAGCACTAGGTGTTGGTAGGTGGGTTTGGATACATAGGAATATAAAAGTCATTATTTTATTCATTTGTTTAACTGTCAATCTGATGTCCAATTTCGAACAAATTCAATAGACTTTCCAGCAAAATATCCTAAAGCAGATGTTATCTTACTTATTGGCTCGGCCCAAAGCCCCTCTCGTGATTGAAAATGTATTCCTCACGTCACCCCCCGGGACACCGGACCAGACAATCGACAAAATTCCCCACCCACGGGAAATGCAGGTCTACGTTTTCCCGGTGGGGATAACGGTTAGAATTGAGCCATGCATAATGAAATAGTAATATTAATCTATATATATATATATATATATATATATATATATATATATATATATATACGTGTAGGTTTAGGTACGAAACGCAAAGAGTGCTCGACAACATATAGTTAGAGCAAATTATAGATTTTCGCTTACCTCGTTGCAGACAAGTTTTGAGGTAAGCGAAAATCTATATATATATATATATATATATGCCAAAGGCAGAGGCAAATAATTGGCCGATGCCAAAGGCAGAGACAAATAATTTATCTGCGAACCACTGACAAATCACGATATCTTGTGATAACCGAGTTCAATAATTGTTTTATCATTCACCTCATGAAAGATATTAATTATAAGGAAAAACTCAACATTCAAGTAAAAATTTATATAAAGGTTAGGAACCACTGACCTTTTAGGAACTAGTCATAAGTTAGCAGGGGGGGGGGGTTGAAAAGGTAGGGGGATCACATTTTTTTCTAGCTACAACAAAGGAGGGTTCACAAAATATTGAATGGTTATAAGAGGGTTGGGTCACCTATTTTCATGCTGGCCCTAATTCTGCTATACAAACCTCAGGACCGCCTATGTAGTGGGGGCAAAGGGAGCTATTTGCTCCGGACCCCGAAATAAAAATTGAGTGAAATATGCATAGATATTACTGTTAAATTGTCTCCCAGAACGCAGGAATTGCCGTTCCGAGACTTTATTTAGATTTCAAAATTTTCCGGGGGAGGATACCCCCGGACCTCCCTATTAAACATATATATGCAAGTATGTAGTGATAGACAACGTTACTTATATGTTCAATACTACCGAGGAATTAGCCTAGACGATTGTAATAGAAGTTGGATACTGTAGTTCCGTCAATTGACCAACGGTCGACGCCTCGACGGAGTAAAATCGTTTAGCGTTAATATTTAAAACAGCCTGAAAATACTAAAGTCACTATTGCTCCTAACGAAAAGATTCATTGCTGAAAGTCCATTTTATAATGCTGGCTGAAATTATAAGTTTAAATAGAATGGATGCAGGGTAGCACGGGTGGCGGAGCGGTTAGCGCGCTGCCTCTTACCACTGAGTTGAGCCTGTTTCACAACAGGTCGAGGTCACTGTTGGTACTCGCATGAGATCGGCAGTGTGCTCAAATAACTCATGTAAGTTGAGATTCTCTCCTGTGCTTCGAGGGTTTTCCCCGGGTACTCCGGTTTCCTCCCTCTAATACTAACCCTTAGGAACTAACAATGGGGCCACAGTAATTGGCTGACGCTGTTGTGGACTCCCTGCCATTGAGGCGAAGTTGAATAAAAAAAATAAAAAAATAAATAAAAAATAAAAAAAAAAAAATAAAAATAAATAAAGATCGTTCAGGAGAGGGGGGTAGACATTTTTTCAGTCATGAGCAAGAGGGGGTCACCAATTTTCATTCTTTCGACAAGGCAGGGTTACCCAGTTTCAGTCCTAGAAAGCCTCCCCACCTCCTTACACCTCCCCACTCACTTTCCTTGTTCAGCTGTAAAACGTTTTCCATCGCAACAATGTCAATTCCCTTGTAGATAAATAAGTTTTCTGCAACTTTGGTTGCTTTTATACGTTTTTAATTCAAGCAAACACAACATTTTAATTTGCAAAAGTTCAGCAAAATAAACAAGCCGTCGTTTCAATCAGGTGGTAGGCTTCAGCGCATGCTCGGAGCCAAATACCATGCATACCACCAAAAGAGGCCAAACATCGTTCGGTCAAAAAGAAGCCAAAAAGAAGCCAAATTCGGCCCCTGCGAACGCAGTGCTACTGTATGCTGAATTATTATTTTGTAAAGTTTAGCAAATAGCAACCTTAATTACAATTGGCTGAATTTCATCAATTCTGATTGGCTAGAATTACAACCAGTTTCTTTCTTGGCTAGAATTACAACCAGATTCAAATCCAGTGGCGTAGCCAGGGTGTTGACTTTGGGAGGGCAAAACATACATAGATTCTGAACACGAGCGCCATTGACGTGAGAATCCTGAGGGGTCCAGGGTCTTTTAAACAGCATTTCGCGCATTCTGAGACGAGTTCTGACAAAAATCATAACCAAGAAAATGAACTTTCTGCCCGGATTTAAACTTTTCACAAAAACAGTTCTGGAGATCATTAGGAGGGCACTGACAACCTTGAAACTTTCAATGTTTACAAAAGCGAAGCTAATGCGCATGAGCAGATCATTATTTGCAGCTGAGCAACGGATTTGGCCAATGCGCATGCTCAGACCATTATTTGCACCGTACCAGTTATTTGCAGGAAAATTAGCCAATAAAAATTGAGAAAATAGTTATGTGAATGAAATGTTCATTATTTTCACGATCATGCGCATTTGATGCCATTTGATGTCTTTTAAGTAAAAACAGTCGTTTAAGCACGCGAGGAAAATTACAATTACTACGCACGCTCATAGTGCATGAAACTCCATTGCTGAATTGTGGAAACGACCATTGGCATTGCTGAATTGATAAGACACACAAAAAGTATATTGGCTTGCATAAGATAACTAGTTTTCTGCATGGACAGTCTATTCACTATTGTACTACATCTATGATGAACTATACAACGCACTATGTTATCTTTATTGTAATTTACAAGAAAACTATCCTTTTAACCCTCTTTTGTTTTGGTATTAACTTATTGACACTCAATGATTTTTATGCTTAAAGTCTAGTGGACATAAAATACGACTGTTCATATCGATCCTAAACCAGGCCTACTATCTACACCATATAAACATGTAGGATTGTATCGAGAAATTGTTGGCACTGATTCTGCCGTTTTATTTGTTGTAGTCATTATAGTAGTAGGACTGAAAGCTTGCTGAGTATTCCCTACAAATGAAGCAGGATGTTTGTATAAACTTGGCAATGATGAATTGTATTGATTTTGATATCCATACGACTGTTGATAAGTTGGTAGGTTACCCTGTTGACTTGGTAAGCCGAGGAATGTGCTTTCTGTTGATGGACTAAAGCACATTGTTGATGAGTTATAAGTAGGTGGGTTTACTTGAGTTCCTGCTCGTGGCTGGCTTAGTGGTGAGAAGTTATTGTTGTAGCCTGTTGTTGTCTGGTTCAAGGATCCAAAACTGTTTGGAGGAGTTTTATTCCAAGTGTAATTTGGATAAAAGAAAGGATCATCAGCAGGCATACTCCCAGGTTCACAATTAAATGCAGCAGGAGAAAAGACAGCAGTCCTGGTATCTGGACCTAAACTGGCCACTGTTGCCTGGTTATTTCTCTCCTTTTTACGCCATTTTGCACGTCTGTTTTTAAACCATACCTGCAACAAATAAAAATGTTGTCATTAGGCGCAGATTAAGAAACAGTGCGCGACTGATACCCTACAACATAGTCACGCTTCGAAAATAAGAAACATATAGCTTCAACAGCCTATGTTACACTATATATATGCAACTTTTTTCATAACTTTTTATCGCAAGTATAGTTTGTATAGCAATGCATGCAGCTTCGTGGTCAGAGATATCTCGCCTTGCAGTGTTCATTTGCAAATAGTCTCGAAATGATGTCGGCAATGCTCACAGTGGGCATGCGTACTAGTCAAATTGCAATTTTTTATAAGCAGTTTATTGTAATTAACTAAGGGGCCGACCATTAGATTTTTGAGGGGGGGTTTGGAAGAATTTGGAAAAAAATATCTTACAGACTCAGAAACAAGGAAAAGTTGAAGTTTTTGTCTACTGAGCTGTATACATGAAAGTCCAACTTCAGTCTGAACTCTGAAACGTATTAAACCAAAATGTGAAGCCAAAAATAGCAAATGATATAGCCAATCTCATTGCCCAAGCTCATGAAGGCATTCTTGGCTGCCAGTTTCACCACCGCACGGCCAAATATTTTTATTTAACCGAAGAATGCCTTCAAATTCCGCAATGTAGGCTTCACTTTCTGAGCTAGAGTCGGACTTTCATGTGTACAGCTGGTTCAGTGCCTTTGTTTTTGTTTATATACACATATAAAGTTATACGGTATACAGTTTGAAACAAGGGAGTTTTAAATGATCTACATGTACATATAGGAATAGCCTTGTGGAATTTGATTACTGTAATGAGTGTTTGAAGCGTAATATTCGAGTAACTTTACAAACAGCTAGATTCGAATTCGGCTAAAACAATGCGATGTCGGTTATATTATAAAAGGTGCACTTCAATAACATTTCTCACGTTGCAACAAGCTTTCACGTTGCTTAAAGGATGTGATAGTAGTTTGACGTTGTGTTGAGCATGACTACGCAGTTGAGAATACTCCTAGGACCACAAATTATTCCAAAATTTCTTTGTTTTGAAGGCGCGTTGACGAGCTGCCGCGCGTAGTCGTAGATCGTTTAAACTCCATAAAGTTCCTGGTACGACGCATAATTTAATTTTATGCGTCGCATAACTCGATTAAATTCGACAGGTGAATTATAAAATTCGTCTCAGTCGAATTATCCACCCGATTCAAAAGAATTATCTTCTTAATATAAAAGTACTTAGGACGATCTTAGGTGGAACGAACATATTGCGATGATTGTTTCCAAAGCATCTAAGCGACTACATTATTATCCTGCGTGTTCTGCGGCGGGGAGGGATTCCACCGCACGACCTCATCACAATTAACTACGCATTGATTAGATCTATTTTAGAATATTGCTGTACAGTATGGCATTGTAGTCTGCCTAGGTATTTGTCTGAACAGGTTGAGAAAATTCAAAAACGTGCACTAAGGATTATACTGCCAGGCCGATCTTACAGTGAAGCGCAAGAAATGTTGCAGTGCCCTAGGCTGGATATACGTCGAAGTGAACTTTGTGAGAAAACAATGAAAAAGATTGCGTTAGGCGGTCGCCTATCGTGTCATCTAACCCTGAGAAGGGAGAATGAACACGGATATAATTTAAGGAATATTGAACAATTCTCTTCTTTTAAATGTAGAACTAATAGGTATAATAACAGTTTTTTCCCTAGCATGATTAGTGTCTTAAACAAATAATTGTTCTTAGTTACATAGTTTTTAATCCTAAAGATATATTGTAATATAGTTAGATTTTGCTATTGCAACTTTTACTCAAATTGTAAAACACATTGTAATTCATTTTATGGGATTATGTGCTATTAAACATTAATAATAATAAAAATACTTGTGGAGAAAAATTTAAATGTGACCAAAAAAATATCATGCAATATTCAAGATTCGAAAAAAAAATCCATGCACATCCTTTTGGTTAAAAGAAAATGCTTGCGCTACTTGGCAGGGAAATTTTTTTTTCCTTCCGAGAGCAATTCTTCCAACCCCCCCTCAAAAATCTAATGGTCCGCCCCTAAGACGAAATTGCGCGAGGCAAGTTGCATCTTCAAAATTGTTGCACAATGTAGAACTCATGTTGTATAAAAGCGTTTGCTATGCCGTTTGTGAGATTCGACGATTACAAGGTCAACTTGACTATCTACTATGTGTATTAAACACAAGTTTTATTACGGTCAATCTGGCATACCCAGAGCCAAAGACGTAATTGCATGGCTCTGGGTACAAGAATGAATTACGGTTTGATCCATTGAAACCTCTAGTTTCTCGAGCCTGTGGGCAGTAAAACAAAAACAACAACCTCGTATCCAGACCTAGCTCTAGTCTGAGCTACTCGAAAACCGGATCACAATAATAAATGGTTCAATAAACGCCCACTCTCTAATAATCTCCTTGTATCTAATGACGCCCGGTCAAATCTGCATTTTGAGATAAACGTCCTTTTCTTTTAAACGTACCGTATCTAATAAACGGCCCCTTCCAACATGCAGGGGCGTTTATTAGATTAAACGATTATTAGATTAATTTATTAGAGCGAGCGTTAGTGTAATGGAGTGTAAGAGCTATGAAAGTTGAAGAGCTTTGAAAGTTGAACAGCTTTGATTTCAACTCTCTATATTTAGTATAGTGAATAGCTTTATTACTTTCATAAAAATCTGCTCTCCCTAAAGGTCAAATAAGGGCCATTCTTCACTCATCTTTCTTATGCATCTGAGGTGAATTTTTTTATTCAGAGAACTGCCCAATGCAGGAATCGAACCTCCATGCACCAACCACTGTGCTACCATCGCGAAAATATGCCGGACAGTTTCTGCTTTATCTAATGGTAGAGCAATGTCCGTGAAGGTAGCGTCCGAAAGAGTCTCCAAAAATAGGTAAAAAGTGTGCAAAGGAGAAGAATATTCAAATTGAAAGTCATAAATTACAACAACCGTAACGGTTGTAACCATAAGCTGTAACAGCTTCCGTTTGTAAATTTTACAACCATTCATCAAGCCGATTTTAGGAACCGATAGTTCCGTTTTGGCAGTTTGACTTCTGTTTGCTTAACCTCATGGCTTAAAATTTCATCAAATAACCCCGAGATTCGTTTACAATCGGTATCTTCTGTACCATTTCCTGTGTTTACCAGAAATATACATATACCAACATCATCACGGATACATTTTGGGTGTGTACACCATTAATATAGCGATACACAAACTTAATATATAAAGTTTAAAGAAGCCTTACAATGGTACATTTTGATATAGCTAATGAATTTTAAAATCTCGAGCCAGTTTCTCGCCTTTGCAACAAAAATTGAAGCTAATGTCGAATCTTGTAATCTGATATTCTTTGCCTATGGTAATATATATAGTAACTGAAGTGGAATAGTCTTCCGCGAACTGTAGCTGAAGCAGAGAATATTCAGGTTTTTAAGACGGCAGAATGAGAATTGATATGAATATATCTAGATGTTTTAATTTTTAGCGACTTTTCTTCTTTTGTGTAAGGAATTGTTAAATAGAGTTAACCTCACGATCCTTTTCAAGATGTATTTATAGGTGTAGATTGCATGTTGCATGAATTGTATCTAACACGTACATAAAATGTCTATTCATAAAGTTTTCAAATTTTGAAAAAAAGCCAATTAAATTACTTTTAAAGCTATTCTAACAATAATCCCCATTCTATATTATAGGGCCTACAGTTGTGAAATTTGAGGACCATATTTGCTAGGCAAGATAAATCCTTTTGAAGCGTTTAAGAGTAAATTTTTCAAAGTAACCGCATTTTGGGGTACATTCAAAGACCACAAATGTAGCTATTTATGCTGAATTAGGAAGGGTACAATTAATTGCACTAATTTCCATCCAAATTGTTAAATACTGGCTACACATTAGGGATGCAGGTTTTGAAAAAACTCTGGCTGGCGAAGCTGCTCGAGTGTGTATGAATCTGAATTTCCAACCAGCAATATTTACGAATTACTGATTTACTGTGTAAAATAGATGTCAGAAATTTTAAATACTTTACAGTCCTTATGACATGCATTCGAGGAAATTTTTGCCACTATTTAAGATGAATACACTCCATCCTCCCAACAAAATGGAAATACCTATTAGAAATTAATAATGTTAAGCATCGGGCCAAGCTATTACAAAAGAAATAATTTCAGCACATAGATTACCAGTTGAAACTGGTATAGTCAGAGATATAAAAATATTCCTTACTGTGATAGAGTATATGCATGTATATAAATATTGTGATCTGAATGAAGTCAGGAATGAACAACATTACTTAATGTCATGCAGAAATACAATGTTTACAACTCTAAGACATAATTTCATCGATAACTATGATCTATATATATAATTAACCATTCTTTTATATCTTTCAAGTTACAAGACCTTTTTTATTATGTTATTGTTGTGCATGATAAAAATATTATGAAACTATCTTAGTATCTTCTAAATACTGCATGTTATGATGTATTAACGGCTTTTGATGAACTATACAGTCTTCTAATTAGATATTCTTTATATAATAGTTTATACATATTCTAGTTGTAAATTGTTTGTATCCTTCGTACCATATTCTGTTTGGAACAAAGATTATTATTATTAAATGAATGCACGTGCGTGCATACTGTATAGCTTCACTAAACTTTTAAAGAAAACTCTATAGTAAGCTTTATTTGACTTGCGTGGTAGCTTGTGGTATGGGAAGATATAGATTTTCGCTCACCTCAAAACTTGTCTGCAACAGGCTGTTTCATCTGTAAAAGAATCATCAGGCAGTTTCATCTGTAAAAGAATCATCAGGCAGGAAAAAACTGCCTGATGATTCTTTTACAGATGATTCTTTTACAGATGAAACAGCCTGTTGCAGACATTCTTTTTAACAAATATAATATTCTAGTTCTAACTATATGTTGTCGAGCACTCTTTGCGTTTCGTAGACCTACCTAACCTACATATATATATATATATATATATATATATAGTCAAATCTGCAGACATGCATGTTTCGCCGTTCAACGGCTCGTCAGTGCAGCTTGTAACGCAGTCTAGATGCGAGTGACTTCGTATTTATACACCATACTCTTGTCTTCACCAAGCGCATGTGGTACAATACTCAGACACATGCGCATCCAGACATGCGTGAAGTGTCTTGGGGCCAGATATATATATATATATATATATATATATATATATATATATATATATTATAGCATGATACTGAGCATGAATTCCAATCCATGGCCAGAGTGTTAACTTAGACGCCAGTTTACACAAGGCGGAGCCCGAGAGCACAAGGCCAAGGGAAGGTGCATGTTATCTCTGGAACCGAGGACAGGCATTATTTAGTTTTTTTAGCTATAATTTCGCCTCATGCAGCTACATGTGCATGCGAAGAGTGCTCCTATAGTTTGATGCTACCAAACACATCGGTTTCCTTCTGTTACACTGGTACAATGTGCAAGGAATGGACCTGGACTACTACGGAGAAGAGTCTATAGAACTGATAGATCTAGAGCTATCCTGCCTAAAATAGTTTGATTACAATGTGTACGTTAGACATTCAATAATCCATGCATCATGCATGGTGGATGAGAAAGCTGCAAGGCATCTAACTCACCCTAACTACCATATATATCGATAAGAAGAAAACCTAGGGAGTAAATGCCAGCGAAACAGTATGAATATAGATATAAGTTATGACAAATGCAGCACAGCTGCGTACAAGCAAGAACCAGCCGTCAATTTTAACAAATAAAATAGGAAACAAAAACCGAAACATGAAGACATCTTGAAGTTGAAAAATGAAAACGCAGTATTTGGACTAATACAAAATTAGATGAGGTTAAGGAATTAGTGGTACAAGCCATGAAGAACCATGCATGCATGCCGTGATGCCTACTGTAAAATAATTACATTAATGTTCATTCAAAATACGACTCATAATAACTTTGCCAACATTATACTCAGCTACATGTGCAACTCAATATGAAGAAATGCATCTAAAAGTATATACTGTGACTTATAATCTTATAAGGCATGATAGGAACAAAAATTGATTCTTGAAATGACTGAACACGAAAATGAAATGACTGAACACGAAAAAGCTGCCATGCATGGATATTCATGTATATATATATATATATATCGAGAAGGCGCTAAACTATATATACAAATGTGATATATACTCAGAATGGCTATATGTATATATATAGGCCTATTGTCGAAATGTAGGTATAAGGAGCAAGTCGTAGATGGCAATATTCAATATTGCGAAATATTAAATAAGAGTTAAGTTTTTGCATGTAGGTTAATAAAAGGCTTGTTAACTCAGCCTCATCTTCTTATGGAGCAACTGCATGATGCTGCTCATTGTTTTACTCGTGTTTAAATTCTCTTGTCGAATGAAAATGTCAGCTTTGTTCAGGATTAAGATCGGTGACTTATAGTAATAGATAAAACTACGTAAGGTTCAACAAAAGCTCTCTCTCTCTGGAGTAATTGTTTGATCCTCACCTAACATCTACTGAAATGTTACAAAAAGTCCGAACTTTTCCTCTCGAGAAACAGACATCTGCTATACTGTATATAGTCAAGTATAAGCTCCAGGGAACACAGACAAAAGCACAAAACAAAGCTCGCATCAAGTATCGTAGTATAATGGATCATTAATCTTCAGATGACAGAACTCCCGTAATTGTTTTTGGGAGGCCTGAGACAAATTATCGGCTTTTTGAAGGTAAATGTTGAACGCCACCAGACAAAAACCTGGCGACGTATATATTTATTTAGTTTCACGTTTACTTTCTAACTGACTGATCTGTGAATGAGTATCTAACGCAAAACTGTGATTATTAACATTATATAAGTAGAAATCTAGAGACCATATATATTAATTAACTATGACATGTTACCATGCATTCAGTATATTTCCGTGTTTATAAACTGTCCCAGTTAAATTCCGCCAAACTCACGGCAAATGCTTTTTCGTCGAAGGTTCTACTATCATGAACTTTAAGTGAAATAGAAATGAAATAGCTCATCGAACTGTTCAATTAAATTCCGATGCATTCCGCTCTTTTAATTGTCGTCATCAATTTGAATTAGTTTTGAATTGATGTGGTCATTTAGTAGCCTTAATCATTTTCGTTCCTTTGGTTCCCGAATTTAAATTCAAAAATATAGCCATCTTATAGATGCAAATATGCCTGGTGATATTTTCCTGTCTAACTTTTGTATATATGATGCGTTGATTTCAATAGAAATGAGAAATTCCGGCGTTTCATGCATTACTAATTGCAACATGGCGAGACAGGCATCCTCCTACAGCTATATACCGCATGCATGTATGGGTGAATATTCAGATTCGAATGAGTGGCCCGAAGTGCTTTATTAGCTATTTCAGTATTTTTCTTGTTTGTTAGTTCTAATCAAAATTATGTTAACTGAGAAAATTAAACCCTCCAGGGCCTCATTTGATAAATGCTTTATATTTCCAATATCGAGCAAACATCGGCTTTAGCACTTGAATAATAGAGTAGTGCGTAGGCAGTTGATTTATATACAAATACGAAAGTCGAAAGTGCAGTAAACTCGCATTAAACTGATTCCTAAAGTTAACAAATCACTATAGGTTGTCCTTTTTATATAGTCCTTTTTATCAGTTTTCCTGTTTATCACACTTCATGTATGATACAAAACATCATATACATGCTTACCCTGACTCGTGCTTCGGTTAAGTTTGTCCACATAGCAATTTCCTCCCTCATTGAAATATCCGGATATCGATTTCTAGCAAAGAATGCCTCGAGTTCTTGAAGTTGATAAGTTGTAAAATGTGTCCGTTGCCGCCTTGGTTTCTTTTGCTTCTTCGTATCGTCATTGTTCTCACCTGAGGAGACACTTCCTGCGCTTTCAACGGATTGTTCTGTTGAGATTAAGTTGAGAAGTTAGCAAACTTAGTAGGGAAACAAATCTAACATTTCAAGTCTGATAAATATACACACATACTAACCATACTTAAATATGTTTTACACGGTATATTCTGTTTCACTTCACGGAATAGCCTGCTAGGCTGCTACCCTAATGCCTATGGCGTGTGGGCTGAACAATTGTGAATCCCCCATGCAAAAGTATATTATTTTAACACTCAAGATTAACACGATTAATCCCTCTTGAAATACTACGATAATTGCTACTCAACAACTCTTTGAATTGCATTGATAATCCTAACTCTCTATCTAATGACATTACCATCGTGATCCAATGTTTTTTCCGCCATCGCACCATCAAACTCCTCGTTTTTTACGCTCACATTATTATTTGGGTCAGTCTCTTCGTTCGATTTTGGAGTCATCGCGGAATGCATCTTGAAATGGGACAATTAGATATCCCACTGTTTCTGTGTAGTTTTCAGCTCACCCACTGTTTTGAGTAGAAAGAAGGGATTTGCGAGGCTTTTGTTTTAATTTTATCACGGTTTAAGTACGTTTCAGCTCTCGCACCGCTGGGCACTGTGAAAGAGCAACGAGTTGCGCTGGGTCGTCCTTAACGCGCCTTTTACATTGTACAGTTTTTGTATTGGAATGAATTGAAAACCAATCACAGTCGAGTATTTGGGTAAACAGAGTCATATCACTTTTAATTACCCGTTAATATTTACAAAATTATTGGGAAATGTCACTTAGGCCTGGCCCTGCATGTTTAAAGCATACACAAACTGTAGAACTTATATATACTGTAGGAATTCAGAATAAAAGTATAGTTATTCCCTTGCCAAACCGGCGTTTCAATATATAATTTTGCGTGCGTATGTGTTGATATAGAGTGTATGATTGCATGAATGTTGTGTTTAGAGAAGTTATTATGGACGGCGTTGATCGTATGAAAATAATCAATAAACAAAATAGTGTCGATGTGTAAATGATGTGAACAATAGCATCTACCTGGTGATTTAATAAATGCGGAGCATAACAACCTTGTCACTTATGTTTGCTGTCGCGAAAAAACTAATAAAGAAAATCTTTAGTGGTGGTATTTTGCATTTGACAGCAATCTTTCTCACAAAGGAAAGAATCATAAATCTGAAAGCCGTCTTCTCGCTGGGAGATCAGTGTTAAACAAAAATGACGCATGCAATACAACAAACACGACTTTTTATTGTTGCGATAATATATACTAAACATAGAAGCCACGGTCTGAGCTTTTATTTGGGTTATAACTATGTTTTGAAAGTAAAAATAATTTCGTTATTGCGTTTTTCGTCAATTCATTTAATTAGTGCTGTAGTGCTGCTGGCTGTTTACCAAAGAAAAACGCCCTATAGCTGTCCGAATGCCTAATTGTTTCAGGAACTTGATCAGGAAAGAACGTTCAAAAATGATTTGTGCTGTCAACACGTTTTGACTAAACATTTATCTGAAACTTGGTATTGATTGAAATGAAGAAGATGCCTGTAGACTATCTATTCAACTAGTTTAATTGACATTGAGAGATGTCTATTTTATTTGGGTTACATTCAATCTTACAGAATGCATTAAGGCTATATAGTTGCGCGACTGTTTAAAAATCACACTGTGCTAGCACTAGCACTAACCTCTTGCAGCCGAAAGCAAATTTACAGACTTTCCACTACACTGCGCTAATGCCAATGGCATGAATTACCATGGATTCATTTCATCATTCACTATAAAATAGATAAACGGCTCAGTTACTCTTCACGTTTAGAGAGGGCTTCCAGATGAAAGATTTGAGGAAAATTTCAACCAGCATCTCCGCCGCTTTTTCTCACCCTGCCGGCCTGAGCCCTAACATAGAGATGCCCGCGGAGGAGGCTACTCCACATCTAAAACTATAGATTTTAAAAACAAAAATGAAAGATTGACAGGAAAGGGGCTTTCCCAGTAATTAATACTTGAAATTAAGAAGCAATGACCTTGATCACAGGTGGCTTGGTAGTCTACAGGAAAGACGGCATGATGACAGATGTCCTAGTTCAATAGAGTATACACACATCTTTTTAAGGCAATCAATTAAATTCCCACTAATTGTTTCGTGTACCGTTGACATAGGAAAATACTCTGAATGGGTGCGTTTCTATGTAAACTGTATACCATGACATGACGGATCTTATAGTTTATGTTATATATTTCATTATGTATTGTATTCCTATTGATGCTCACCAAATGAAATATTCTAACCAAGATCCGTCACTACATGTGACCTATTCCTTTCAAAATGACATAAGAGAACACTATTTCTAGTTCAGTTTCAGTCTGTTATAAGTCCAAACTTTTTAAGATCATGATAAGCAGACAGACATTGCATATTTTATAAAATTTTCAGAATGAAACATTTTAACTATTTTGGCACTTGTTGAAGTTAGAAAACAATTTATCCGGGAGGTGTAGTGCTTACTTCATTGGAACATGCATCATTTGCTGCCAAGATATCTTATTGGTGGATAAATAACATTCATGGTTTATTTAGTCAGTGTACCGTAAAACATTTTGGCTAGTATTTTTATCTGTAACTGGCGAAAAACCAGGCCATTGTACTGGTCATTTCATGGTCACGTTACCGGCCTGGGTGCCTGGGGAGTAGGCCATGTACAATCATTGCTAACATGTTTATTATGACCTTGCTGGAATGTGTCATGATGGGCCATACCCGGTGATACGAGGGAAGTATGAGGGAAATTGCATGAAGTTGGAGAGCTACAACATCTTAAAGGCATCTTTTCGATAGGAAAATGACTGTATTTTTTCTTATTGAAAAAAATTTTAAACAAGTGACCATGCATATATACTTTGTAGGGTTAATTAATGTCATTAGAAACCATACCTATAGAAATATAAGGTAGGCCCAAAGGTGTAGATTCTGTATGAGATGCTTACAGCTTTCGAAGTTAGTAATTTTAAGAATAAATATATTGTCAAAACAGAATAGTTGAAGAGAGGAATGAGCCAAATCTTGCATGGTCAATGTAAGGTACGAAGGGTGTTCAGTGCAGTTCCTGATGAATTCGAGTTTAAAATCTTGCCAATTAATCGGTATACAATGTATACTATTGATATAAAAGCCAAAAAATAACTTGACAGAAATTGTCCGAGGCAGTTTTATCAAAAAAGCTCGCTCGTCTTACATGAAAAGAAAACTGTTTTCAACAATGTTTCGATACACATTGAATATCTTCGAAACATTTTGTTAAGTAAGATACGAAACAGAAAATTTCATTCAGTTAGTTTATCCACAGATTTTATGCTTCCTTGTTCCTGCTTCTCAAGTGTATTTGTTTTACTAACAGTGTACAGTATACAAAACATGAGCTGATTAATCCGAGGAATTTGTTGCAATTGCTCTTGGAAAGTTTTAAAAACTTATTAGGGACTCTAGCTAGTTGTTGTGTTCCATGATCCTTTATCAATTGTTAATTAGCAATTAAGGATGACGGTCGCGTTGAGACAAAGCTCTCGCAATATAAACAATCATCTCCTCTAGGAGTCTTTGTGAGTAAACGTCAAACTTTGATACGAGTCTACAAACATTAATTATGTTGATGCTATTTTGATGATCTTTAGGAGGCGTCATTCAACAGGAATCTCATTTATATTATTGTGTTCACAGAGCCTCCCTAATGGAAAAATCCCAATGAAAATCAGATCAAATCCGTATTCACACAGGAACGCTAAGACCCTTGGTAATTCTCAACATTCGCACATGAAGGCCTATAATGACATGCGCGTGCGTTATTTGCGTTGATTTTTCAAACGATCTTAAACTAAGCAATAATGAGCATACCTTTCAGTCGCTCGATGTGTTTAATGCACTCTTATATTTGCCTTCGCACTCCTTTGATCTACAGCAACCATCACGAGTCTATGTCAATATTTGAAAACGACGATTTCCACTGGAGCCTAAAGTTAAACAAAGGGATTTTGTTGTCGACGGGACACGCTGTTATTGCTCATAAACTCTCCTGCGTTTTATTGTTGAGCGACGTGACTGACTCATCACTTACCAATGTTGAGTACCAATACACATTGCGTATTAATCGCATCAGAAATGTCGAAACAAATGAGACGACGAAGACTAGGTTATTGAACGGAAGATAATATTTGAGTTAGATTTTTAATTTACTGTGTCTGTGAAAACGTGCTGAATTGGGTAAAAATCATCTAAAACATTTTGGACAGCAAAAATCTTAACTTTGACATTAAAAATCAGGGGTGCACATAAACTTAGTAGTAAATGCATAGTGTGTACGAATCGGCGTAAATCTCGGTCAAAATGCCGAAAAAGATAATACTACCGTTGATATATTCCATGACAATCACAGTATAAATTAATTATAGTTATTGACGTTGACTTAAGGCCCGATCAAACGAGAACGCAAGTCATCGCAAGTAAACTTGTTTTGACTTGCGTTGACTTGCGACGCGACCGATCAAACAATACGCAATAAATTTAGGGCGATTTAGCCCGTGTGCTTTTCTTTCATGTTCTCACTCTTATTGGAAACATTTTCGTCGACTTTTTCCAGTTTTTCGGTGTTTTTTGAAGCATTGGAACGAACGGTATTCGACTTCGGCGTTTCCCGCTTTTTTTAACAATCACAGAGATAAATAGAGCACGAGCACAGAGGACTAGGGACTAGCCTAGCTTTATGTTACCATGGCAACTGGTCACGAAAAACTTGCTTGAACTTGCGCTTGGTGTTCAAACTTGTCGCAAGTTTACAAAAACCTGCGATGAAGTTTGAACCAGTTCAAATCATTCGCAAGCTAACGCGAGTTATCGCAAGTTGGTGGTCAAACGAGGCACAAGCAAGCGCAAGTAAAAACTTGCGATGACTTGCGTTCTTTTTTTGATCGGGCCTTAATTACAACTAAACGAGTTTCGGCATGCGCAAGTGAAATTTAGCACTCATGGATATGCTCACAAAAATGTATATTGACTGATCGCAAGGACTATAGTCTATTATGTCTATATAGAAAAGATGTGCAACTAAAATTTCTTAATAATATGCGCATATCTGATGATTAGCCTGAAATGTCAGGGAGTGAAGGTCTGTAGGTGGGGGAAGAGGGGGGAAAATACCCACGGTCTGTCAGGCGCCCCCGAATCGCGAGTATTACTGTGAGTATTTCTTTGAGAAATGGGAATGTAACGAAGTCAATTTTTCCCAGAGTACTTTTACTTGAAACGAAGTCGTTTTTATGATGTAACGTTTTATTTCGCTATGTTCAGTTTGTGGCGAAGTATTTCTGTATATTCCTTAAATTTTACCTGATTTGTCCCTGAAAATAAAAAATAGAGAAATCAAATGAATTTCGAATGCCCATTGCGAGTTGTAGTGATCTTAGCAGTTAGTCAGTCTCATGCATGGTATAGAGTACATTTCTGTAGAGTAAGAAGTAGTTTAGGTGATGACAAGATCAGAATATTGTTGATTTAGTGTTAAAACACCCCAAGCGCCCACGTTTTACAGTATTTTTGAAAAAATAATTGTACTCTTTACTCAAGTACGTTCCCCCGAGCATTTTTTACTTTACTCTTTACTTATATATTTTACTCAAGTCGTTTTAAAGTTAATTACTTCTACCAATTGTAATCATGTATAAAATCAAATCAATTTAGTCACCATATTACCCCCGAATCGTGCTGGTGACAACGCCTGTAAAGTCATAGTTTGTGATCTAATTAAAGTATACTGACTACTGTGAAGTCGCGTACAAACCAGCAAGTTGTCTTTCACAAGCATCCTGGCAAAGTTAATTTCTTGTTTGTACGGTTAACTAGTTTTCCTGGACAGGTTTTCTTGAAAAGCAATTTCAAATAAATGTAATTTCCAATTGACAAGTTTTGCTTGACAAGTCCCAGTACAGTCGAGCAAGTTTTCGTTCAGCCGTACACATGAAAAGTCGAATAAGTTTTCCTTCTTCAGAAGCTGGTATGAACTAGCTTTATAAGCCTCGCACAGACGAGCAAGTTTTCCTTGACAAGTTTTATTTGCTCGTGTGTGTGACAAAAACTTGACAAGGAGCCTTATTTAAAAGGTATATATAGTCATCTCAGACAACGGAATATTGATCGAGAAAACGTTTTTGCCGTACACACGAACAAATAAACTCGCCAAGGAAAACTCGCTCGTCTGTAGGGGGCTTAAAGTTTAAAAAAAGGAACTTGTCAAGGAGGAATTGCTCGTCTTAACGCACCTACCCTCCCTCCCTTTTTTCTTCACATCCTCATTCGCCTCTGTTGTTTCAAATGGAAACAATGGAACTCCACCTTCCCCAATTCTAAATTAGCGATCCCTGCAACTTATATAAACTCATATTAAGTATATCTCACCACTTGATGATCGCTTATTGCGTGAAACAGGCTGGTCATATGCGGCGGAACTGGAGGGGCTAAGGGGGCTAAAGCCACCCCCAACTTTGAAAAAGCCCCCCTGTTTCAGTCTTTCAATTAAATATGTTTATATAACAAATGTTGAATATTAGATTATTGAACTATAATGTTTTTAGTACTCGAGATGAAAGCTTGTAACGTTGAAATTTCCATGAAATTCTCCCCACAGAATGCAGGAAATGCGGTTTCAGAGATACTAGATTTCAAAATTTTCTGGCGAGAATTTTCTGGGGAAAATTTCAACATTTTTCCCAGACCCCACTACGTTGGTAGCGCCTTCGGCGCTACATTCTAAGCCCCTCCAATAATACATATCTTCCGCCGCCTATGGCTGTAGTGGATACCTTGAGGTAAGCGGAAACTATATATTTTCTTTTCCTTAAAAGCGCCTGGGTACATATATAAGCACCCCCTCAGTGAAGGACACTTTGTGGAGATGTTTGTAAGTCCCCCCAGTTAGGTTCAGTCCTCGACGTCGCTTCAGACTGGAACTAAGGGACCGGTCATTATTTATGACGGGGGGTTGCTACGAAGAGAAATGTTTTTCTTGGTAAAAAATTTACTGACCCAACCATTAAAAAGTGAAAATTTTTCTTTACCCAACCTTAAATGTCAATTAAAAAATAAATACCCACCCCTTGCCGAAAACTGTACAAAAAGATAGTGGTAAGTTATCATACATGTTATTTACATGTCATGACTTCGATTCTTGTAGACACTGTTTGAACAGTTTAGATTGATGATAGGGTTGATTAGTTATTAGTACGCATGATAGTTTTCAAATTGATAGTTTTAATATAAATGTAGCAGCAGTGCAACACGGCTGTCTCTGTAGGCGGGTAATGTTTAATAGCTCATTGTAGCTGGAACATCACAACCAGGGGCAGAGTTTCTTCGTTCTCGTCAGAACTGTCAACAACTGGTTCCATTCTATCGATTTCATGTTCATAATCACTCTCTTCACTCCCACTGCCTATTTTGTTGATCACAATATCATCATCACTGTCATTGCCAGAATCTTCATCACCATTTATGTCATCTTCGACTGTTGCAGTATCCACATTTACCTCATCAACGTTATTGGGTCAAAGAAAGGAGTTGTTGGATGTAAACATGGCTCCCAAAGTTTGGACGCATGATAGTGAAGTAGGTTTCATAGACACCTCTGTGGAACAATTGGCACCCATTGTGAGCGAGGTTGAGAGCCTTGTTAACAATCTGCAATTTTTGCTTTCTCAATTGGGAAAAAGATTTGATGCTGCCTCGGTTTTACAATCTGAGAAGACAAGAAGTGCCAGAAGGCAGAAAGAACAGCGTAGCAAATTTGCAAAGAAAAGAAGGACGAGGGCAGCAATTGTACCTAAAAAATTGGACAATTATCATGATAGTGAGTCTACTGACTCTGACTGATTTGTACTGTATTGACAATTTGACTGTTGACATTGCTTTTTTATATATGGTCTTTAGTAATTGAAATAGTTGTGATTTGACAATTTTTTTTACCCAACACTTCAGTTGCTCTGTTTTTCATTTACCCAACCTTTTACTTGCTAAAAATTTTGTTTACCCAACCCTTTCTCTTCGATGCCACCCCCCCGCCATAAATAATGACCGGTCCCTAAAACCCCGGTCAAACCACGGTTAGTAGTGAGGACGAGAGTTGCAACTCTCGCTCGCGTTTGACCGCCAACACTCATCACTCCTCATCAACTTTGAGCTGGTTCACATTTTGTGAGAAATTTTCGGGCTCAATGTTCAAGCCATTCCTTTCGATACCACTCATTCTTTTTACCATGCAGAATAGAGGAATTCAGTGTTGGGATGTTGTAACTTCTAGAGATTTTTGCAACTTTTCTTTGGACGTTGTAAGTCCATGGCGTTTTTGCGACTTTCCTAGCTTGTTAAGTCTGAATTGGAGGCTTAACTCTTATAAATATTAAATCAAGGAATGAAAAATACTGGAAAATGTTAAATTTGAAAGACAATTAAATATTTGAAGAAGCTAAAAAAGCAAAGGACAAATCATAGCGGAAATAAAACTAGAGTTTTATATAAACCCCAGTTTCCCCTTCCCAACCCTCAATCGTTCAGAACAGTATTCTTCAACACATCTAATATATATACCAAGCATATATAATATTACCTGGAATAAGAGCAAACTGACATATCATGTAGAATAATATATTCATGTTGTTATGTAATTTGATATGCATGATTACCGTAACTAGGTGAGGCATCTCTTTGTAATAGGTTTGCTTATACAGGGTGTCCCCCAAAAAGTCCCCCTTTAGAAATCACTCGTGTGCGTTATTATACCTTTGGGAATTTAATTGAATTGTACATGAACGGCAGAAGTATTTACAACTTACCTTCGTCCAAATAATTTAACGCGACGATCGAAGCAAGAAAAACGATTTCACAAACAAATGGTTTTCTGTTTATTTTACATGAAATTAACATAACTGTTTATTTGACATTTTTGTGTTGCTGTTCGTTTTAGAAGCTATTTTAAATTCCCAAAGGTATAATAACGCACAAGAGTGATTTCTAAAGGGGGACTTTTTTGGGACACCCTGTATAAGCACGTTATGTACTTTTGCTAAACTATATATTAATATATATATTTTAACACGAAGTTGAGACAACTACATGGTGTCAGATGTGGGATCATTCTGAGCGTCTTTGACTTTCCCAGGTTGGGCATTGAATGGCAAGTATGAGGGTGGTTTATTGACTTCCTGCATTTCTGGAGGGATATACAGGGTGTCCCCCCAAAAAAGTCCCCCTATAGAAATCACTCTTTTGTTGTTAAACGTGCGTTGTTATACCTCTGGGAATATAAAATAGCTTCTAAAACGAACAGCAACACAAAAATGTCAAATTACAAATTCGTCTTATCGTCAGTTCGAGTAAGAATGATTCAACTGACTACAGAGCAACGAGTATTTGTGGTAACAACTTATACGTCGCATTAAATTATTTGGACGAAGGGAAGTTGTAAATATTTCCGCCGTTCATGTACAATTCAATTAAATTCCCAAAGGTATAATAACGCACAAGAGTGATTTCTAAAGGGGGACTTTTTGGGAACACCCTGTAGATAGGATGTGGTGGGATAGGTACTGCTTTAGCCCAGTGAGTTTCATCTCAAAACCCTGGATCGTTCCTTGCCTTTCAAGGCACTAAGTGCCGCTTTATCTCCATCCCTTCTTTTCATAAAAGGTTATTCCTCAGTTCTTGGCCACATTATCTTCACACTTGCCAGTGTTCCATACTGACCAAATAATTTCATCAATTGCTCTTCATTCATCTCAGGACTGATGTTTCAAATGTAAAGATTTGTTGTGTTGGGATCATCTGTGTCTTTTTTTTTTGGGAGACGAAGTTGAGATAATTAACTACATATCAGACTAATCTTTTTTCTCTGACCGCATGAAATTTCATTGATATTCTCTTCATCGACTCCCAAAAAAGGGAAATATAATAATCTGAAGGTACACATTATGTTATTGTGCAAAATATTTAATAAAGAAAACATGATCTTTTTATGTGAAGATATACAATTTAGAACTGCTAGAAAAATGCACACCACTGACAGAGTGTAGATTAGATTTCTTGATATTAAATTCAACATATTCTTCTGTTATAGTTTCTAACCCCGTTCATGATTGGGTATTTAGTAATGCAAATTGACGCTACTGCAAAAAGAAAACCATAAGAAGTAAATCACTGCTTCAGTTCGTTAATAATTGTGACACCTCATGATGGGCGACTGTATTTGTATTTATGATAAGTCAGCATTAGTATGATATAGCTCAAGAGAAATGACTTACATATGGTCACATATAGCTGAAACGTACAAGCTTTCATTCCTGTTAATCATAAAATACGGTATTTGTTGATGAGAATGTTTAAAAGAAGTAGTGTATAGTACATATTTTAAACCTTCAAACCTTTTCAAAACAATCAACCCAAATAATTAAATCAGAAGGAACAAGAACACGCACAACGGAACGTAGGTTAATGAAAGTTATATGAGGCTAATAGATCGTTTGTCTTCACATTCATGACGTACCCTTTGACCCCAAGCAATCCCTTGAATGAACCATTTATCATTATATGTACTCACATGACTGACATCAGGACAGCGTTCAGTTATAAACTTGTTTTTGGAGAATTTTCCGTTTTCAGATGGAATTCCTATGGTGGTTTCACTAAGCACTATATATATATTGTGCAGCAGATACAATAAGTTCATACTGCTCAACTGATAGTTTTCAGATTGAGAAAATAATAAGCAATTACGATGAGACTGAACATGATATCAAGAATTATTCAGACCGAGGTCAATGTCATCTTCCGTAGCGAAGCTGAGCAAATAAGAAAGCCAAGACCGGCCGGCGGCCGGTGGGAAAATATATATAAAAACACATAACTTTTAAAAAGAAAATAATAAACACTCGTTGAAGATGGCTTTGTATTGTTTCGTGGCCTTTTACGTATTGCACGCTGACAATAACGTGACAGCCACCGGATATTGAAAATTAGCCGGGGACTTTTGACCAATCAGGAACGAGAAAAACGTTTGAATGTATTGATAATGTTAATTCTTTTCATTATATGTAGTAGTGTTGTATTTGGTGGCAAATACATAAAATAGAGAGATCTAGTTTATCTTGTTTGCTCCTGTATATGTGTCAACATTTCTGAAGTTGATGACCATCTGCTGTTTCTAAACGTTTATATACTGAAAATCACCAGTATAGATGAAGTTCACGACCATGCGCAGTAGTGGTCAATATTCAAATTTTCATCGCAGGTCAAAACGACTGTTCTACTGAAAATAGCCTACAAATTGGGCATGCAGAGCCGATGCTGCACTAGAGGTTTGCTATTACAAGGGGAATTTAATAGGGATTTTCGCTTGACATGGAGTAGGGGTTTCCACAAGATGCTCGAAATTTCCCAAAAAGATGCTTGAAAAATCTTATGGAAATTTAATATCTAAGTCATCATATCTTTCTCAATAAGAGTAATTTCATAGATCACCACACATAAATGTGTCAACTGTTAACGGTTAATAAAATAGAAAATTTAACACAACTTCAATTTCAGTTACTCTAAGTGTTCTTAAGTACATAGTGACAATGAAAATATTTACTCAGCAGGCTTTCTGCCTCTGATAATCATTGTACTTTAGAAATGAGGAAAATAGAATAAGTGTCAAGAAACTCCGGGGTTGATTCTCCTGCAATAAGTATAACTACCGTATATTAAATTGCCCGGGTAATAATTAGATGTACTGGAGATAAACTGAATATAATAACGAATCTCTATATTTTCGCGGTTACATTCCTCAAAATAACAAATTATTTGGAAATTGTTGGCTTTGTTGCTCGTAACTAAATTAAAAAGTTGCCAGCTCAAACATTTGTTGCTCATATAAGGAAAAGTTGCTGAAAAGTTGCCGAGCATCTTGTGGAAACACCTAGTATGGATGGCTAGATCCACTGTTAAATTCATTTTAGTTTGCAACGCAATTTCTGACACAGAGTGATGTTATAGGTAAAAAGTATATTCGCAGAGAAATTGTCAGCACGAGTCTCGTTTTACTTTGTCGATAATTTTCTTGTTAAATATGCCAAGAACTCCAGAAGGCAACAAACAAATAAACGAGAATGATAATATTGGTGACGTGAGCGAGGGCCATGCTCACTGTTTTTCAAAGTTCCGCTTCTGAAGTGATCTTAACGATCGAACCGAGGTCAAATAACCAGATCGATATCGGTTTTGACCTGTCTTTGAGTCTTAAGGCTGATTTCCATTCAGTGCAAAATGTCGCGCGATCGACTTTTTGCGATCGTTTTTTCTTTTGAATTATGAGCCCTTGACAAGGTCGATCGCGCGACATTTTGCACTGAATGGAATCAGCCTTTCTTTAGTAAGCCGATTCAAATTTTCATCGCATGCAGGCCAAAACGACTGCTTTACTGACAATAGTGTACTTAAAAATACTAAAACTGTTAGTTAGTAAAGTATAAATTGGGCATGCAGGGCTTGACTGGGTAAGAATATAGATCCACTGTTAAATTGCTATTGCAGTTTCGAGATGATAAATATTTGCATATCTCGGACAGAGCAAGAAAGGATTTAATGCCGACTGCAGCACAAGCAAGAATGAAGATATGACGAAAATACAAGAATATAAACTTGATTGGATGTGGATTTATAGGCAGCAAAGTTTCTATACTTAAATCTTAATCCATTTCCAACAACTGCATATTATATTGTATTTGCTTAAAGTGTACTATTCGTCATTTGAAGCATCTAAATGAGCCACGCAAATCGAGTCGCCCCGTCTTATCGGCTATTAGATTCTTCACAGAAATAATCTAGCGGGAAATGGTTATCAGTGCTTCAGTCTCTAAACAACTATTATTGTTCATATATATTGGAAGATTATAGAAATTCGTATAATATACGAAACATACAACTTTCGAAACGTATTGCTATTATCTTCCAATACATATGAACCACAATAGTTGTCTTTAAGACTGAACCACTGATGTGGACTACTTCCCGTGAAGGATCCCGACTCGAATTTGGAGAATAGGTGCTTAACTCGAAAGATCCAAATTGTGTTAAGCCTTGACAAAAATGGGTGTGTCATGGATGTGGTTAGGGCGTGGTCGGGCCTTAACTCGAAGGGCTCTAAAACTCGAAGATTACCCATCAGACAAACGGAGGTTACAATACCATAAATACACAATTATTCGGCGAAGTTTCAGCGTAATCTATACAATTTTCGCTCCAAAGGCTACTCCAAACCATATCGCCTTCCTTCTAAGATCGTTCAAATAAGTTGGTAGTTCAGACACAACCCAACTTAATATACGTGGGTTTCAGTAAGCGTTACAGCTAGGCCAAATACAAGGCTACTATATATAGTGAAAAGAGCATACATTATTTTGTTACTCTGATAACTGCCTGGTGACTATCATCTGCTGCACGAGTGCTTATCCACCTATTGTAGAATATATAACATGCACTGGATCCCCACATTTAAGATCAAAATACGAGCCACATTTCAATGCAAAGCAAAGTTTGTTATGACGTGTGTGCCAACTGATTAAGTTTGCTACGAAAAATAGACGTGGACGGATACCTGTATGCAGTAGCAAAATTTCGACAAGAATGGAATGCCGTTAAAACGAACTGCTTATTTAGGATTATAGGACTGCCTTATTGTTAGTACATAGTTCGCTTAGATGTATAGTTCTTGTATTCTCTGATATGAAAACTATAAATGTAATGTTATTGCTTGCTTAATACCCTTAAGAACTTATCCTGAATGACAGAACCTCTGAAACAGGCTTTCATCTTTGTCTTCGATTTCCCGAAGAAAGGGCGTGGTCAAGACATAATGGAAAGGGCCCGGCAAAAGCCAAAAAGGTTTATGGGGGGGGGGGGGCGCTCATGCGGCTAGAGGGAATGCACAGGTATCGAGTGTTGAAGGCACGAGGCCACTATGGGAATATGGGCGCATGCTCCCCCAGAAAATGTTGAAATGTAGAGTCTCTGAGACGTCATTTTATGCACTTTGGGGGAAGATTTTATAGAATTATGATGGTCAGAAAATGTTGTGTATTAGATTAGATTCAAATTGCCCAAACTGGTCTTCAAGGCTGCCTTGAATGTATTTTTGCCCGACCAACACGGCAAAATTTGCCCTACAAAGTTACAATTGTCAAACATTGGGGGTGGGGGGTTACTCACCTCACTAGTTACGCCCCTGGGAGGATTGGTGATTTTGCATGGCCTGCATAGCCGAAAACAAAATCATACAAAGTCAAACTCACACAGAATCAAAATAAATTCTTCATCACAGGTAAATAAAAATATCTTGCACAGGACAAATCAACCCTCCACCTCCTCAAAAGTTAAATGGTCGGCCCCAAAGCCACTCTCTCTTTCTAATAAACGCCCTTCCTTTTATTAAAAGGAGAAATTGATCAATTTCTCTTCTCTATTAAGCCCCTCCCATGCATACGAAATGGGTCATACGAAATGCATGCAATGTCGGTAATACGAAATACATACAATGCTGGTCGGTCATACGAAATACATACAATGTTGGTCAGTCATACGAAATACATACAATGTTGGTCGGTCATACGAAATACATACAATGTTGGTCTGTCATACGAAATACATACAATGTTGGTCAGTCATACGAAATACATACAATGTTGGTCAGTCATACGAAATACATACAATGTTGGTCAGTCATACGAAATACATACAATGTTGGTCAGTCATACGAAATACATACAATGTTGGTCAGTCATACGAATACATACAATGTTGGTCGGTCATACGAAATACATACAATGTTGGTCGGTCATACGAAATACATTTATAAAATAACTGAAGTAAATAGAGCGCGCTGATTGGTCAATACCCATGCAGGATGAGAGAATCATGCACGGGAAATTTTCCCGCGCCTGAAATTTTAAAAATGTCGGGCGATAATAGTTCAACTTTTGACTTTGACAAAGAAAATAATGGCGAAAAAAGTAAACAGAGGTTCGTCTTAAAGTCGGATAAACAAGTTGACGAGTTGGTGGATAGCGTACAAGCAGAAAGCACAAAGCATAAAACAGTATACGCTGTTGTTGACGTTTTTTGGGAGAATTGCAATGTACATCAAATATATTAATAAACCTTTTTTTATATTTCTGTGTGGTTATTTTATAAAACAAATACCGCATTGATTTCCGTGCATGATTCTCTGTTTCTTACACTTGGGATGTTGCTCGACTTTCGTAAAGCTAAAAAAACTCGCCTATCGGCTCGTTTTTTTTTACGCTTTTCGAAAGTCTCGCAACAACCCGCGTGTAAGAAACAGAGAATCATGCACGGAAATCAATACGGTATTCCTTTAACAATGTTGGTCGGTCATACGAAATACATACAATGTTGGTCAGTCATACGAAATACATACAATGTTGGTCGGTCATACGAAATACATACAATGTTGTTCGGTCATACGAAATACATACAATGTTGGTCAGTCATACGAAATACATACAATGTTGGTCAGTCATACGAAATACATACAATGTTGGTTGGTCATACGAAATACATACAATGTTGGTCTGTCATACGAAATACATACAATGTTGGTCAGTCATACGAAATACATACAATGTTGTTCGGTCATACGAAATACATACAATGTTGGTCTGTCATACGAAATACATACAATGTTGGTCGGTCATACGAAATACATACAATGTCGGTAATACGAAATACATACAATGTTGGTCGGTCATACGAAATACATACAATGTTGGTCTGCCATACGAAATACATACAATGTTGGTCAGTCATACGAAATACATACAATGTTGGTCTGTCATACGAAATACATACAATGTTGGTCAGTCATACGAAATACATCATGGTCTGGGATAATTGTAGTAGCTATTTGCTTGATAATATGCAGAAAATGCAAAACAGAGCGGCAAGAATAATTACGGGTAAATCATACGAGATCCGATCAAGAGACCTGTTGAGAGAACTTGGTTGGCAAACACTTAAGGAAAGGAGAGATATTCAGAAAGCTACACTTATGTTTAATGTTAAAAATAAGGAAGTGCCGGAAAATATGGCTAATATGTTCAGTTTATCTAATAATGAAAAGTATCAACTTAGAAGTAACGGGCTTAATTTTCAGCTAAATAAACCTAGAACAAATTTCCTGAAAAAAAGCTTTAGTTACACAGGAGCAAAATGCTGGAATGACTTGCCAAATAAGGTTAAGACAAATGAAATGTCGACAGGTCAATTCAAGACGTCTCTCAGAGAAAACAGTAACATTAAATAGATCTAGCTACATATGTTCTATCTGCATGTAATAATTTTCCTTTTTAAATATTTTTAATAGTGTGATAATTTTATACTTATGTGTGCATTTGACTAGGTTTCATTCTTGTTTTCTAATAATATTATGTAATAGCAGTTTCAAACGGCCTCTTGAAAAACAGATCATAGGTGTTCTGAAGGGCTACCGTTGTAAAATATTTGTAAATAAAATAATTTGTAAATAATAAATACAGTGTTGGTCGGTCATACGAAATACATACAATGTTGGTCGGTCATACGAAATACATACAATGTTGGTCTGCCATACGAAATACATACAATGTTGGTCAGTCATACGAAATACATACAATGTTGGTCTGTCATACGAAATACATACAATGTTGGTCAGTCATACGAAATACATACAGTGTTGGTCGGTCATACGAAATACATACAGTGTTGGTCGGTCATACGAAATACATACAATGTTGGTCGGTCATACGAAATACATACAATGTTGGTCTGTCATACGAAATACATACAATGTTGGTCTGTCATACGAAATACATACAATGTTGGTCTGTCATACGAAATACATACAATGTTGGTCTGTCATACGAAATACATACAATGTTGGTCGGTCATACGAAATACATACAATGTTGGTCTGTCATACGAAATACATACAATGTTGGTCGTTCATACGAAATACATACAATGTTGGTCGTTCATACGAAATACATACAATGTTGGTCGGTCATACGAAATACATACAATGTTGGTCTGTCATACGAAATACATACAATGTTGGTCGGTCATACGAAATACATACAATGTTGGTCTGTCATACGAAATACATACAATGTTGGTCGGTCATACGAAATACATACAATGTTGGTCGGTCATACGAAATACATACAGTGTTGGTCGGTCATACGAAATACATACAATGTTGGTCTGTCATACGAAATACATACAATGTTGGTCGGTCATATGAAATACATACAATGTTGGTCTGTCATACGAAATACATACAGTGTTGGTCGGTCATACGAAATACATACAATGTTGGTCGGTCATACGAAATACATACAATGTTGGTCTGTCATACGAAATACATACAATGTTGGTCTGTCATACGAAATACATACAATGTTGGTCGGTCATACGAAATACATACAGTGTTGGTTGGTCATGCAAAATACATACAATGTTGGTCGGTCATACGAAATACATACAATGTTGGTCTGTCATACAAAATACATACAATGTTGGTCTGTCATACAAAATACATACAATGTTGGTCTGTCATACGAAATATATACAATGTTCGTCTGTCATACGAAATACATACAATGCTGGTCTGTCATACGAAATACATACAATGTTGGTCTGTCATACGAAATACATACAATGTTGGTGAGTCATACGAAATACATACAATATATAGATAGATAGATAGAAACTTTATTTAAAGAGGGTGACACTTAATAGTATGAAGTACTAATGAACTTGTGGATAATGTTGGTCGGTCATACGAAATACATACAATGCTGGTCAGTCATACACTTTGTCATTTACAACAGTCATATTTTGAACGTGACTAAATATTGGCACAACTCTAGGAATATACGGCATAGTCTTATATATCCAGGAAATGTTAGCCATTAAAGAACAAAACTGAAGTCAAAGATTGTCCCAAATCAACAAAATGTTAAGAAAGTTTAAATTAAAATTGGTTCTCTCACAAACATTTTAAACTTGTGTTTGCAACAGCCAAATTGAGCAGCCCATGTAAAACAGTTGTCGGTATGAGACGGACATGCAAACCAGTCAGCAGATAAATGTAAGTGCCTTTGGAATTAAGGAAACATCATTGTGTTTTTAATCGGTGGCCACAGCTCGCTTCTTTGGAGGTGGTTCCAATTCATCGGTGGTTAAATCCCCGTTCTTGGTAAGGCCATTTACCATCGCTCGTCGCTTCAGTTGGCGTTGGATTCTATTCACCTTTTTGTCATACAAGGCTTTTGTTTTTACAATGAATGCATACGACTTTTGACCGGTTCCACCAGTAGTAACCATAACACTGTATGTACGAGATGACTCACAACCATGTGTGTTGGCCCAGTTTCTAGCATCCCTAATGCTATGAAATGCTCGGTATGTCATACTTTGTTTTGGCCCCCTTAAGAAGGCTTGCACTTGAGGATGGCCAGGAATAACAGCATTATTTTGGTTCCAAGTAAATGGTTGTATCCCCGTCTTCTCAACTTTCTCTAATTGATGAATTCTCGATTGGAGAAGTTTCATCCAGAATGGATTATCGCCTAAACATTCGTTTTCCAAAGCTGCTATCAGTTTTTTCAAAAGTGAACTGTTGGGAGACTGAGTGGAATAAACATGAACAGCATAAGTGAACTTGTTAAGTAGCTCTGTATCATTAAAAGAGAACAACAGTGAAGCTGTTTTGGCAACGCAAGTAATGGCATTTGCGGAGTCGAGTGTCTTGCTAAGAGCATTGGATTCCACTGCATTAACCAGGGAAAGAAGAAGTGACCTGAAGCACCCACTTTCAACAACTACTTTGTTTTCCAGGAGCCTTTTCAAAAATACTGCCCATCTACCATATTGAGAACCTGGACTTAGCTGGAACATTTTCAGGGTTGCGTCACAGATGGACTGCCAGCCAACAGCGACAGCAACATGAACAAGTGATGGAATGACAGCATCATCTCCAAGGCAATAGCGGTTATTTGTGCTTGATTTACAAAGAAAGAAAAATGGTGTTTGGTTTTCACTCAACAGAACTTAATACTGCATATATATAATGGATAAATATTAAGGAAAATGAGAACTTTACCTAACGAGAAAATATCAAACATGATTGGAAGTGTTAGAAAATCATGAAATTTTCCTTTTTCAACGAACGGCCGAAGGCGACGAAATATTGCTTTTGTTCGTGTATATCATATGACGTCAAACGTGCGATGATATTTTTTTCATATCAAACGTTTGACGTCTTTTCGTATTTAAAAGAGTTAGTAGAACCCAAGATACGGACATGTATAGACGGTCTGCCCTTTACAAACGAAGGATATAAACATGCAAAGAAAATCTTAGAAAACAAATATGGAAACACTAGTGAAATTGTGAATTCCTATGTGGAAGAAATCGTGAATTTGCCAACGGTAACAAGTACCCGACCGGAGAAAATACATCCCTTCTACGAGAAATTAGTATATTGTGTTCAGTCGCTGGAAACTTTGGAAAAGCTTCAAGAAGTTAATGGATATGTGCGACTTACTTTGAACAAATTACCTGGAATACGTGGGGACTTAGTCAGAACTGATCTCAAATGGAAAGACTGGACATTCACAGAATTAGTTACAGCACTGTTTTCTTGGACCGAAAGAAACCCTATTGAACCAAAGACAAACAGCGATAAGAAAGATTCATCAAAGGCATTTCAAACCCGTCAAATCGAACAGAAATCTCGAGCATGTGTATATTGTGACTTGAAAAGCCACAAGTTTGTTGCTTGTGACTCTGTGACCACTTGTCAAGCTCGGCGAAAGCTTTTATCGGACAAGAAACTTTGTTTTAACTGCACGGGTGGTAGTCATAGAGCATCGGAGTGTAGGAGTAAGCAGACCTGCCAGAACTGTAACCGACGTCATCACACCTCAATATGCGACCAACAAAACCAAACCAAAAACATTTTAACTACAGCACACCATCCCAGTGATTACCAAGTAATTTATCCAGTAGTTCTTATCGAAGTTGATGGTATAAGGTGTAGAGCCCTGCTCGACACAGGTGCCGGAAGCTCGTATGCATCTGCGAAGTTGGTCGAACAGTTAAACAAGAAACCAAGTGTGTCGAAAGTAACAAAAGTTGAGATGCTTATGGGATCAGCCACTCGTCGGGTGGATATCTTTAATGTGAAAATTAGTGATACCGAAAATAACTTTAGCATGGAAACCAAGCTAACTAAAGTGGAAAAACCTTGTTTGTTGGAACTTCCAAATCCTCATTACGATAATTTAATCAAGAATTATCCCCACCTTACCGGAGTAAAGATGATCGATGATGACAAGAAGGATCAACTTCCAATACATGTTGTGTTGGGCACCTGTGATTATGCCCGGATCAAAACAAAATGTTCTCAGAGAGTCGGTTCGCCTGGCGACCCAGTTGCTGAGAAAACATCATTTGGCTGGACTATGATGTCACCTGGAGTTGAGAGTGATTCAAACAAGATGTTGCTAACCCAGACCTCCGTTGCTGATTATGAAAACCTGTGCCGTTTGGATGTGCTCGGTTTAGAAGATCTTCCAGAGAATGATCAGGACTTTGTTTACACAGAATTCAAAGAACAGCTCAGACGTGATCCCGCTGGATGGTATGAAAGTGGGCTTCCCTGGAAGGGCAACCACCCACCTTTACCAAGCAACAAGCAGGGCAGTGTTCGACGGTTAGAGTCATTAATGCGGAAACTGAATCGTACTTCTACAACCGAGAAATATGGTGAGATTATTCAAGAACAGATTCAAGAGAACATTGTCGAAAGTGCTCCAGAACAACTGAACGGACGCGAGTTTTATATCCCACATAAACCTGTTATTCGAGAGAACGCTGACAGTACTAAGTTAAGGATCGTATATGATGCCTCAGCCAAGGAAAAAGCGGAGGCACCCTCACTCAATGACTGTCTTCATACTGGCCCGTCATTGCAAAACAAGCTATGGAGTGTTTTAGTTCGGGGCAGATTCCATCCAGTTGCGGTCAGCGGTGATATGCAGAAGGCATTTCTGCAAGTCAGAATCAAGGAAGAAGACCGTGATGCATTGCGGTTTCATCGGAAGCCCAATGATCAAGCTGAGATACAAACCCTCAGATTTACACGAGCCTTGTTCGGTTTAGCACCTTCACCCTTTCTGCTGGGAGGAGTAATCGAGTACCATCTACAATCATGGGAAGACAGAAAACCCGATACTGTCGCTGAGATCAAGAAAAGCCTTTATGTTGACGACCTTATTTCAGGTTCCACCACCATCGAGAAAGCGAAAGAATTAAGGGACGGTGCTATTGAAATTTTTGAAGATGCGAAATTCACCCTCCACAAGTGGAATTCCAATGAAGTTGAGCTACAACCCAAGGAAGTAACAGCAAAGTCGGATGAAAGTACCTATGCCAAACAACAACTTGGAGTCAAAGCGAATGAGAGCAAGATACTTGGTCTTGCTTGGGACAAAGCGAAAGACACTTTGAAGGTAGTTTATCCCCATGAGCATGGTGCAGAGCATGACAAAGCGAAGTATCCTTACGAGCCTGGCAAAAATCTACGACCCGCTTGGCGTTGTCTCTCCGACAACTCTTACTGGAAAGCTTGTCTACAGAGATGTTTGTGATCTGAAGCCAGCATGGGATGCAGTTGTTCCAAGTCAGCCAAACAGTCGGTGGAAGTGGTTTGATGGTCTCCCAGAGGACGTAGAATTTCCTCGATCCATTGTGCGACATCAAGAAACAATCGAAAGCATAGATTTACACAGCTTTGGAGACGCAAGTGGAAATGGAGTTGCGGCTGCCGTCTACGCGATTGTGAATCAACGATCCGGGAGCAGTCAAGGTCTTGTAGCAGCGAAATCACGTCTAGCGAAACGAAATACCACAATTCCACGACTCGAACTGACTTCAGCACACATGGCTACGAATCTACTCAACAATGTCAAGAATGCTTTGACAGGATTTCCAATAAATGAACTGCACGCGTGGTTAGACAGTACCAAAATGGTAGCGATTACAAGCAATTTGTCGCAAATAGAGTACGCAAGATTCAAGAGCATAACGAGATTATCTGGCATCACGTACCAACAGGAGACAACCCTGCAGATCTCGGCAGCAGAGGTGAGAGTGTGACAAACCACGACCTTTGGTGGAATGGCCCAGAATGGCTTGCCCACCAAGAGAACTGGCCTCCTGAGATCGTGGTCAAGTCTTCACCAGAAAGCAGAGCAGAAACAAAGATGACGAAAGAAGTAGTCAACGCAGCAGTGGAACAAGTCGCCGATGTATTCGATGATCTATTGAAGAAACACCAACTTTGGAAGGTCCTGCGCGTTTGTGCATGGATCAATCGATTTATACTGAATTGCAAGGCTAAACCTCGAGACCGAGACTTGGGTCCTCTGTGCGCCAGCGAGGTTAAGATCGTCAAGAAATGGTGGATTAAACGAGTACAGAACGAAGCGAAAAGCCATCCAACATTTGCCGACAAAAGCCTGGAACTTAACCTCCAAGAGAACGATGAACATATCCTAGAATGTAGAGGAAGAATTCAAGTATATTCTATCCTGTATACCTACCTGACAACCACACCTTTACTGAGAAAGTTGTTGAAGATTCCCACCAACAAACGCTCCACGGGGGAGTGGCCTTAACCATGACCCACGTCAGAAGCATCTATTGGATCCCGAGATTAAGAAGATTGGTTAAGCGTATTCGGAAGAGTTGCTTCGGGTGTAAGCGAGTTCAAGCGAAAGCATATTCCGTTCCCCCACCTGGTATTCTACCAACGACAAGAACCGAAGGAAAAAATGCGTTTGAAGCCATTGGAGTGGACTTTGCGGGTCCAATCAAATATCGTACAACTCGAAAGACGTTTAAGAAATCTTATTTAGTCCTGTACCCGTGCAGCCTGACTCGCGGAATCTATTTGGAGTTGCTACCGAGTTTAGAGACGGAGGAATTCTTACGAACCTTTGTGGGAGCAGCATCTTGGCTCAGACAAGTTATGAAGGATGAGAAGATAAATGGCTACTTGGCTAGGCAAGAGATCGAATGGCGGTTTAACCTTAGTCGCGCCCCATGGTGGGGCGGCCAATTTGAGCGACTCGTGGGATTGGTCAAGTCAGCCATGTATAAAGTCATTGGCGGTGGAAATCTATCTTGGAAAGAACTACAAGATGTCAACGTAGCCGTGAACAACAGACCACTTGATTACGTTGAAGACGATGTTCAACAACCCATCCTTACACCCAACTCGATGTTGTTCGGACAACCAAATACTATCCCACAACTAGAGCCCCACAACATTGAAGATACTGATCTGAGGAAACGAGCAAAATATTTGCAAAAGTGCAAGGATGCAGTTTGGCGGCGTTGGACAAAGGAATATCTAAGAGCACTACGCGAGAGACACAATCTAAAACACGGAACGAAGTTGTTGACACCCAAGAATGGTGACGTTGTGATAATCAAGAGTGACGTGAGAAATCGAGGGAAGTGGCAAATGGGAGTCATCATCCGAGTTCTTACCGGGAAAGACGGAGTTGTCAGAGGAGCAAAGTTACGAGCGGGAAAGGGTATTCTTGAGAGAGCGGTACAGCAGTTGTACCCATTAGAACTGTCGTGTGATCGTGAGAAACCAAAACCGGTGTTGAGAGTCCAAGCTCCTGAGTTTCGACCGAGACGTAATGCTGCGGAAGTTGCGAGATTGCGGATTCAAGACGAGGCTGAAGATGATGAACTTGATTAACATTCTTTGCGAACTATTGGGACGTTATTCTTATTGTTGTTGTTCGGGAATCTCCATTGTTAACATATATCTCAACACTTGAGCTATATGGGGGGAGTGTGTTGGAGATAAACAATATAGTTCTAATTACGAACATTAGGCATAAACATACAGTTAATTAACATTCGCTAGAAGCCGGAAGTTAGTTGGTATAGTGCACTTCCAGTGAAATGAACACATGTTTTGAAAACAGGGCGTGCGGCTGAACATGGTTTGAGAGCGACCGAGATTGGTTTTTGTAATTTAAAATGTTTAAATAAAATAATTCCTTGGAACATATATAACTTGTGACTTGTCGTAGATACTTGAGGAGGCAATTTACGACACCTTAACTCGCGTGGCTTAGTTGTATTTTTCTTTAAATCGTCTTAACTCGCATTTAATAGTTGTATTTTTGCTTAACTAGCATTATCTCGAGGCGAGTTAAGGAGAATTGCCATCCCAGAGTAGGCCTTCTGAGGATAATTACAGTATGCATGAAAACTTCAACATTAATAAAAATACTTACTTTGCCATTACATCCGTGAGAAATAGATTGACCAATTCTGAAGCTTCGGCGCGTAATTCAGCCAGAATGGTCAACATTGAACAAACTACACTCTTATTAAGTGAAATGGACTTCGAAATTGCAAAATTTAGAACAACTTTTAAGTTGGCCATCGCTTTTTGGTAAGAGGGATGGGTGGTAGGAAGGTCTTTTACCTGGGCAAATTCATGGGCGAGCCAATCTACTGCAGCTTCGTATCCATTCTCACACATTAGATGAACAGAGTTGGTTTTCGGCCAGGCGAAAATAGCGTAATTTCGATACCAGTAGGTCTGGGTAGCCCCGTCATTGCCCATTGGACCAGTGTTATCTTCATCATCTGCTTCTCCCCAGAACTCGTCTTTGTAATCTTCACTCGTCATGTTGCCAGGGCAGCGATAATTCACCACTTCGTCTTCAAAGTCAACGTTAACCCTCCTCACCCCTTGCTTGGCACCATCAAGTTTAAACCATTCACCCTCCACGCTTATATCCTCATTCTCGTCCCCATTGGGTTCAAAACCACCGTAATCATCAAGCCGGGATGGATAGCAATCTCCATATTGCTCCAGTGTACGCGTAACCATTGCGATGTGAAAGTCGAACTTCTGTTCGTCTGGCAACAGTCCATTAGCTGCCTGGAGTGCGTTGGCCACAGCTGCATCGTGCCCTTTCAGTGCTCTTATTCCATTTCCCGATAGACCAGCACTTGAATACTTGTAGGCTAGGAACCAGTAGAACTTCTTTCTTTCTTCTGTGCAGATCCTGGGCATAATTCTGGCAATGTTTTCAATGACCTCGGTACTGGCTGCTGCAGCCGGTGGTGCACCAAATGCATTCCAGCAAAGGGAGTAGACAAGCGCCAGCCTGTATCCACTCGTGATTTCAGTGACTTCGTGCTCACAGTCGCTATAATGGGCCGCGTATTTACAGCAATACAAAGACTCCTTACCGTCAAGCTGAACTTCTTTCACTTTTCCCCGATGCCTCACTATCAGCTTCCCTCCTTCAAATACTGATGGAAGTTGGAGTAGCATGGTCGCAAACATACCTTTCTCTTTTTCAGTATCACGATGAGGCTTAAAATGGCCACCTTTTTCATACAAAAGAACTTTGTATAGATATGATTGGACATATTTATCATTACAACCTAGACCTAGTTGCTCCTTTACAGTTTCCACAACCGTCTGTACCGCTTGGTCGAACCGCTCATTCTTAATCATGATTTCAGTTGGATTCAATTCCCAACTTTTTCTTACACTTTCATCAATAATTGTTTTCTCCCCCAAGCCAAAAGGGGCTTTCTTTGCGACAGCGATAATCTTTTTGGCTTGGTACTCCTGGACAGGTAAGGAGATATCTCCAACATCCTTGATGAATAATCCAGGAAAGGGTAATTCAGGAAGGCACCCACTCGAGGTAAAATCTCCTGCACCGTCCTTTAAAGCATGCAATTCTTCATACAACTCCTACAAATCGGAAATAGTGAAACTAAAATCAATTTTTTAACGGTAATAAACTGAGACCGCAAGTGTTTAAATGCGACCCTTTTTACAACTCTCTCCTAGACTGAATACATTAAGATAATGTATTCCGTCTAGGAGAGAGTTGAAGAACTTGGTTTAATCCTCTATACAACCGAAATGTAAAAACCAACGTTGGAAGAAAATTCCTCACCCTGAACACAAACATCATGCCCGCATGCTCAGTAACGATAATCCGAGCAACACATAAAGTTATTGCAATTGCCGAAACAAGGAAACCTGTCTACTACCTGGGAAGGTTGTCCAATACTGCCAAATTCGATTCGTGAATTTCGTGAGGTAGTGTGCGTACTACATCATATATAGATACTTAGAGTGGTTCATTTTATGGCCTGTATATACAATATCTGGCATCTGGCTGGATATTTCATATACTATTATTTTTTATTTATCATGCACTATTATTTTTACTGTGACCTTATTCTTGGTGTGAGTGTATAGCAGTGGTGTAGAGGGGGGGGTCACTATATGACTATTTCAGGCAAGAATATCGTATAAATATGCGATGATGGGATCGGGGAGGGGGGTTACTTATGACATCATCCATTCGGGAATGTTTTCACCCTTGGTAACATGCTTGTCTAAAGAGCCCCCCTAGAATTTAGTTCTACAGCTCTGGTGTATAGGAACGACAAACATGTTGAATTCTGGAGAAAAAAGGAGTAAATCTAACTAAAAAATATTAGTGCGAGCCCTTTGTATGGACAATCGATTAAGTCAAACTTTAAAATGTGATTCTGGAATAAAAAGTAGCAAGTACAACTGAAAATGTTGATTGGGAAACCTGGAAAACGAAGTATTCTGATATTTTGGATCTGTTTATAGCACAGTATCCTTCCCCAGAAAATGCTGCACAGAATGGCAAGGAGTTTCCACACAAAATGACTACACTGTTACATGTCAGTACGTTACATTCGTTGCGTTTTCAAAAGCTTCCATTTTCAAGAGTTTGCGGTTTTGCTGTGCGTTTTCGCTGGATACGTGTGGATGGAAGGTGTACCCGCAACAAAAAGGTTTGCAGATACAAACAAATCCGGCTATGTGTGGACAAGGCCTCAGAGTAAACAAATTTCAGAGTCGCCACAACATTTACAAACACACGTGCCTCATGCACCGATCATCATTTTGTGAAAATCTCCCTATGGCTTTGGGTCTGTGGTCACCATGGCACACCCATACTCAAAAATGTCCAGAGTATAACTAGTGGGCTTGTACATTTCTTCTGAAAGTTTTGTCTTTCTTCTTGTGCAATTCCACACAGGAGTCTGGGATTATTAAGCCATTATTCAGAGTTTTTAAGAACACATTGTCTCTTTGTAAATATTAGATTATTTAATGTTGTCTTGACCACTCAAACTTATGGCATATTTTGTGCTGTTAAAATAGCCGATAAACTAACGAAAGCACATTGCCTGCCTAGAATGAACACTAAAAAGTTCATCACTTGATGTATATTACCAGGCGAAATAAGCCATACTTACAGTTACCTGAATTATTCAGATCATTTTTGTATAGTTTGCACCCAGTATAAAAAGCTTGTAAAATCTTGAGCACATGGAAGAAAACAGGCATGTGCAATACAATACCTTGTTTTGATCACCCCCCTCATTTTACAAACATACTTGAAGCTTAATTAATTATTTAATTAATAATTAAAAAGCGAGTGACGACAGACTGACCGAAGCAAGCTAAGATCTCGGACAATATATAGATTTCCCCACGATTAACCGATTGCGCTATGTGTGCAACAATGCAAAGCAAGTACATAAAAATGGTAGCAAATGTTTTGTAAAACATTGTCTTTACACTCTCTGAATAACATCCAGCTCTTCCCTTTTTGTTCCTCTTTAAATTTTAAACACGTTGTTTTACAGAATAATGTAGCAATCTATGCATGAGATATGAATATCGTGAAAGAAGTTTTCAGTTTTGCGATTGAAGTGATCGGTATTCTAAAATCCATTTTGATATGGAATTTATACATTGATAGGTAGCAGTAATATTAGGCCGTAAGATGAGAATTGAAAAGATGCAATTCCCTTGCACCCCTCGTGGAATTACGTAATTTTTACATAAATCCATAGATAAGAACTTACTTTATCAGAATCTGTTGCCCCCCAAGCAAAACAGTTGCACAATTTCAAATACAATCCCTCCAAAGTCCAGCGCCATAGTTTTTGTGGCAACAACGCATGCGCATGGCTATTAAACTCCCGCAGCAGGAAATAGCAGGAAATTTCAATTTAAGGAAATTTCAATTTAAGAAAATTTCCTTAATAAACTGAGGAAGTTTTAAATAAAAATTTATAAGAAATATTTTGATTTGGGCAAAGTCGAGATAGTATTTCCAGATAAAACTGCAGCAAACCGATGCTTGGTTGCTATTCAATGTAAAAATTAAAAGCCGAACTGGAAGGGGCGAGATTTACAGCTTTTCTTTCGTTATTTATAGTTTCAATTTTAATATTTTACTTTTTTAATCAGAAAAGTATAAAACTGCCATGCAGAAACGTCAAAGATTGAAACCCACCCACCCAGAAACGTCGGATTGATGTTTTCTGTGGCAACTTCAGTATGGATCAGGGCCTTTTTTAACTAATGTACTGGAGGGGCCAAAGCCCCCCAGCCCCCATGTTGGCCCCCCAGTAAGCTATTTTGCCCCCCCCCCCAGTGAAGGTCCCTTTTGTCCAAAGTATAAGCAAAAAGGGGGGAAAAACTGAGTTTAGAGGACAGTTATGGTATTCTCATAACAAAACTGGTGCCGTTTAGATGGGATATATAAAAAATTGTCTCTGAAAATGCAGGAAATCAAGACAGAGACTCAAGAATACAAAAATGTTCTGGGGGAGTACCCCCAGACCCCCCTTCACCTTCCCACACTTGTAATACACCACCTACTTGTTACGTCCCCTTTCGATGATGGCCCTCCCCACTAACGATTTCTTAAAAAAGGCCCTGGTATGGATGTTGCCCCTTAGCTAGCCTGCATGGCAGGCGATCTATTGTGGGGGAGGGAGTTTTGTTTAGAGCGTGCACTTTTGTTTTGAGAGCACACGCTAGGTGAGAAGTTAGGGGGGCAGAAGAAAAAGTCATTTTCATTGGAGCTTCTGTGGAGCTTCTGTAAAGCTTCTGTGAAGCTTCTGTGGAGCTTCTGTGAAGCTTCTGTGGAGCTCTCCAAAAGGAGGATAAAGGGGGTTTAACGAATACGAAAATGTATACATTTTTAGAGCAAAATATGAGTAATTAGTGACGCTTGTATGCATGCATAAATTAAAACAGACAAAGATTAACGTTTTAAACAATGTATTCCTTTAGGTATAACAATTATTTACACAAATATACAGTTATTAAACATATTGTCCAGCTTTTACACTGTTTTCTATGCGAGGGTCGATGTGAGGTCGATGTGGGGCACCGGTTCGAGTCCGGTTCGGTAAATGTAAACATTTCGGGGTTCTGTACGCGTACGTACGCAACAGGTCACCTAGCGACGTCCCGGGGTCCCGTTTGACAAAATGTATAGGTCTTGCCATGGAACAGTCTTACGGGACGTCGGGACGCGTTAAAATGCGTCCCGTAGCGACGTCCCGGGGTCCTGTTTGACAAAATGTATAGGTCTTGCCATGGAACAGTCTTACGGGACGTCGGGACCAGTGAGCTCTATATATATCTGGAGTAAGAACTTCTAATGTTCGGCCAATAGGCCAAGTGAAGCCAAAGATGGCGGCAATTGACGTCCAAACTCATGAAGGTCATAAACAGTTTTCATACCATTTTTCTAGCTAATTCCAGTTTATACTAACAGATCGCATCGCTAATCAAGTTATTAGTTCATAAAATCATGATGTTATTGTTTACATCGGAGTAAAAACACAAAATTTCGGCACACTCCTTGCCGGCTTGAGCAAACCGCGCGGTCGAAAACAATAGAAAGGGATTGGCACTGGACGTCAATTTCCGCCATCTTTGGCTTCACTTTTTGGACATAAGTTCTCACTCCAGATATATATATATAGAGCTCACTGGTCGGGACGCGTTAAAATGCGTCCCGTAGCGACGTCCCGGGGTCCCGTTTGACAAAATGTGTAGGTCTTGCCATGAAACAGTCTTACGGGACGTCGGGACGCGTTAAAATGCGTCCCGCTATTTATTTCGATATGCGGGCTCTTACGGCCCTTAAAAAATGTTTGGCCTTTAAAAATTGTTTTTAATAAAAACCGAGGGAACCCCAAGGGAACCCCTACAGAACCCCCAGGGAACCCCTACAGAACCCCTAAATGTTTACATCTACCGAACCGGACTCGAACCGGTGCCCCACATCGACCTCACATCGACCTCACATCGACCTCACATCGACCTCACATCGACCTCACATCGACCTCACATCGACCCTCGCATAGAAAACAGTGTAAAAGCTGGACAATATGTTTAATAACTGTATATTTGTGTAAATAATTGTTATACCTAAAGGAATACATTGTTTAAAACGTTAATCTTTGTCTGTGTTAATTTATGCATGCATCCAAGCGTCACTAATTACTCATATTTTGCTCTAAAAAGTATACATTTTCGTATTCGTTAAACCCCCTTTATCCTCCTTTTGGAGAGCTCCACAGAAGCTCCACAGAAGCTTCACAGAAGCTCCACAGAAGCTTCACAGAAGCTTTACAGAAGCTTCACAGAAGCTTTACAGAAACTCCACAGAAGCTCCAATGAAAATGACGAAAAACGCGCAATGAAGTGGGTGAATTTGCACGAAGATGAGTCTAAAGAAACCATGGCTATAGAACAATAAAGTCAAAACTATAAAACGACTCTTATTAGAAGAAACATTTAAATTGTTGTATGTAATTTAAATAAAATCCAAGACAAAACTTTCTGTTGTTCTTTATTTTCTCTCTGTACGTACGCGTACGTACGCAAAATGACGTCACACGAATACTAATTACTTCTAATCCCGTACGTACGCAAATGACGTCATATGGCGGGAAAATTACCCTGGATGTACGTTGCTGACGTCATATGGCGAGAAAATGCTGCTATATGGGGGGGGGGGTTACCTACTAACTTAAGAAAAACTATGGAAAAGCAAGTTACGCGTATTAAAATCGCGTGCGAATGGGCACATTAACCACATTTAATTTCCTTTACCGGTAAATACCTCCTTCAATGGTATTTTACCCGGTAAAAATTGCGTCAGATTCGTTCAACCGCGTCAAGTAACCAATCAGAATTGAACGCGTGATAGCTCGTTTGGTTTAAAAATCTATCCTAAGAAGGGTTAGTTTCTGGTGAAGAAGGAAACCTCGAAGCACAGGAGAGAACCAGCTGCAACTCTACTCACATGAGTTTTCAAGCATATCAAGTCTATGCAGGGGGTAATCATAGCCTGCTCGCAGACGTTGTTAAAAACAAACGTCTGTTGAACCGAGCGCCAGAACGAGTTCTGCTATTTTCCCTTCAACCAATCAGAATTTACCTTCCAAATTCTGGAAAGTGACGTTTTGCGGTATATTCAGCATAATTAGCATAATTTTAAATTCAATATGGAGTTCAACGAAGCTGTGAGCAAATTGTTATAATTAATTTATGCATTTTCACAAGAATCGCGCTTTTATATCAGAGATCTGATTGGACGATCAAAATAGACGTTGTGAAATAGCAGAACTCGTTCTGGCGCTCGGTTCAGCAGACGTTTGTTTTTCGTCGCTTGGCGTGAGAAAAACGTCTGCGAGCAGGCTAGGGTAATCACCCATCTTAGCCTCCTCCGCAGGCATCGCCTGACGCAACCTATACCCCCGGGGATCCAAGAGATGCCTGCGGAGGAGGCTACACCCATCCATATGACCCATCCTACAGTAAGTATTATTACAAGCTCTGGATATGAGCTGGAGGTATCCTGCAATCTGATTGGTTCTCTACTAGCAGGATATTAGCTCATATCCTGCTAGTAGAGAAAAGTGGCAGGCAGATTTGGACAATTAAATGAAGAGGAAATTTAAGTTTTACTTGAAAAAAGTAAATATCCAGATCCAGAGCTTGTGTATATAATAAAACAGTTATTCTACTCACTCTCGTCGTGTATGACTGATAGCCGACTCGGCGCCATCGCGCCTCGTCGGCTATCAGCTCATATACGCTTTGAGTTCCTAGTTCCCGCCACAGGTGTGGCTCATATATACCGGGTTTTGCTTATGGGTTCCGAGACAGCAGGGGCAAGTTATTAATACCCTTCCAGTGTGGATTATAACGGTCGGCATTCGGCTATTTGCCGAACAAAGACACCGAATGGTCAAAGACACCGAATGGCTTAGTTAAGCATGCTAATCTAGGAGAAGGGTGGGGACCAATTTAACTGCCAATTTCTGAAATATGGTTATCAACTCTGTAACGAATCTGTCTATAATATAATATTTTGCGAAATGTTCCCATCCTCTAGTTTACTAATCGCTGAATTACTTAGTTTACTAGCTACAATATTTAAACATTTCAGTGCAATTTGAAATGAAATGTTCTGTATTCTATAGCAAAATTTCTTTTTCTGTAGCAAGCTGCAGTCTGATATAACACATGAAACAAAATCTGAAGAGTGAAGGACCATTCAACCTAGTTCACAGGGCCATTTGGGGAAGGTTGTACGTATTGCATTTGATAAAGGAGTATTTTGTGATATTTAGATATGTCTTGAAGTACCTTAACTAAAAGTCTTGATTGAATTTTCAAAACTTTCTGTACAGATTGAATGAAGCTCGGTAAAAACGTACGGTCATGCAGCAGAATGTTGTTTGATTTATGCCAGGATTAAAAAAACATGGAAAAATGGAAGCAGATCTCGCTGGTAACGATTTTATATTCCCATCATGTATTCCTTATGTTGGAGTAGGTATCTGGCCGGATTGTGCCAGAACTTTGCTTCAACCAACCATGAGGTGGGTCGAAAATTTTTATCAGTTCGCTGTAGTGGTTATTGTGGTGGTTGTGAGCATTCAACTCTTGTTCTTGAGGTTGATGGTAATTGCAGGGGCGCACATTCCAAAAAGTTTGGGGGCGGGGTGAGGTTCCATTGTTCAGGATCCAACTTTTGATAATATTATGTATTTGACCACATCAACACGTGTATAGTACTACAAGTTTATGTAAAAATGCGTGTACGGCCATATACAAGCGGACAACTTATGTGGAGGTATGTCTCACACAACTTTCTTAAACATTTAAACATTTCCTTCCCGTCGAATTTCAGATTGTCAATTCAGGTTGTGCGATATAGAAGGTCAATGCAGGGGGTCTTTGGAATTTTAAAAGTTCGGAAATGTAATTTCCTGCGTTTTCAGGACAGCAATAGCCATGAATACGGAGTACTACAATATAAAGAAACTAAGAAAGACTTTGAAAATACTGCATTATGACACGTCCTTAAAGTAGTGAAAATAAAACCTATGTGATAAAAGATGTACATAAAATGAAAGTTTTGAAATCTCCTAATTTTTTCTCAGGTTTTGTCATATCGTTTATGCACACAGCTACACTCTCCTCCGCAGAGGCTTCTAGGGTATTTTAGCTTTTGCCCAAAACTTCGTGTAAGATTAACAAAAATGTTCATAAAACTTCGTGTTATAAGATTGGCAAAAGCTAAAATACCCTAGAAGCCGCTGCGGAGGACAGTGCACACAGCTATATACAATGTTTCATTACAGAATGCAAATCAATGAATAATTTGAATATAGTGATAGTTCCTTTTACATGCGCCAATGTTATAAGCCGCTGTCAATAATATTTGCTGTACCTTTTGCAAAATGCGCTGTTTCTGCGATTGTTACTATGCCCATAAGGCTTGTTAGTTTTATAGGGGAAGTCAAAACGTAAGCTTCAACTTCATAAGATACGCCTAGAAAGCATTTTACAATAGAGTTGAAATCATCTTACTCAAGAATACTGACGAATAGTGAAGTGGAAAGAGAACACGAAAAGCCAGGGCAAAAGTCAGGTTGTTTCTGCATTGTTTGAAGGTATATGGCTTGGGCCTTTTAATATATTTGAGTATATTGCTTCCTGTTGAAATCATTAAGAAGAAAATGTGTTTCTAAGTCTTTCAAAGTTGTTTTGGTATATTTCATTCACGGACTCTATATTTATTTCATTTAGTATACTTTATTTTTAGTCTAAAACCTTCGGACCGAATTGGTGGTGTAATTTTACAATTTTGGACCGACATTTTCGACATTCTTACAAATCTCCCCCCGCCCCCCACAACTCCCTAGTGTGCGCCCCTGGGTAATTGTAGTTACTATATACTGTATATTGCACTTCAGATAAGGTTACCCAACTCCAACATATTGTCATGCAGGGACGCCGGAGCGATAGTAGGGCAGGGGGGGGGCAATACGAACGTAAGGGCAGTCGAGAAAACAGTTTTTCGCTGTCACGCCCTTTCGATGGGATTTTGATGATTTTCAAATTCCAACTCATTTACTTGTTATTTCTATGTACAAATATAGATCTAAAGAAGTACGGAACGAAAACAATAGCTTTCCATTATGCACTGATTGTCTAATTTACAGCTGCATTCTCTCTTCTTTGCCAGTATTATTATTGTTTCATTTATATTATAAGGGCACTTTTGCCCCCGTTAGGAAAGGGCAGGAGGGGCGCTTGCCCCCCCGCGCCCCCCTCTCCGGCGTCCCTGTTGTCATGTCTTGATTTAGAGATTGGATTTGCTTGGGACATACCAAAAAGTTTGGGGCGTATTAGTAGAAATTGTGAGGTGTCTATTGCTTTTCCTGCATTCTGATTGGTCCAAATTGAGCCTCTAATTAACAATTAGTCGCCGAAGGCGAGGTGATTACAAGCCTATAGTCACTGAGCCGAAGTGACTATAGGCTTGTAATCACCGAGCCTGAGGCGACTAATTGTTTTAGTAGAAATTTCAAAGAGAAAAACAAACACAGAAAGTTATGAGGTCAGTTGAAAAGGCTATAGGACAAAATTCAGCGCTTTTCTCAGAGGCCGGTTATTAAAAACATGCCGGCAAGACGAGTGTCAAAAACATATCGAAGCGAAACAAAAACAAACAATTTCATGAGAAAAATACTTTGGAAAGGCTCAAATACAAAGTAGAATGGTTTTAAAAATATATCACAGCTAGGTTTTTGCTGAATATAACGATATAAATGAGGATAAAACGAATAATTTTCAAAATAAACACTTGTGGTTGAGCCGTACGGAAAAAGTTACATACATGTTCATTTCAACAGCGAGAAAACGCTGCCTTTCATGGAAGAAAAATAGTGTATTTGTTATCGCTTACCTTTAAAAATGTCAAAAATATATCCTCCTTTAATTTAGCGGCAGTTTTTTTCATTTAAAACTTTGAATCAGGCTCAAAAAACGATTTTTGTTTTAAATTCGGCAGCTTGCGAAGAAGCCATTTTGAAAAAAAGTGATAGTCACTGACCAGTGACTATCACTTTTTAGAGGCTCAATTTGGACCAATCAGCATGCAGGAAAATCGATAGTCACCTGGAAATTTCTACTAAAAAGTGATAGTCACTGGCTGCCCAGTGACTATCACTGGCTGCCCAGTGACCATCACTTTTTTCAAAATAGCTTCTTCGCAAGCTGCCGAATTTAAAACAAAAATGAGCCTGATTCAAGGTTTTAAATGAAAAAAAACTGCCGCTAAATTCAAGGAGGATATATTTTTGACATTTTTAAAGGTAAGCGATAACAAATACACTATTTTTCTTCCATGAAAGGCAGCGTGGTCGAGGGTCAGGGTGTTAATGGTCGAGGGGGAAATGTTGAGGGTAAGGAAAATACGTCCAGGTAAAAAATATGTCGCAATTACTGCAACTAACTTCAAACCAAAAGCGTCGACTTACATTTTTTATCATCGACATATTTTCTTGACTCTCTACATTTTACTATCGATCATTATTAGGGCCTGTTTACATGGAGGTAGGGTGACCCTATTGCCTGGATAGGGCGACCCTAATTAAGCGTGGTTGCTGAGCTGGCTGTATTCAAACTCCTGCGTACACGAAATTTGGCGACAATTTTTATTGTTCCTTGTGTATTTCAACGCTGTGGTCAAAAACATAGCCCTTCCGCCAGGGTTACCCTATCTGCTTGATAGGGTAACCCTACCCCTAGGGCCACCCTAGCGCGCATGTAAACGCAAGGCGAAAACACAACAGACTAGGGTAACCCGCTTAGTATGGCAACCCTTCTGTTAGGGTCACCATACCTCCATGTAAACAGGCCCTTAGTCAAACTTTTTTTTATTATACAGTAAACACCCGCGTATAAGAACCGGTGAATTAAAGAAGCTTTAGGCAGAAATTTGCCTTTTAGACCCGCATTTTATAAGAACCTTTTTAGCCTAAAAATTGTAACAGGTTCTTATTTCAAAAACGTCAGTTGAATATCCTGAATGATGCCAGCATCAACAACAATTGTAATGCAATGCTAACGAGTAGGTATTTTTAATGTTGATTGTTTACCCAAAGTGTTTGTTGTACAAAAGCAAGGGGCCACACCCATTTTGAGCTAGTTGTTGGACCAACCTATTTAAGAACCTAATAGCCTAAAATCCCAGTAAATCCCACTTATATAAGAACCTATTTAGGCTAACTCGAAAAATGGTGGTTCGTATATGCGGGTGTATACTGTATGACAATCAGGGCTCTTTCGGTGAAATGATGCATTGCGATTAACTCAGACATATTTTCAGCTATTAGTATAGGAAATAGCACGGTTCGAGAAGTATTAATGAAAAATTGCACGCGTGTTTGGCGAAATATTCGTAATACCGCGAGTGCGAAGCACGAGCGGTATTACGAATATTTCATAAACGCAATTTTTCATTAATACTTCGACAACAAGTGCTATTTCGTATTAATATTATTATTAACAAGGAAAATACTATAAAAATAAAATTATACTAATAAAATTTTTACTAGGGGTATTTGGGAGAAAATACCACATGTGGTATTTTCTCCCAAATACCCATAGTAAAAAGAATTAAGAGAAAATTTCGATGTTCTTAGCCAATCAGAAACGAGGAAAATTGTTAATAATGATATTAACAGGCTAACAGTACCAAAAATATGTATTTGATTGAAAATGCAATGAAATGTACAATGCAACGCACTGTAATGTAATGTCATATAATGCAATGCAAACTAGTGTTATGTATTGAAATGCAATGCAATGTGATGTAATGCAATGTGATTCAATGTTATGTATTGTATTGCAATGTAATGAGGTAATAAGATACAAAATATGTATAATGCAATGCATGTACACTACGTTTAATGTAATGTAAATGTAATGTAACGTTCATTTTTAAAAAAACAAACGTGTTCAAATTCAAGCAAGTTTAATCCGCGCAAAAGAGCACAAGTCTTTGGTATCGCCTCTCATGATACACTACATATCATTGGACTGCTAATAAATAATGCCAATAAATATTATATTTTTGAATTCAATCAAATTTTCACACCAATGTATACAAATGACTATACAATTCATTAGAGCATAGAAGGACCTTAAGCTGTTAGGATGACAACACACAGTACACGTGCCAAACTTCTTATAGCAAGGAGTTAGCGATAGCATCATCACCTAACTTCAGTCACTGTCTATGTCAGTTTCCGCTGCCATGTCAATTCTTGCATACTCGTCAGAATCAATTGACTTGCAGAAATATATCGCATATTTTAATTTCTCGCTAAGTACTCTGGGATGCGAGTAACGAGGCAACTTCAGAAGAAAGAAACAGGTGTAACTTTCAGGCAGGAACTCATCTGGCGGGTTATACTTGTCCAGCACCTGGAAATATATTAAGAATTGCGTCAAAATACATTTAATTACAAAATCATAGGATTGCAACAGGGACGAGAAATGGGATAATAATGCTCTATTTGCATCTGTACTACGTTCTTACCTTAAAAACAAAATATTTCAGTTTTTTATGTATATGTTAGATACAATAATCCACAATATCAATTGATGATACCAATTACGATGGCAGCGGTACATTTAACCTCAATGCTTTGCGGTTTTATAATAGCTTTACATGGATCAATCTGCTAAACTAATCTAGATAATCAATAATCCTGAAACCTTTTATATATCGTAGAGCTCTTTTTGATTCAATGTTATGTGTGTACAAATGTTTCTGGTTATTTAAAATACACACATCGCAATCCTTTTCGGTACCATCAATTCTTATTTAACGCTTTCCAGAGACCAGACATAAAATATAATGTGAATATACCTGAATAACAAAATCTCTGCCACGGAAATCAGCAATAGTACGAGGTAAGCGAGTACGACCCCAGACAAAACGAAGAAACAAAGATCTCTCGGTGTTTGAGAACTGTTCAAGTGTTTGCCAGAACCATTTTATGAGAGCAGCACTTGGATCAATACCTTTGTATGTAGTCACTGACTTCAATAGATCAAGTGGTATATCTGGACTGCCACAAACCATTGTTTCAATCTCCACACCAGTGAATAATGATAACAATGGAACAGGTATAATTTCAGCCATGCCTTCACGTATAGCTGCAACCTGACGATCAAATTCACCCAGCCTGTAGTTCAAAGCACGTCTCACATATTCTTCTTTATTCTCGAAATTTATGCTAGATATTTTAGAGTCTAGTTGAACTTCACGTCCGCTTGCACTTGGTGTACTGAACGCCATATTCATTGCTTCAAAACCTTTCTCGTCCATATCACGAATACACAGTAGTCCTGGAATATAATCTTTATCCATTTCTGCAAGATCTATTCCACTGAGCGCTATGCCAGCGAACTGCTTCCAGCAAGGTTCAGCTACGTTCAGACTTAATGGACTACCAGTTCGAATTGCGATTCCAAGTAAAATTCCCAAGAAACGAAACATGCTAAGGTGAACAGGGGAGTCTACATCTGGGTTGATTATAAAGCAGTCTCTATTGGCTCCAGATTCTTCACGGCCATTTGGTGTAACAACTAGGAGGGGTAGTGAACCATTCTGTAGTTCATCACATATCTCTGCAATGGACTCCGAGTAACCACCACCACAATCATCTACACTCTCACCAATAAATTTCACTTTCCAAATACGGTGAGCAAGTAGGTAACTTTCTTTGGAGAAGCTCGAGATATTTGAGAATACTTGACCAAATACAGACTTGGTGCCATCAGGACCAGCCAGACCACCTTTATGTCGACTTTTCTTCACTTGCATGCGGTTCAGTTGAATCACAGGACCATGTTGACGATCGCGAACCATTGTGCCTTGAATGATCTTACGGAATGTAGAATCCTAAATAATGCAATATCGAATAAATGTAACACAACATATACGTCAGCGGCTAAGCATAGTCACTGAAGTGCATAACTTCACCATCGAGGGTTTGATGAACAGTGCAATAAACGTCAGGATGAATGTAATCAAGAAGCTTATAACACGCAAAGAATAAATAGCGAATGCACATTTTATTGCCGCCTTGTTTTAGAATCATGGCAAGTTTGCATTCACAATAGTGATAAACTATAAGATTAGTATAGGCAATAGTATGGTTTCGAGTGCAATTTGGATATAACATGCACGAGTGAGTTTTTCAAAGACCTCAGAATAGCACGAGTCCGAATTTATTAATAATATACATAAAAATGTTCGAGAACTGTCCACTGATATAAACGTTTTCGCTCCTTTTATATATCATTTGTATGCATTGCCAAAGATTTGGAAGTGAACAGAACCATGTAAATTTCTTAAATATTTCATGCAAACTAAATTTTCCACCTAAATTTTCCTAGCTCAAATTTGATTGGTTCATAGTGATTACAGATTTTTGCAACGTGATTACAAAAAATTGCATTGTGATTACAGAAAATTGCACTGTGATTTGCACCACTGTTTGGGATTAAGCAAATTAAATTCGAGGCACATTTCTATGTAAACTATAACATACCTTAATAGAAGAGACTAACACTGCTCTTAGTGTATCAAGGTTGATTTGCAACATGTTTGCTTTACCACCAGATTGCGCTGGCATAAGATCAAACATTGGGAATGTGTTACAAAACATTTCTGAGAAATGATGTAACATAATGAGACGGTTACGTAACGTTGCTGGAGGTATGTTATGAAGGTGACTGTATTCCATGGGTATGACGTCTGGAAGTTTTCCAGAACTTACAGCTTTCGATGTTGACCAAGCCAATGAGTGAGCAGAACCACAAGCAACACGGTTGATCTTTTTACCCTAATAATACAACCACAAGTCGAGAAATTAGAATAACAATTAATAATTAATTTAAAGTACGCATCAAGAGAACACAAGAGTTGACGAGATCTGACCATGCAATGAACACCTTTGACGACTCTGGTCAAAATTTTATAGTTCAAGACGAGGACTTGTTGACAGTGTGAAGGCGATAATAAACTCTTATCTACGTTTGATCAAGGATTTACAGAAGGAAGATGGAATGTCTACATGGTATCGGATCACCTGATAAGGAACTTACCTGTAAAGCAGTAACTAAACGTGGTCTTTGTACAGCATTCGTACTTGCATCACCTAGCTGCCCTTCATCATTATCTCCCCAAGTAAAAACTTCACCAGAATCAGTACATGCTACACAATGTAATGATCCAGTTGCTACACAAATGATCTTCTTATCTTGTAACGCTGAAACTTTCTTTGGTATTCGAACGTGTTCATCTGTACCATGACCAAGGCGATAATAGTCACCTTTCCCCCTGTCAACATATGAAAAATAGTAAAAAGAGTGCTTGAATCAGAATGACTTTAACAATACATAAGTAAGTCCCTATAAGTGCGTTGTCTTACACACGTCGTGCTCTTTTTTTATATAATCTTAACTTCATGCTGCATTAGAAGTGGCTGTATGTTAACAGTATAAATAATCCATACATTGGTTACCGATCGACAAACGAATTACATATGGCCAATTACGAGAAGTATCACGAACCAATCATCACACATTTCATCAAACACTTTGGTTTTGTGGATATCAAGACAAACTGCGAGTAAAAACGTTTCCAATCAAGCTTTAAGGCTCTTTTCCACTCATCGCAAAACCAACTCGCAAACTCGCTGCGAGTTCTTGCATGTAATTAAAATAAACTGTCGAGCATTGTGATTGGATGAAAGTACTCGCAGCGAGCTTGCGAGTTGGTTTTTGCGACGAGTGGAAAGAGCCTTTATACTAGCCTGCATCAGAGACGCTCGTGGGCGCAGGATTCTAAAACAAGCCATATAAGGCTCTTTGGCCATTGTTTTGTAAATTTGTTCTCTGTGAATCTATCATTGACGAAATAATTCTATTGGACTAAGATGATTTTGCAGTTTTAGTTGTAAAATGGCACTCGTACTTACCAAGTATACAGCTCACCATTCTTGGATAAGGCAACTGAGAACTGTGAACCACATGCTACAGACACTATCCCAGCTGATGTTAAAGTATCAATTTTCACAGGAACCTTACAACCATCACTGCCTCCTCGACCCAGTTTCCCATAGTCACCATCTCCCCACGACCATACACAATCATCATCAGTCAAGGCAAGGGTCTGTGCATCACCACTACCACACGCAACATCAATGACACGATGACCATCAAATGCTTCGACTTTCTTTGGTACCAGTTGATCTTCACTATCACGATGACCTAGTCTACCATAACGACCTTTACCCCAGGTATATAATTCACCAGATGATGTAATTGCAGCACTGTGAGATCCACCACAAGTGATATCAACCACAGATTTACCACATAGTGCGTCAATGATACGAGGACGATCACACGATCTTAAAAGAAAGTAAATAAACATATTAGACATCCTGAATTTTGGCGTTTATCCAACTTATTCATTATCACGGTATCTGCAATAAGGGTTCAATTTTGGGGGTAAAATATGTGTATTTTGTACACGCCTTAGGTCCTGTTCATCATATCACCCAGTATACCGGGCTACCCACCTGAGTAGGAGGAGTTGTTTCTGCGTTCAAATGATTGTTTATGACCCCTTGCTGGGACAAAATTTCATAATAACATTAGAATATGGCGCCATCAAAATATTTTCTTGTTGAGACTGACGAAAGTGTAAGTGCACGATGTTACGACTGTAATAGTTTCTGAAACATTTATCCCGCCGATTGCGAGGTGGGATCTCACCTAGGAGGGCTGGCGTGCATATCTGACTAAGGTGAATTTACCAGGCTAATATGAACAGGCATTTACAAACCAGTATTCTAGGGGAGTGTCATATGCATAACTCATGTTTTCTATCTTATGTAAGAGCTGTATAAAAACCTATTTTGCTATCAGTGGGTAGAAAAAGCTTGTTACTACGTATGAGCTATAAATTAAAATCAAAACCGTTGTAAACTTACAGCCTATTGCCATGTCCTAGTCTACCATCATCACACTCTCCCCACGAAAAAATATCACCATCTGAAGTTAACGCTAAAGAATGTTTTCCTCCACAATGTACGGCTACTTTCTTGATGACGTAATGTTGCAGTGTTTCAAGTAATCTCGGGCTCATGACGGTTTCAGATCCACCAAGTCCCAATCTTCCACCATGACCATAACCAGTAGCGTACACCTGGGTGATTAAAACGGGAATATTTGGGTCATTTTGAATTATTTACACAGATTTCACATTTCAATATGTTATAGCTTCACACTAGTATATTTTATCAACATTAGAAATAACATCATATAGCCATTATAAGCGAATAATCGAGATCAATTATGATTCGATTATTCATTATTCTTTAAATAGTTCCAAATTATTCATTACTCGTCGTATTTAACTTTGAATAATTCATTCATTTTTTTGGCATTCATTATTCTTTATTCCTTTCCACCATTATTCATGTTATGTTATGGAGGTTTTCCAAAGTTTTGTTTTGCATCACAAAGATCATAATAACTAGCACATGAAATAACAACTATCAAAACAATAAGACGCCACAATGTTACATATATCTACCTTGCCATCAGCTGTTACAATGAACAATGACTGTTCTCCACCACAAATCTGCACAGGTTTGAGTGGTGACAGAGTATCACATTGCTGTGGTATTTTCACTTTAGGACCTTCTACACCTCCTAACTGACCGCGATGATTGTGACCCCAACCATAGATCAAGTTCGTACCAGTCCAAGCCATTGTCCAATCACAAGGACGACTAAATGATAAAGCATATTGTACAATATTGTTTTGTACCTATACGGTTACGACACGGTTATCATTAAAGCCTGGTTTCCATTTAGTCGTAACTGTCGTGAACATATCAAGGTGACCGATGTAATAGAGTGTCGATATATCTCTACAGTCAGTAAAGACTGATTTGCATACAACACACAAAAGACGAGATAGATGCAGACTATTTCACATCATCGAACATGACTTGTTCACGACAGTTACGACCAAATGGAAATCAGGCTTAAAACACGGGTATGCACATATAAAGATGATTTCTGCAGCCATACCCCTATCAAGCATGCTCAATAAGAAGAGTCGAAAAAGTAGAGGTTTCGTCTGATCGCATACTTTCTTCATAATTGTTTTCTTAACTTACCGACTGAACCAGTTAATAAGCTGTTCATCTTGTTCCTGTTTAAACAACTGATGATCTTCATAATCATGATTTATTTCCTCAATACTTTTTATCTCTTGAATTTTCACAACAGTCTCATCCAACATATCCTGGGGAAGTTTCGAGCGATTTTCAATAGCAGCCGCTGTCCTACGTGTCGTGCAGTAGCGTGTAAACCATGCCCATTCTTGTTGACCCTCAATTGGCGGAGACAGTTTGTCAACAGCTAAATCACACCCAAACGCCACCAGAACCTACACGTAGACACAAAACACGTTATAACCAACTTTTTTATATCCTATTATATCAATTATTTTGTAGTGCAACATCAATAAAAATTTCCTGAAATTACTTCACAATAACTTTGGGAAACAATTTTCCAAAAACTTCAGTGTTGAGGTTTTTAATACCTAAATCATAAACGAACTCTACAAAAAGTCCTGAACTTATACGTAAACATGCATGTGCAACTTTTAAACCTTATACCTTATTATATAAATCACTTTGGTTACAATGTGGTCAAAAGTTCGACGAATGACGAGGAACCTTGATTGAATGTGAAAGATTTTATGCAGATAGGGCGTAGCGTTGCATTATAAACCCGAAAGCAATTCAAAACTTCTTAAACTTACTTAAATTGGTTAATTAGGTAAGTTCAAGTTAATGTTAGTTGGAATTGTTGCTTCTAAACTTGATACCTGAAAAAATGGACTGAAGAACAAATGTTTGCCACTTCGCACCGAAGATTCATCATGTTCATACTGACGACGTAACATGTTGGGAAGTCCTTTTATTAACATACCAAGAGGTGAGGGTGAAATTATCTAAATATGAATGAACAGAAAACAAATATAGAACGAATACAACATCCATAAGTATTCTTTTACCCAGGCACACGGCTTGCATTACTGCGTCATGACGGGAGAGCGCTGGAGTCACCCAATGCGTATCAGGCCAAGATTTCCCTAATTTACCCAATTTGATCACAACAAAACAGACATACAAAGCAAGATACGACCAAGTAAGTAAAACAAATAGATATTGTAATGAGAAGAAACACTTCTGCAATAAGCTGCCGTTGTTTGCGTCTGAAAGGACTTCGACCAACTTCCTTACGAAGGGCATTCGTTCAACTTTCGTTCTAAGTGTTTTTAATATTTTTCGGGGTAGTTCTGACCATAACTACAACAGCTTATATTCAATGATTTCGTCATCAATAAATTAAACTTACGGCATCCATGACAGGATCAGCGCATGGCTTCACTTTGCATGACTCATCTGATGGCTGTAACCGCGATCCTAGAAGGTCAGCGATGTTAATACATGGACCATGCGCAGAAAGTAGTAGCTGACGTAAACGCAACAACGCCCATGTACGATGTTCAGCGGATAAACTATTGAGCTGTATGCACGCAGCTAAGGATGATGCAAGACTCACTACCAGTTCACTGCTCACAAGTGCTTCCAAGTCAAAATCTAGGAGAAGAAAAGAAATTTAATCAAATGCCCAATGACAAATTTGAGTAAAATTACCAACTAAATAATATAATCATTACTATTTTAAAAATAGCCGGTTCCGTTATAACGGTTACCGAGCAACACTGCCAGAATGCATAATGGCATGACAAAGAAAACACGGCATAGCGCCTTTCCTAAAGATTCTTTTCTGAAAATCCAAAGCCTTAAAACGTATACCAGATTCAGAGCAAATATTACAGTACTTACCAAGGAGACAGACAGCGAGATCAATTGAAGGACGGGATAAAACCGTGCTATCAGAGAGAACATCATATGGAATAACAGAGGATGCAATTGGATAGACAGTCATTTTCCAGCCCCAACCTTTCATTGATCCTGTACTTGCAACAGTGAATTTATACCGCATTTCGTTACCATTGATCTGAATTTCATTGGACCAGTCACTTTTCTCCCGCCCACTAAGATTTGCAATCTCTCTGCCATTACAATCATGCAAAGTTAAGACATCTTTCCATCGTTCTGTTGAACACTGTCGATCAAACTCGACTCTGAGACAAGATGCACCGGGTACTTTGATGTAATCACATATTCTGCTGTCTTCATGAGTGTATGGATGAGAGCTCTCAATGACCGCAGGTAGCTGGGATAAAGGAACATCTTCTTGACTTGACACAACATTCTCTAGCTCAGTCTTACACAGGTTCACTAACATTTCAGCCACCTATATGTCGAATAAGTGGTAAAGCAAAGAGATTAACAATATAACGACCAAACCTAATATTATCGAGCAGGGCTTATTGTCAGTAGTCGAAGGACGGGAAAACACGTGCGGGTTCTGAGCCACGAAACATCGAAATGCCACGAGGTTGTACTTTTGCCATATTTATCATGGAGTAGTAATAAGCATCGAATGTCGCAGGATTTCTTGACTAACAACATAATTGTACCTCCTCCACGTCCCATCATAATGCCGGTATAAAATTACTGTATTAAAGTTATGTGCACAGAAAAATCTTAAATCTACTGAAAAATAAACAACAGTGAAGAGGGGTAAACACTCCGGGAAACATGTTACTCATTCGTATTTCCAATCATAGAAATTTGACTACGTTCTTTGGTAAGTTTCAAACATTCCTACAATTACTACGAGTATACGGTAGCTGCTTTGTCCAATGCTCGTTAAGAGAAGAAGTAAAATCCATTCATCAAGTAAAATCCATTAGTCATACTAAATAGGTATCGTATATATTAAGAAAAAATAGGAATTCTCTCCAAAATCATGGCGCTATTGCCCTATTACGGTCATACGCGATCATTACGGTTATATTTCATGCGAGTCATGTGCATGGTTGTGGGATTACTTGATTGTGTTGTAATTTATACGGTATGTTAGGAAAGAGCGCATCTTCGGGGGAATAATGCAAAATTTCCACACACAAAATGTATGCTACTTACTTGAGGAATTTCTTCAGCAAGTTCTTTCAATACAGTTGAAACTGACTGTTTTCCCTCTTCACTCGTTCTATGTGCAACCGCTAATTTAAGAACATCAACCAATAACTCAGCATCTTTAGTTCCTAACTGCTTGGAAAGTTCATCTAAACTAACATCAGATGTAACATTACTAAGAACAACCTCACTTAACGTGGCTTGTGGTATCACAGATAAATCAATGGATTTAGTTGACGGACTGAGCCGAGTATCAGAATTCTGTGAGTCAGGACTATCAGTATTCATTTCTGAAGAAGGAGTTAGAGTTTTGCGTGATAATGAACTCACAACTGCTTCACGTGCAAAATGGATTTGAAGAGCAGATAAAATGTGTCCAAAGGCATGTTGTCTTTCGCGCTTCTTTCTCAATGCTAAAACAATTTTAGTAAGAGATGGTCGTTGTTTGCGAGATTTTCCGCTTGTTACTTTAGGTTCACTAGAACATCTCTTCGTGACAAAATGTGAACCCAGTTGATCTTCGTTGACAGGGTAGGGGGCTGGTTCATGGTTTATAGGAGTATGGATGTTGATATCAGACCATGCAATACTGTGCGATGAACCACTGGCAACCCTAGTTATCTTCACTTCTTCTAAACCAATGACAATATGAGGTCGACGGTTAACAGAAGTCGATCCATTTCCTTGTTGGCCGTGGTCATTATCACCCCATGCATAAACCTATAACGATAAAAACACAAAAACAATTTTATTATTGCACTATTTGTCCGGCCTATTTCTCTTAAAAGATATTGTCCTTTATAACTTGCCTTGAGTGAACTACATTCTGAGGTGTCACTGAACGTTTTTTGAAATCATGTGTCACAAACGTATCTTAAAGTCTTGTGGCGAGTGCTCACTTCAGTGATATTTGAAAAAAAATCAAGAACTGAATGCGTAATTAATGCATGTATATAGTTTATGCATAAATACTTGACTTTCGCTGGCGGAGGCATGCAGTCTCTGAATGCCCCCTAGTTCTTAACTGTTTCCGTATAATTCTAAAAACGTGCTTACCTGTCCTTGTTCAGTGACCGCAAGACAGTGTAAAGCACCAACAGCCACATCAATGATCTTCTTTCCTCTGAAAACTTCTACTACTTGTGGACGACGAACATGAGAATCATTACCATGACCAAGTCTGTAGTAATCACCTTTACCCCTGAAGTGTTAATCAAAGCTATACTTAATACTGGTTTAATGGATAACAGCAACAAAGTTTATCTAGTTGAAAATATCTTTTAATTAAAACTACAATGTACGTTATTGTACAATCTTAAATATGTTTTCCGTCTTTGTTTGATATGTAAGTAAGATGGCGTCATTGTAAGGGTAATAACTGTCACGACTATTATAAAAATTAATTGTAATTTACAATTCATCTGTTTCAAATTTTCATGATTTTGTCTTGACATGAAGTATTTCCCAACTGTAGGAATGTCTTATGATGCATGCAAGTCGATCATGTACAAATTCAGGATCACACGCGGTTTTCTCCGAATTCCCATATTTTCACTATTTTCGTTATGACAATTTCAAAAAGAGCAGTTTCCCTACATCGTTTAAAGCTTCCATAGTTTAGTTTAAATGTTAAATGCTAACCTCTTCAGTTTTTTAACCACGTCAATTTTATGATTTTTATGGGAAAGAACACGACACAACTAATATATACAATACCTACCAAGTATAGACTAAACCAGATCTCGTTAAAGCCAGTGAAAACTGAGCACCACATTCGACTTTGACTACTCCTTCATCTTTCAATCTTTCAACAGGTTGAGGAACTTGACATCCTTCACTCCCACCACGTCCTAATTTACCAAAGTCTCCATCTCCCCAGGACCAAACATTACCATCATCTGTTAACGCCAGGGTTTGTGCATCACGACTGCCACATGCAACACTCACTACATGATGACCTTGAAATGCTCGAACCTAGGATTTACACATTACTTTACATAAATATATGTATGTATGCAGGTATGGTGGACAAAGCACTCTAGGTAAGATAAGGCACTCTTAGGAACGAGCGTAACAATTTAGAAAAGACTGTCATCATTTGTAATGGTAAATTTTCTATATGCATGTGGATATAATTTTGGTGTGCCAGTATTTCGTCCGTGCGTTCGTTATTCCGTTTACAGCGAATAGCACAGTTCATTATTCTAAACATTTAATCATCGATTTTCCTATACTCAAAAGAGGAAAGTGTTTGAATAAATCAGATGGGACATAATAGACGGTTAAATTGGTCGCTTCTTTCCTAGCTCCCGTTTTTGTTTTTACTTCCCATTTCCCGCGTGTTCGAGAATATATGAATTAAACTATGAAATATCAACAGGTCATTCCTATGCAGACATGGGTAGTCTATCTGGTTATCAATATTTGGTTATATAGTTATCAAAATTAACAACAATGTTCTTACCAGCTTTGGTTTATTGGCAGTATAAGCATCACCATGACCTAACCGACCATATTCTCCTAAACCCCATGAATATAATTCACCATCACTAGTAATAGCAGCACTATGTGAACTGCCAGCTGACACGTCACGGACAAATACTCCATTGAAGGCCTCCACAAGCTTGGGCGTATCATAATTTCTGAGAAGTGAAGCAAAATGGAATATGATAAATTCATTATCATACACATAAGGTATCCTGTCGCTTGCATCTACCCTTAGCTCTGGGGTCGGTTGTAAGAAGCCCGCATCGCTTATTCAATGAAAAAATAATGGTCATGTTTATACAGTCATTGAACAACACAGCTATTTTTTTAACCTGAATTGAACAACTATGTACAAGACTATGTATTATATATCATGCAGTGTAAGATTTAAGTTTACTCATTCAAATTTCAAAAGATATGTGGGAGTGTTGTTTAGTTCAGGCATGTCCACCGGATATGGGCTTCATACAACCTGCCCTAAAACAATACAACACAAGTTCGCGTCTAGTTCGAGTAATAGTTAACCTTTCCGCCATCTTTTCAAATACGTCTGAAAAGGTTTCAATAACGTTGCAATAACTACATGCATGCGGTGTGGGGACAACTGCCCGGAAAATTGACAATTTGTCAGAAATTTTGACCTAAAATGGACAAAACAGCCTATTTTGAGTGTAAATGGTTTCCCCCCGGAAATTTGAAGGTTTTACCTCCCCCCCACCGAAAAAAAGTAAATTTCCGCCACTGTTAGTAACAAATTTCTCAAGAACTTGTAACAAGTGAAACAAATATAATATCTTCTCGAAATGTATATATATTTACTTGTGTCCCCAGAGAAAATGAAATGATGAAATGACTTACTGTCTATTTCCATGACCAAGTTTACCATCTTCACCTTCACCCCACGAATACAGTTTTCCTAACATAGTCACAGCCAAACAGTGTCGACCACCTGAATGTACAGCTAGTTTTTTCACTTGGATACCAGAGAAACTCTCTATCAGCTTTAGTGTAGGAACATTACCAGTAATAGTACCAAGACCCAGACGACCATTCGTTGATTCACCACAGGCATAGATCTCTCCTGATCGTGTGACTGCAAACAAACTTTTAGAACCACCGCTCAATTGAACCACGTTTAAATCAGTCAATGTTTCTGATAACGCTGGGGTTTTTATCTAAAGAAAAAACAGACGATTTGTTGGTTTCAATCGCTCGCATGTAAGGGCGCTGCTCGCATCTATATGATTGTGGTAATAATTCTAAAACGCAACAAATAACAGAAAGATATTTTGTTGCCGGAGTGCAAGCTCGTACCTAAAGGCACATACATCATGCCACGTCGAGATTTGAGGAGGTTTTATCGTGTATTTTTTATCGTTTTTGAATTAAGCATTCTATTCGAAAAAAGTCGTAACTATACATGATTAAGAAATCAGGATACTGTATGTTTGTTCAATTCATGATTCGACAGATGGTGGCGTCGATTTTAAGATAGTTTCCCAAACAGGCTAGGTAAAATTATTCTATCCCTGTCTTAACCTAATTTCAACGAGTTTGTTTGACCGTCGTCCCTACGTTGATATACCACTCCATGCTCAAACTCCATAATCTATAATAACGTCGTAGGCTGGCTGTATGGTAGCGGATGTTTAGGTAAAAGTCCATGTCTTGCATCAGTTGCATGTGGCAATTTTAAAACCTACCCTACCTTGGAGCCTTTCTGGCCACCAAGTTGATCTTTATCATTAAGCCCCCAGACATAAACTTGAACTTTTCCATCTTTCGATTCCTTGCGAGAACGTTGTGTTTTCCTCGGTGACAGTGCGCATGTCAACTGTTCTGGTTGCTCATCTAAAGCAAGGAAGGAAAAGCCGCAAGCAATTTGATCTTCGTCAGATTTACGTTTTCCAATTATGGTCAAACCATGAACCTTGGTGTCAATCCCACTGCTTCGACATTGTTTTATTGATATCTGTACAAAACGACATTCCTGTTGGAATAGAAGAAAATATTTTACTATACATATACTGCTTTATACATGTCCGTACATTCTCAGACTTAGATATTCTTAGATTCTAGTCAACATATACATGCGATTTTGCTTGAGTCTGTTGCCGTTTTAATGTTAATTTACATTCCTGATAGATTTCTTTGGATAGAATCCCATTTAAAATGTTTTAGTGTTTTGTAAGCCACCCGCACTGAACACACATTCTGATCCTTATATTTTTAACGCGTTTTTTAAAAATGTGTTTTTGTATTACAAAAAATGAAATATAAGAAATTAGCTGTAAAAACTAGCAGTCAATAATGGCTAAAGTGAATGACAACTAAAGTTTAAAAAATCACAATAAAGGCTCTAATTATTGCAGAGAATCTAATTTTGATTGGCTTTGAACTGACAAGCATTAGTATGAATTGGAACTGATGAAATATAGAGACGACCTGATGGACACGTATTATAATTGACCAACCACATAAATCATTTTCCCTCGGCCTCAGGAATGGAAGGGGATAATCGTGAATTAATTATTCATATATTTAACAGGCTAAGCTCATTTTCAAGTTTTGTTATATAATTAGCACTTTCTCTGTTTCAGGAATGGAACGGAATAATACGGAATAATTATTCATATTACAGGCATGCGGCATGTTACTCGTTTGTAACATAAAAAAGTGAACCCTTTGAAATTAAATACAATAGGGTACAATAGATTATTTGAAAGAAAATGCAAATATGAAGTTCAATTTCAAAAGGTTCACTATTGTATTAAATTTCAAAGGGTTCACTTTTTTTTGATACACCCTGTAGTAGACGATCTTTATTACAGAAATAACAACGGGAATAAACAGCTAACTTTGTCTGGTGCCTTATAGTTATAGACGGATATAATATAACCTGCCGCGGAAGATATAGAAGATGAAGCATATACTACACTCAAAGCACCTTCAGTAGCTAAGCTGGACATTATTATTATTATTATTATTAAACACTGTATGTTCCCCAAAGGGCTTTTCAACATACACTTACAAATAAATTAATTAAACTATACTATCAAAATCTATATAAAACTATTATAAATCTGATGATTTAAAATTTAAAAGATGTTCTTTTAGTTTTTTCTTAAAACCTTTAAGTTCTGAAATGTTTTTTAGATCATCGTCTATTTCGTTCCATATTTTAACTGCACGGTAATAAAAAGTTCTCTGTCCAGTAGCTGTTTTATAACTTGGAATGTCTAAATTGTGATTATTTCTAGTTTGACAGTTATGGATGTCAGATCGCTTTATGAATTTCTTTGTGAGATAGCTTGGCGCAAGGTTGTTAAGGCATTTGTAAGCCATCACCGCGTCTTTATAAATGAGTAAATTATCGATAGTTAACCATTTGAGTTGTTGAAAACCTGGTGTCACATGATCAAATTTTTTAATATTCGTAATAATTCGGCATGCAAAGTTTTGGACTGTTTGCAATTTCTTCAAATTTCTGGATGAAGTATTGGCCCATACATTAGAACAATATAACAGCTTGTTTATTACCAGTGCTTCAATAAGTAATGATAACGTTTCTTTATCAAAGCTCTCCTTTACTCTGTTGATTTGGCATAATCTATTAATGCACGTAGATGATAGTTTAGAGATATGTTCATCATAAGAAAGATGTAAGTCTAGATGCATACCCAGATCTTTAGCAACTGGTACTGGCCTAAGAGTTTCACCGAGAAATTTCAAACTAATTGTTGTTGGTAAATTCTGTAACATTGATCGTGTTCCTACCAAGAGGAATTTAGTCTTGTTGGGATTTATTAACAATTGATGTTCCAGGCACCATTTTGCGGTGTTATGCAAATCATTTTCTAATTTAAGGATTGCCTGTTGTATGTCTTCGACTAGAAATGCAAGGTGGAGTTTTGAATCGTCAACGTAAGAGTCTAGATCACTTGAGATCGTTATAGCAGGTAGATCGTTGACATAAATTCCAAACAAAAATGGTGACAGAATGGAGCCTTGAGGCACTCCATGAGTTAGTGCTATGACTGGAGAAATGGTTGACCTTATCCGTACATATTGTGTTCTGCCCGATAAATAACTTTCAAACCATTTGATTGCTGGTGGTGACGCTCCGCATTTTAACTTATGCAGGAGGATCTTGTGATTGATGCTGTCATAAGCTTTAGACAAGTCTAATAAAACAAGAGCTGTTACATGTTTGTTGTCCATTGCTTCCAACATCTTATCCGTAATAAAAATGTTTAAAGTTTCTGTTGAGTGGTGTTTCCTATTTCCATTTTGATGTGGTGATAAGCGTTGGTTTCCTGTTATATATGACCCAAATTGATCAAGTGCAACTCTTTCACAGACCTTTGATAAAACCTCTAAAAGGGAGAGGGGTCGATTGTTGGACGGAGTCTCATGATCGCCATCTTTATGCAAAGGTATCACCTCCGATAATTTCCATAAGTCAGGAAACACACCTGACTGAAAGGAACAGTTAATTATGTTCGTGAGAGGTCCCAAGATGACGGGTAAACAATCTTTGACGACACCCATGCTTAACTTGTCAGGCCCCGGTGATTTGTTTCTAGGCATATCTGTAATAATTCGTCGAATTTTTGAACAAGTAACAGGTTCAAAATTAAACTGTTCTTCCTTAGGATAGGATACGTCGTTCAACAGGGGGTCAGATAGCACAATATTATTTTTGTTTGCTAGGTCTAAAGCTGCGGTGGCAGTGATTTTACCGACTGAAGTAAAATATTTGTTAAAGTCTTCAACAACCGTCTTGAGTTCTTTCGTATAAAAGTGTTTTTCCTTCTCTTTCACAGGTATCGAATTGTTTATTATTTTCCAAAGTGAACCTGGATTGTTCTTGTTAGCTTTAACTTCATCGGATAAATGATTTATTGATGACTCCTTCAGTATAACTTTAACTTTATTACGAGATTCTCTGTACTTTTCCCAATCCCTCTTACAACGTGATTTTAAAAATCTCTGACGTAATTTGTCTCGAGTTGTCATAAGTTCTTTCGTGTCTGGCGTAACGAATGTGTTAGTACGGCTCCTAATTTTGATTGTTTTAATTGGTGCGTGGAGGTTTAATGTTGATTGAATCGTTTCCTTAAGTGCTTTAGTTTTTGCGTTTACATCTGCTTCGGTAAATATCGATAACAAACAATCAGATTTCGTAGCCAGATCAGTGGAAAATACTGTAGGATCATAATTTCTGTAACTTCTCACCGTGATATACGTAGGGGGTATCTTTGGGACCTTCAGTTTCGTTATTACATAAATTGGAAAATGATCGCTGATTGAGGAATGTAAAACTCCACTTTCGAGGATTGCGGCTTCTGTAGAAAACTAATATAATATCAATAAGCGACGTGTCTGTAATCGACGTGTCTGTAATCCTTGTTGGATCCTTTATTATTTGCTTGAGATTTACATCATCACAAAGTTCTGTAATAACTCTTTTTTCAGGGCCCTCTTTCAATAAGTTACAGTTCAAATCACCAAGAATAAAAATTGGTTTGTTCATAGTGAGTGCCTGTATATAATTTGGTCTGAGATCGTCCTGAATACAATTAAGCGGGCTATCAGGTGGTCTATAGGTCACGCATATTATTATTGTCTTCATCTTGCAACTGGTCGCAAATTTTTAATAGACTCTTTCGATAATTACGTCATTTGGCCTGGGAGCCTCACTCCCACGAACAGTGGGCCAATCACGTTTCGTCTTGATGCACGAAAGCGAGGATCCCAGGCCAAATAGGCGGATGTGACGTAATTATCGAAAGAGTCTATTGCTGCCGAGCCTCAGCGAGGCAGCACGCTATTCTTGACGTGCTAAGGTTCTCAAGAGTTCACTCAGCACAGTCTTTTGCGCGGATCTATGTATTGTCGATCGAGAAGTCGACTTCGCGTCGGTAGAGAGGTCTGTCCACTTTTCCGGGGGAAAAGATCGAGCTTCAAGTCGTTTAAAAAATATGGGCAGTGAACAAGATATTGTATGCGCAGTGCGCACGCATGTTTCCTTCCATATGCTCAAAATTTTACAAACTTCAGGTTTGTATTAAGCTACTAAATAAGATGGCCAGATGGGGCCCAAATCACTAACTAATCTTTTCACTTATAAAAATAGATAACAAACTACGAACTTCGCGGCATATCAAGTTCCCTCTGTTTAACTAAGAATGTATATCAAGTTCCCTCTGTATATCAAGTTCCCTCTGTATATCAAGGTCCCTCTGTATATCCCTCTGTAATGCTAAACTATTTACTGTAGTCTTAATTCTACAATCAACAGCCTTTCAGTTAGCCTAATCTCAGACGGCGTAACTCTAAATTCCACGGTCCCTTTTAAATAATGCTGACCATTCAATAAAATCTATATTATGAAGAGTCATCCCATGTACAAGCCTTCAGGTTTCTGGATGCCTCCTCGCCACTTTTATATATTTCGTATCAAATGTGTTCAAGTAATGTCTTTTGTTTTGTAAAATTAATTATTTAATTATTATTTATTGATGTATTTACTTATTTATTTGGGGTGAATAAAGAGAATTATAATTATGAATTTACCACAACCTCGCACAAATAGCAGGAAAAAAGTTTAAAGTTTAACGGGGCATCGGTATGGAACTCACTACCAGGGGCGCCGGAACCACGGGGCAGCTGCCCTCAGTGCCCTATGCTTACGGGGGCACGCGGGGGCAGCCCAGTGCCTTACGTATATTTAAAGATTGAGCTGATGCCTTAACAAAAGCTAATATTTTCACTCCAATCTATTTTATCACCCTGAGATAAAAGTTATGCTAAAACTGTATAACAAAGAACGTTACCCATTAAGAAGGTCACGACGCTGTCAGCAGTTTGTCAATATGATGAAAAAAATAGCATCAAGCAATGTCTTCCCGAATATAGGTAATTGTATCAAGTCATGTCTGAGAACAACCTAAGGCTAAACAGTAGAATGTTTGCTGCTATCCATAAGCGCATTGATAATGTTTGTACTGATAGCATAGCAAAAGAGTTTGTAAAACTAAACGAACAGCCGCGCGTTTACTTCGGAACAAATATATAATAGTTTTTCGAGATTCTGTCCCCGCTGCCCAGGGTTCCTTCCGGCGCCCCTGCTCACTACCAAAAGAAATAAGGGAAACTGGGAAAGCAAATCTCTCCCTTGTTTTAGGAATAAAATTGCCACTCACATGCACCTTCGATACTGGAAACTAATATAACATATTTTGTAAATAGATAGTAAATAGATAGTAAATAGATAGTATGTGAAGCATTCTGTTGATTGTACAAAAGCCAGTAAGCAAATGAATAAATGCTAAAATGTTTGAGACATAGCTACTTGATCAGGTACATGGGTTAATTATTATGAATGGGTTAATTATTAAATTCAGTATTATGTTGTGCGAAAATCCTTGAGGCGGAGTAAGGTATTTATATTCACTGAACCTCAATAACACTCAATAGGTTATTAAGGAAACAACAGGTTATTATTTCGTGTAATAATAATAATTAGTAAAGTCTTTTGACTCATTAATAGCCTGCTGTTCAGCTTCAGCACAGTATAAAGACGACCAGTAGGGCCACTCGGCGATGCAACATGTAATCGGCTTTTTATGCCAAAATATGCAGTTTACTGGCCAGGAAAGTTAGTCCAGCTTGCTTATTGGCCAGAAAAAGCAATTGACTGGCTGCCAATGCGTAATGAGCGGCCACACAAAATTTCAAATGAGTGGCCCAACTGGTCGTCTCTATACTGTGGCTTCAGTGCACATAATAACCTAGCCCTACAGGGCATACCATAATTTGTATGCACGAGATCATACATTAGAATTTCAATGGCTGTGCAAATAATTACGCTTCTGGGTTTTGAAAATACGTTTCCACGTGCAGTACTATCAAAATAAGCACACAAAGTGAATTAAAATTAGTTCGATTACGAATGGCTCAGCTAACAACAGAGCAAAGAGTATTTCTTGTTTTAAAGTACGCCCAAACTCAAAACTCGACAGCAGTCATTCGTAAACTGAGCCATTCGTAATCGAACTCATAAGTTTAATTCACTTTGTGTGCTTGTTTTTATACCCCTGGGAAACGTATTTTCAAATCCCAGAAGCGTAATTATTTGCACAGCCATTGAAATTCTAATGTATGATCTCGTGCATACAAATTATGGTATTTGCAGTTTTTTTGATACACCCTGTATACACGAATCGCGAAATTCGGGCAAAAATCGCAGTTAAAGAAAAACATGTAGCTGTGACTGGATGATTTAAAATATGCGTATTAAAGTATTCAAATGTTCAGTCATGCATTCGTGATTACATATCACAACAATAAAAACACGAATGCATGACTGAACATTTTAATACTTTAATACGCATATTTTAAATCATCCAGTCACAGCTACATGTTTTTCTTTAACTGTGATTTTTGCCCGACTCAGAACGCGTCATTTGAATGCGCAGCCGAATTTCGCGATTCGTGTATACTACAGGGTGTATAAAACCTTTAGAAATTAACCTATTGTTGTTAAGCACAAGATTTTATGCTCCTGAGAATTTAAAATAGCTTCTAATCGTATGAAGGAGCATAACTGCATAAAAAATTGTCAAATTACTAATTAGTCATATCATCAGTTCGAATAAAAATGCATGGTTCAACTGACCACAGAGCAAGCCTGCCCCGTTTCCCCGTTGCCTTGCTGCAACATTCCCTCCTCACTTCTGGGCTTGCCTGCCCTACTCCCTGAACTAGAAGATTGCATGTTTCCAATACTGAAAACGCCTTTCGGCAGCACTTCTCTTGTGACAGTAACTTCTAGTTTCATGTAATTTCAAACGTTTTGAAGCAGAGAAGTACTATTGTCTTTATCCTATCTATCCATCATAGCTAGCACGTCACTGAAATTTACTAGCCTTCGTAAATAACAAACCGCCATGAATGAAGTGATGAATCCAACTGACTCCCAGATAGCTTTTCGTTTACGAAAGCTGAAAACACATTTCGTTTGCATAGATATAGATAATGATGGGCATATTTCGAGAGAGGATTACGAACTCATGGCAAAGAAAATGAATGAATATAGCAAAGCCACTGGTGAGCGAGCTGAATCATGCTACAAAGCATTTATGTATGTCGCAGATTCTCTTGGGTTTGCCCCAGGATTGAAAGTTCCGAGGGAAGAGGCAATAAAGAGTGCAAATGAAATGATGTTGACGAAATCTTGGGAAGAACAGAAGGAAATGTGCTACAATATTCACAATCACATCTTTGATGCAGTCGATTTAAACCAAGATGGCCACATTTCCTTGGAAGAATTCAAAATCTATTTTCAAGTGCTTGCCCCTGATACGTCAGATGATGACAAAGTCAAATCTTTCAACGCGATTGATGTGAATAAGGATGGTGAAATAAGTCGTGAGGAATTTCTCGAAGCATCGTTTGAATATCTACATGGAGTCAAAGAGACTGAACTATCCAAAGTATTTTATGGACCATTACTAGATTAAAACTTGTTTATGCTACTATATAGTAAAATAACAATGAATTTGCAGTATTCATGGTTTAATAGTTGTTTTCTCAATGTGATCACAATAGTTACAGACTGTTAAGATAAGGTTTAAATATCAGACTAAATGATTTGCATGAATCGTTGTATTTGCATGCAGAGTCACAATACAGTTCCTTAACAATGCATCGTGCGACAAAAAATATCTTCAGTGTGGGGTTCCGGTGTACATAGCGATTGAACTTGAGTGATTGTTGGATATATCTAACTACCTGAAACATACAAAAAGAACATCGACGTTTCGAGCGAAGGCCCTTCGTCTAGTGGAAATTAGTAGCTTCCACACGAAGGACCTTCGCTCAAAACGTAGAACTAGAAGTATTTTCTATATTTTTCAGGTAGTTAAATTCTACAACCTTCAAGTATATATATCATTTTATCTATTTATTTTATTAGCTTCGCCATACATAACAGCAAATAACATACATATGAGTTATTACTGAAACATAACAGTACACGAAAAAGTGGCAGGGACACCGCAACAGCGGGTAGCCAATAGACCTCCTCAGGTTCGTTTTTGTTTACCCTTTTGAGATCGGCATGTGGTTTCTATTTAAATTAATGATATTCAGGTATGAATGCATTCTGATTAGAATGACAAAGAGACCAAAGACCCTCTTTAGCCTTCCAGATTGTTAACTCTTAGTTCTTGGGAAAACGTCTTGATATTCATTGACATGCGATAAACATTAATATAATGAAATAATAGTTATTAATATTCAATTTTCGTAAACTAGCGTTCTTGGTCAATTTGTACCACGTGTATGCATTTTATATAGCAACAACGCACGGCCGTGCCGTTATAGTTTATATCAGCACGGCAAGATGGCGCCCGAATTCACGAATGGAAAAGTGTATAAGATTTCGTTTATTTTAAACCGAAGACAATCCCAAAACCACGAAGTGGCCAAATTTCTAAAATAATTCCGTATTTAAATTGACGTAAACATGTGTTGTTTATTTAGTTTATTTTACGAATTTACGGAATATAAGTTGTGAATGAGTGGCGAAGCGGCGAAGTCGGTTGAAAATATATTCGTAATTCGGCAGACAGATTCAAAACAACAACAAAGTTGTTTCTTATATAAAAGCTATTTGTCGTTTTAAAATATTCTAAAAACACTTTTGAATATTATCAAAACTAAACAAGGAACTAGTAAACAGTTAGTTCAACAAAGTTTATAGAATGATTTTGCTCATAATTCATAAATAAAAAAATACCGCCAGAGGCAGAGCGTTTACTCAAATTGAATATTAAAACGTTTAAAGCACTCTTTGTTCGTGCATTATCGTGATTTACAAGCACTCGTTCACGAACAAGGAACTCGAAGTTATTACTGCACTCGACTGCGTCTCGTGCAGTATGAAACTCTCCGCGTTCCTTGTTCGTGAACTCGTGCTTGTAATTAAGGGATTAAAGCACTCTGTGAGTGCATTATCGGGATTTACAAGCAACTGCACGAGACGCAGTCGAGTGCAGTATTAAACTTCGAGTTCCTTGTTCGTGAACGAGTGTTTGTAAATCACGATAATGCACGAACAAAGAGTGCTTTAAACGTTTTAATATTCAATTTGAGTAAACGCTCTGCCTCTGGCGGTATATTTTTTTTATGAATTATGAGCAAAATCATTCTATAAACTTTGTTGAACTAACTGTTTACTAGTTCCTTGTTTAGTTTTGATAATATTCAAAAGTGTTTTTAGAATATTTTAAAACGACAAATAGCTTTTATATAAGAAACAACCTTGTTGTTGTTTTGAATCTGTCTGCCGAATGACGAATATATTTTCAACCGGCTTCGCCGTTTCGCCACTCATTCACAACTTATATTCCGTAAATTCGTAAAATGAACTAAATAAACAACACATGTTTACGTTTAAATACGGAATTATTTTAGAAATTTGGCCACTTCGTGGTTTTGGGATTGTCTTCGGTTTAAAATAAACGAAATCTTATGCACTTTTCCATTCGTGAATTCGGGCGCCATCTTGCCGTGCTGATATAAACTATGGCCGTGCGTTGTTGCTATATAAAATGCATACACGTGGTACAAATTGACCAATAAGAACGCGAGTTTACGAAAATTGAATATTAAATCCCGATAATGCACTCACAGAGTGCTTTTAATCCTTAAATATATGCAATTTTTATTCTGTTCGGGACATTTGACATTGGTGAGCGCAAGCGACGTTTTTGTCAACACGGACGTCACCCAAAAATTGGTATATCTAATTTTGGCGGCATTTTGCATCATAGCGCTCGTGTAAGGAAGCAAAAAACGTTTAAAATCTTATGTTTTGTCATATGTGTTGAAGATTACCACAAACTGATACAAACACCATTTTTAATCCAGTCCCCCCTCGGCAATCTGAGGTCCCAGCCTAGTTCCTAGAGGTCCGTGTTGACAAAAACGTCGCTTGCAAAGAGTGAGTATCATGCAAGTAATAAGCCTGGTTTTCATATGTCGCCGATGCTTTCGCAGTGCCATTGTCTTAGATCATTGATGAGTAAAATCCTTTGTCTACCTGAAGTCATTTTCTCCTTCAATGATCACTAACATTACAATGATCCATGAGTGCATTGCCGACCATAGACAACATATGAAAACCAGGCTTTACTTTCACTTCTAGGCAATAATTATATCTTGTGAAATTTTGTGTTTTTAATATAATGTTTAAATGTCGTTTATAATTTCGCTCCCGAATCATTCTCCGAGTCGGACATTTTGAAGGGTAAAGGCCGTTTTCCACTTCGCCCGTACCGTACCGTATCAAAACAAATTATAAATTTCAAAATTTAGGGAATATTCGTTGGGGAATACTTCCGTAGTACGTCAAAAAGTTGACTTGCGACGAACTTTTTATTTTGATACGCGAATACACCCGGAAGTACGTGAATTTTTTAACCTATTTTCAATGTACGCATGCTCACCGGTACGTTTCGCTACATACGGTTGAAGTCGAAAACGGGCTTAACAGCATGAAAACACGTATGTTGCTTATCGTCATTTTCTTATTCTATGCCCACGCATATTTATGAGATACAACTGGATGTAAAATAATTGCTGCCGAGCGCCAGCGAGGCAGCACACTAATCTTGCTCGTGCCAGTCCCTTTTGCCGAGTTATGCAGAGTCAACGAGATCTCAGTTTGAAAATTTATCTGTTAGCAAACCGGGGGGGAACGGGGGGGGGGGGGCAGTCATCTGGCAAACGCCTGAGAAGCAGCTGCTCAACTGCGCATGTTTTGCTGGCACGTTGTATTCTGTGACCTTGTCTTCCACCAGGTTGCCTGGTCGTCGAATATTTTATTTAAAGTCGAGTCTGTTCAAGCGTTTGGGTGGATCGAAGTATAATGAGGAGCTATAGGATCATCTTAAAATATTGCAAGATCTACAGAGAACTAACGTCTTCGGTTTTCTTATAAAACATGACCTGCTTACAGTGTAATAATTATCAAGAATATGTGATAGCTGACTCTTGAACTCTAATAAATAGAGCTCCGCGTTATTGCGCGTTTATGTCTCAATTATATTCAACACTAATATCTAGTCTCTCTTTAGTTTCCCACAAATACAAATAAATACCCACGCATGGTACGTTCGCTCAAACTATTGTAGAGTATAGATGTTTTAGAGCGAATTAGCTGAATGCGTAAATTTCCTTTTCCTTAAAAGCGCCTGGGAAGTCTCCCAGGATTTGTTTTCACGTAAAAAACTGGCTTCCCTTGGCAATAGGCTATGGCGTAGACTTGCTCCAAGTCTGTCTCTTAAATGGATTTTTATTGGGGAGTTATAAAGGATTGGGGAGTTATAAAAGGCGCACGAAGTTATAAAGGGCGCACGGAAATGCGGGCGGGAGGAAATTAAGGGGGGAGGCGGGCTGGAGGGAGGCGAGAAAATTTTCGTGCGCCCTTTATAACTCCCCAATCCTTTATAACTCCCCAATAAAAAGCCCTTTAAGAGACAGACTTGGAGCAAGTCTAGCTATGGCGTTGAGGCAGCATTTCACTTGCGATAGTAACTTCTAGTATATAATGTAAACACAAGCGTGCAAAGGATCACTTGCATCTTTAAGCTCGCTATTATTGATACAGTAGAACCCCGCTAACTCGAACTCGCTTAACTCGAACTAAATCCAATTTCCCCTGGATTTGAACCAATTTTTACAGTAATTTACTCCGGTTAACTCGAACTCGCTTAACTCGAACTCCTCGCTAACTCGATCAAATTTCATTTTCCCTTGGTCAAATTTACCCGGTTAACTCGAACTCTATTTTCGAGACGTGGATCGGCAAACCTCAAAATGTCAGAACATAGTCATAGCACAATGACAAGTCGGAAGCTTGGAGTTCTATTCAGACAACAACAATTTAATCGGTATATAATAAATACAAACATAATTCAAGTGCATAAAGAGATAAAAGGTTCAACAAGTTGCGTCGATCATTACTGATCTTCTACTTAGTTTCATTGTTTATCTTCTTTTTTAACTATTAGCGAAGTAAACTTCGCGCAAACACTGTGATAGGTACTGTTTAACTTAGGTAACAGTAGTACAAACTTTGTAAGTGTGAATACGGATTGAGACAGAGGAAAGCAAGGGAAGGGAATGAATCTATAAGGGAGGAACTAAGTGGAAATAAAGTTTTGAACAATTTTGATCAACTCACAGTATGGCGTCCAACACTTGACAGATATTTGGACAAAGAACACGGTTAAAAAATGCACGTAAAAACGCGCGCGCGTAAATAGTAATTTTGTATGGCGTATACGAGATTGACAGTTGTGACACAGAGTAGATATCATACAGAGGTGGAACGAGCCGTCGTAAACACTTGGGAGACTTACGTTTTCGTGTACCCACCTGATTTCAGGCGGCCGGGTAAAAAATGAGCAACTGCGCATGCTCGGCAAGTCCCCCGCATTCCAAGTTCCCAACATTCCCCAAGTTCCCAACATTTTCGGCTCTTTAAAGTTTCACAATCTTAAGGTCTTTCGCATTTTTACGTACTGCTAAAAGGTAAACTGCCGTTAAAAGCGAGCCGCCATCTGAATCGTGCACTTTAACTGCGCATGCTCGGCAAGCGTCTGAAGCATAAGTGGGTACACCCGTTACACCTCGGTATGATCTCTGTTGAACGATGTTCTCATTACGTCATAATTATCATACTCTGTAACTATAGCATGATGGGAAGGTTTTATCTCCATGTGCTTGTACGTTGTGTTAAAGAGAAAAATAAAATAAACGTCTGCTCGTAGTTAATGTCTTGTATAATAAATCTATCCCAATCAGACGTCAAGAGAAGATGAATCCAACAATCTCTACTCTGTGGTTGTGATAAGATTGCGCAAGTATTCGCGATCAACTTTTGTAAAATATAAGAACATTAATTGTAGCCTGAAGACGGACAGTAAAACTGTCCGAAACGTTGCTAATAAAATAATTTAAGTTTTAGAAAAGTGAAAGTTTTAGAAAAAGGAGAATTTAAATACTTGTTTATCAATACAAAATAGCATTATTACAGACATATATAAGTGCTATCAAATAATTGCTCGAGTCGAAAGACATTTCGGAGGATGCCATCCTTCAACATTTCACCTGTAATGTGAGCAAGCAGCGCGCGCATGTGCAAAGCCTGAAAAGAGCCAAATTTTCCTGGGGTATAGTCACTGACCTATACTAAATGGACTGAGCGCGCGATCTATTTTGACAGGAGCTCGGTGTCCTCATCACTGCTGACGTCATATAGGTCTTTGCTCTCATGCGTAAACTCGCTGACATGCAAATGCGTTGATAAAAGGCTCGCGTTTTAAATTCTGATATATTTCAGACAGATGTTAATTTTGTGCTTTTGAGGCGAGAAATTCCTGTGAAATCATTATAGAAAATAAGTCAGTTTATACTAAATGTGATTTTTAAGAAATTGGCGGTCTGTTAAGTATGTTTTCAATTGTCAATTAAAGCCGTACATGTTTAGAAAAAATCTCAAGCGGCCGTAGGAAACTTCACAAAAACACAGTCTTTTACTCAGTACAAAGATTGTCGGCAAAAAAATTCATGTCAACAGCAGAATAATACTTACATAACACGACAAATTTTAGTGAAAAATATAGCATAAATACCAGCAATCATCGATGGCCCGAAGCTCTTGTTGTGGTCGCGTATAAAAACATACCGAAGCCATCATTTTATTTAACATTAAGGTGGATCGATACAGTTTTCAAAAATTCAGGTGTCCAACACTTTGAAATTTTTAAACTCCGTATTTTTAGGTTTTATTCACCAGGTATCGGGGTTTTCAGATATTTTGATCTTTCTACTTTCAAATTATGTTAGTTTTAGTAACACGTAGTTCGTTGCTATGGCAACATACGCGTACGAAATTCACTCCAAAATAGCCTATCGCCTCGTGTAGTTGGAAAAGAAGCATGGTTAACCCCAATTTTTTTTCGTGCATTATTTTACTTGCAAGACAGACTAACAATAAGCAAAATATAAAAAATTTCTGTAATGCCATTTTTTTGAAAAAGGCAAAAATGTCGTTTTCTTCAATAAAATTTTTTTGGCATTACAGAATTTTTTTATTTTTGGTATAAGGAAAGATTTTCGCGCTGCAATACAGCATGCAAAATTTGAACATAGGTCACCGGACAAATAATGACTATTTCAGTATTTTTTGTATAGAAAAATGTGTAAAAAATTAAATTCAAACCCACCGTAAGTTTAACTTTTTAATTTTATCTGTTCACGGAGCCAAAACAACTAGCATCTTCGAACATCTTGCTCCAGTAATCGCAGACATTTATAATGCATCCTTACGTGAAGGTTATTTACCACCCTTACTCAAGTGTGCTGCTGTTACCCCAATTCCCAAGAAAAGACCACCTAATGCCATCGAAAAGGATATCAGACCTATATCATTGACATGTCAGATTGCCAAAGTAATGGAAGGTTTTACCTTAACTAGAGTTTTCCCTACCATACTACCTCAACTGGATAATAAACAATTTGCTGTAGCGGGGAAATCTACTGAACAAGCCATAGTATATATCCTTCACTTAGCCTTAGAGGCCCTGGATAAGGGTAACTGTTCACTGAGATTGTTCTTTGCTGATTTTTGCAAAGGATTTGATTTGATAGATCACAGGATTCTGTTGGCAAAGTTATCTAAATTTAACATCCACAATAGCCTGTTAAGGTGGATTGGTTCATTTCTCCTAGAGAGATCTCAGTTTGTACGCATTGGTAATTCAACATCTATTGTACAAAATATCAATGGGGGTATTCCTCAAGGGACTAAGCTTGCCCCGATACTTTTTGCTGTTATGGTCAATGATCTTATATCTACATGGGGCCCAAGAGCTAAATTTGTTGACGATCTAACTACCATGGAGATTGTTCCGAGAAATTCTCCTTCACTGATGAAATTTACTGTTTCTGATATCCAAACATTTGCTCGGCATAATAACATGAAATTAAATCCAGAGAAATGTAAAGACATGATTGTTGATTTCCTTCAGTACAATGCCATTGAATGGCAACCTATCGTTACCGATGGTATACAAATTGAAGTTGTATCAGGTTCAAGCTACTTGGAGTTTATCTATCTAGTGATTTAACATGGTCTTTGCATTGTGACTATATAATAAAGAAAGCTAACAAAAGATTATATGCCTTGAGAAAATTGAAGAAGATTGGTGTTTCTAGTGCGGATATTGTGACTGTATATTGTGCTATTATTAGATCAGTGATGGAGTATGCTTCGGTAGTTTTGCAAATCTCCCACAAATGTTAAGCAACGATCTGGAAAGAGTTCAAAGACGTGCATTGGCAATTATCTATCCGTCCTCCTCGTATGTAGAAGCTTTATCCTTGGCGGGTATTCAGCCTCTTAGTGTTCGTAGAGATGCAGCTTGTAAGAAATTTGTTGCAAATATTAAACCAGGCAATCCGCTTTACCCTCTTATCCACAATCAGTTCCCTATTCTGAACCACACCTACTCTTTGAGAACTGAAAGAATAGACAGACCAACAATAATTCGAACTGATCGATTTCAGAACTTTGTAACAGTTAAATTTAGGGAAGAGTTTTAATTAGTTATTTATTTTATTTTTATCTGTCCATAATATAGTCTTGTATATCGAATATTGTTAATGTTTATATAATTTTAATTTTACTATGATATTACCTGTAATTCAGTTTAATACTGCAAGAGGTTTTTAATAAACTATTAAATAAAAATAATAAAAAATAAATAAAACAAAGTAAAATTTCGCTCATGTTTCATCGTAGAATAATATCCTTTATAGTTCTCTGATTTCAGTCCAATTTCTTTCGTCCTGTTTATTTTGTCATAAACTTTGTAGAAAAGTATTTTAATACTGATAAATCGACTGTTTTCTGGCCGAAAAAGGCACTCGAAAACTTGTTTTTGCTCATTTTAACAAATTTTGAAATAATTTTTGCGTGCGCCCGCAATTTGTTGACCAGCGCTGGCAAAATTCCCACCTGTTTCCGCCCTTGGGGCAATTTCGTAACATCAAACTCCTCACCCAAGGAGCTACGGAACATAACAATTTGACAAATTCCTACCCACTGCCCGGCGTAATTAACACTGATAGGTCCATAATAGCAAAAGAAAATGAAGAATTTATACTATGCAAATTGTTAATTATTAACTAACAATGGCGAAATATTTTGCTGCAAAAATACTCTTCAATAAAGCCATAGGTTTATATTCCCCCCAAGTGTCGAAATCTTATATCACTTTTCGACCTCAAACCTTAGAGTAAATAAGCAGTGACGGACCCTAATTTCGAACGTGAAGTAACATGACCTTGTGTGTATAGTTGCAGAATTCGACCTACCTCTTGCACGTTTTCAAGCAACTTGACGGAGTGTTCATTTTCTTTGACATGTGTAGTCTTTACTTCAACCAAAGATTGTAATGACTCTCCCACTGATGTAACAACTACAGATGGTGTATAACTACTGTCTGATGGATCAACTGTCATCATTAGCTTATGAATCAGAACGTCAGGATACAGCTCAAGATTTATCCAATGCTAAGGTAAAAAACAAGTTACTGTTACGCGTCTAACAGTCTTAATTGTCTGGATTTTTGGCTAAACGTTTATGTACATTTGTATTGAACGACTGACCAAACTGTAATGCAGGTAATAATCATACGGAAAAGTAATTTCATCGTTTTATACATATCTCTATATATTCGCCAGGAGCGTAGAGAAAAGCGCGTGTGCATGAACGAGGTTGTATTTTCAGCCCTCCTCGTTTCAAAGTACCATCGTATAAAAATATTTTATATTGACTATACCAGCATAAGGAATAACAGGTATACATCAAATTATTTATTTGGGTAAGTGGGATTCCTGTTGAGTTTGGAACGAGAAATAGGCGTTGGCAAATGATCCTAGCAACGTAGTTCAGACACCTTGACAACATACACAACATCAAACAGTTTTGCTTCAACGAGCAAACAAAACAAAACAAAATAATTACAGTTCCAAATTCAATTAGAAATGGAGGTAAGGACATGCCCCTCACACCACGACGCTGCCCAGCGTGAGAAATCTTGCTTCTTCCACAAACTTTAATTGAAGCACACATTGCTTCCACTAGAAATTCGTTCCAGCATGCATGTTTATACAAACTAACCTTCCCCTGAGGTCCAGAACTTTGCCAATAAGAATCAGTTCCATCAAATAATCTTAACTTAAGACCTTCACGAGAGGATACTGTGATTTGTTTAATACAACGTGTCCACTCCTTGATCAGTTCTGTTCGTCGTACACGTTTTTCTCTTGTTCTTGCTTTGCCCGCCTTTCCAACATTAACTGGAGTGCTGTCTTCCTCAGGTAAACACAGGAAAGAGTGTTTGTGTGGACGAGTTTCAAAACAATTCTTACAAAGGTCGTAGTCAGAGCAGACTTTACATTTATAACGTGGTCCTTCCACTGGGTGCATATGACATGAATAACATCTGGTAAATAGTAGAAGAATAACGGTTGGTAAGAATGGAATAATGAGAAAAGGCTGATTCACCAGGACAGTAACCTATCTACTATAATAGTCTAAGGTGTACTAAGGTGTACTAACTCTCCTGACATATATGTACTTCTTGTTGCAACAAAAAGATTATACTCCGTAACTCGACGTTTACACTGATAACAATCTTCTAAATAACTTATAATAGAAAGATTTGGTACGTATCATTTCGTATCGTAACGTACAATTTTCTTTTGTGTCAAATTTTCGCACAATAATGCCCAGGAAACAAAGAAATACCCTACGTTTTGGTTCGGTTGAAGTGGGAAACAGGCTCAAACCGTGCATGTTTCTTTACGAAGAAATACACCCTTTCGATAATTATGTCACGAATCCTTTTTTGGCGGGAGCCTCGTTCGCATTAACCATGAGCGAATAGCCTTTCGTTCTGGTTCACGAGAGCGAGGCTCCCAGGCCAAGGAAGTATTTGAGACGTAATTATCGAAAGGGTGTATTAGAATGCTGTTACCATGAATGCAATTTTCATTGCGATGAGGACACCCAAATTGGTTATTTTGGTAAAAAGTTATGTGTTCATTAAAAGAGTAAGAGGATTTATAACGTTTGCTCAGTTAATTTTATATTGCAATGAAATAAATTCAACTTATATACGCTAAGCGACGCTAACTATAAGTAACAAAACTTAAAATCAGTTAGGATATTAATAGGAAAAGCCAAGAATCCAGATAAATAGCAAAAAAACGTGAAAAAGGTCCAAACAATGTCAATCCCCTGTATTTGTGACAAATAGTACTTAGGTATTAGGATGTTTTATAGCATTAATTCTTATACTGTTCCTTAAATAAATGTTCAAGATTGACTTACGTTACGCCATTATGTCTGACTGGTACAAGTTCCATCTCACTCTCAAGTCCCGTCCAGTTTGCTTGTTGTTCAAAATCCACTTTAATATCTTTGCCATTACTACTTACTGATACAACAGTACCAATACTAGCATGATTTACTGTTCCCCACTTATACTTTGGTGTAGTCACAGACGCTTTGACCCTTACACGATCTCCAACTTTAAAGGGACGGCCGCCTTTAGCTGGAAATAGACAAAAGAGGGAAAACATATATCGTTGGCACAATGCTACCTACGTGAAAAGTGCAGTGACAAATACTGTACAAAAAGGCATGGGCAGTATTTGGTTGTGGCATATATAGCCTTTCACCGCGGAGTAAATTCATACTATATATGACATTTTTGCATAGGTAACCAAATAGGTAACTCCAAAGTAATCTGCTGTTATACAGACCTATACAGACTAGACATAAGTCTTTCCTGTACCCCATACTAGTTTACTAAGTTGATGAAGGAGCACAAAATTTTGTCGAAACTACATGGTCAAGCGTACTAGTGTTCAGGGGGAGTAATATATTTCTCGCTATTGAATTGCACTTCTACTTGCTGTTGTTCAATCCAAAATGGAACAAATCTACGAAACAATCAAAATTTTCTCAACCCAATAACATACCGGTATACAACATCAGCCAAAAACTCTTTTAGTTGGCACTATAGTTCAGTCGACAAGTACTTGTTTTTAATCATTGCATTATAAATAAATTTCATTAAATCGAATGTATTTATCTACAGCTTACATTTTACATACATACTAACTATAAAATAGGAGATTTATTATTAATACTTTCAGAAGTCTCAAGGCAAAGCATATATATGAAAACTTTCAGACATGTTCTCGTTTTAACTAAATGAATGCAGAGCCCGGTCGAATTGCATGCTCCGGTCCATTTCGATTCTCCGATCTAGTGTGATTTAAAGTCGAGGATGACGTCAAGGTGGAGATATTCTTGTAGAAGATAGCTACCGTCGCTTCTATACGCAACTATGCAACGCTTCTCGTATGCTTCCGTTGACACACGTGATCAGCCAAAGCACTAGCCTGCGTAGCTGGCGGTTTTAAGGGGTTGGGGCGAAGGCAGTTTAGGCAAGGGGAGTTGAGGCGCGGGCAGAGAAAAATTAGGGAGGCGAGGCATATTTCCTCCTTTCCCTCGCCTCCCTAATTTTTCTCTGCCCGCGCCTCAACTGCCCTCGACTAAACTGCCTCAACCTCAACCCCTTAAAACCGCCAGCTACGCAGGCTACCAAAGCACTAAAGCAGATTTCCCCTAGTCTAAAGTTGAAACTGCCTTTCGGTGTTCTTTTAAACGTGTGCCAAAGGCGCTTTGATTGATCCAGTTACTTTTTCTCACAGTTTGTACATACAGAATGTATTTTCTGAGAATGAAATGAAAATAGAGCCCAGCATAGTACTTTAAATAGAGCCAAACACACAAATATATATAAGTTTTATTAAAAGTGACGTTTCGTCTTAACTCAAGACATCTTCAGAGTTCAGAGTTCAGACTAACAGTAAAATTACAAGGACAAGGTTTGTGAATAAATTTAAGACACAGAAAACGAGAGTGGGGGCGGGAATCAGAGAAGGAAAAGAGCTTAAAGAGAGACAGAACTGCTGGCATCACATGCTCGTTCGTGCTTTGTCACCATGCGGAAGTCGCTAAAGCGACCTCTCACGTGAGAAATTACGTGTTTTCATTGGCTAGTGGATACTAATAGGTGAGCATGCACTTCCGGAAACGGCTAGCCTGCGTAGCTGGCGGTTTTAAGGGAGCCCTCGTGGGGTGAACTAATTCCTCCCGAGAATCCAGCCTCGCGTGGTTTGCTCAGCCAAGGGTTCTCGTGAGCGGCAGGCTTTAACATTCTCTTGGATTCTCTTATTCTCTGTAACGCCTCGAATGTATGGAACTACTGCATAGCCCTTTATAGAGGTATCACTCGGAGTTGTTTGGGTTTCAACAAACGGTCAGTTTTAGCCGATCATTGATGGCGATGGGCATCAGTTTTCAAACTCATATATTTGAAGCGTGAGAGAATCAATCAAGAGAATCTAAAGAAAATGTAATATTAAGGTCGCCTTAAAACCTTATTTGACTTTGGGCCATATTCTCGCAAAGCCACTGATCTCTATAAATTAGCTGAATGCGTAAATTTTCTTTTCCTTAAAAGCGCCTGGGTACGAGGCTGATTCATTTACCAGAGTAGTGAGCGAAAACAAGTCTAATATTAAACCTGGTTTCGGTGAACAAAATATATTTTTAAAATTTCCTACACTTGTCCGGTGAAGTGTTAATAACAGTCTGCAATAAGCTGTCCTGGTTTGTATCTGAACTATATTACGTGAAAAAGATAAAAATAAATAGCTGCATGATTTGACAAGTTCTTATGCCCCCTACGTGCGCTATGTCATGTTATTTGTATTATAGTGGATCACGGAAATTGGAACAAGTGGTTGAAGTGTTTTTATGTTCAGGTAGTTCAGACACAAACCACGACAGCTTACATAGTTCAAGATTTCACCATTATTCTTACCAGTTGTATCAAAGCCAAGTAGCTCGACATGAACATATCTAACCCAGTACGTTCCTCCCTTTCTTGACCAGTTCACTTGCACATTCAAATCATCCAAACCATCACGATCAAGCTAGCAAAGATATGGGAATTTCGTTAAATATCTTACATATACGCATGCATGTTTACATGTAATTTTTCTCGACAGACAAACAAACAAATAAATATAAAAACAAACAGGTATGGAACCAGTTTTATCTGGGGGTGGGTGATGGTGAGATGGGCCCACAAAGGACCAAAATGACAAAATCTAAATATTCAAGCATAAATGCATGAAAACACTGCGCACTGAGAAGGAAAAACAGTCATTAACTGAGGGTTATAAACAATCTGAAATAGTAAAACCTCGTTATAAGTATAAACATTACATCAGTTATTTTATTGTTGGTTCATAATTTCCCTGACAAATCCAAAACAACATGGATATGAAAAGGATATTGGCACCCTGACCCTTCTCGTTCAAGGCGATAAGGATGCGGGGGAAGATCCCCAAAGCTAGTAAATGCATCCCTGAAAACAAACGAACCAAAATTTAAGAATATACATGCTGCTGTATGCTTACTTGCATACTTAATACTTAATATTTATTATTTACAACCACGGAACTACCAAAATGCTTTTCGAATGTACAAATTGCACAATAAAGAAAATACCGCAAAGTATCCCTCTCCTCCGCAGAGGCTATTTATTTAATTTTTTTATGATTCAGAAGCGCTAGAGCGTAATTGAACATCGAGTATGATAACCGCGCCTTCTTTCTTCCGCCCGCGCTCCGATTTTCAGCGGTTTCCTCATTATATTGCCATTTAGCGCGTTTTATTTATTACCATATAGCGCATTCTTTTATTTATTATCCAATATTAGCGTATCCTTTTATAATTTTTTTTATCCAAGCCTCTGCGAAGGAGAGAGGCAAAGTATCATGGTAGTTGCATTCATTAAAATTACTATACTAAGTTTAAAGCTATTCTGTTCTGTAGGTGTGGGGAATGTAAAGCTTGTATCCCTTGCACTCAAGGATTTGACCAAACCTTTTCAGCGTTCAAAGAACGAACTGTAAAACTATTCATGTTTCCTTGATACAAAACGTCACTAGTACTAGTTTCGAACCGGATGTTTTTCAAAAGGCGTTCTGTCTGGACATGATAGGCCATGATACGGATATTCCTAATGCGTGGTTCCGTTTTTGTAAACATTGGACAAACTTGGTCACATATATGTTAGTCAAGCACGTCTTTTTATTCATAACATTAAAAAAGTTTACACAATATAATAAAATGTTTGATATTGCAGAATGTATAAAAGATCCCACAAGTACTATACAAAACAGCATAATTATTTTCACTTTCAGTGCTAGGCGATACTTGAATTGAAGAAGACATTGCGGAAGTACAAGCCATCTTATGTTTGCATAATTATGTAATATGATAGCCTCGAAATCGAAAGGAGTACATCTGTAAATAATCTACGATTAATTTAATCTCCTTGCTAGTTGCACTTTGAACTAGTTGCATTTGGTTGTATTGGAATATTTAAAAATTAGTTTGCTAGATGTTGTTCTATATTGTTTATGTTGCTACAATTCTCTCGCTGTCTGAGGCGATCTCTTGTCCTGGCTCAGCCAAATACAAGCTGACATTTAAAGCAGAATGGACAGCACAGACACATCCTGAAGACTTCCCGTCTAGAAATGGACCACACTTCTCATCTCTCGTGGGTTGTAGTCATAACGCAAGCTATGTGATGTGGGAACCTCGCATAAACGCTACACGGGGAGTAAAAGATGTCGCCGAAACAGGTAGGTTCATTTAGCCTCTAAAAAAAGGCTCCGATGCCTATTAAAAGCACAACCGCTTCATTATACTATACAACAACTCCCAAGTATACTGCAGCCTATATAGTGTAAAATAGCTAACTCAAAATAATGTACACTTAAATCGTAGTGGCATACCGAATGTACACTTAAATGGTAGTAATATACCGAATGTACACTGTGACTGAACTGTTGAAGTGTTAAGTTAAAGTCAGGGCCTTTTTTAAGAAATCGTTAGTGGGGGGGCCATCATCGAAAGGGGACGTAACAAGTAGGCGGTGTATTACAGGTGTGGGAAGCTGAAGGGGGGTCTGGGGGTCCTCCCCAGAAACTTTTTGTATTCTTGAGTCTCTGTGGCTTGATTTCCTGCATTTTCAGAGACAATTTTTGATATATGCCATCCAAACGGAGCCAGGTTTTGTTGTGAGAATACCATAACTTTCTTCTAAACTCAGTTTTTTCCCCCTTTTTTGCTTATATTTTGGACAAAAGGGACGTTCACTGGGCGGGCCAAAATAGCTTACTGGGGGGGCCAACATGGGGGCTGGGGGGGCTTTGGCCCCTCCAGTACATTAGTTAAAAACGGCCCTGGTTAAAGTGTGGAATTGAACCAGAATTTATTTTTATTTCGCTTTCACATGTAGGCTCTACATCGGCCTTGAATAACGAAATGGACAGAGCGATCGGAGAAAAGAAAGCTTTACGTCGATTTCAAGGAGGTGGTATTAGTAACACTGGCACCAGAATTGTCAACGATATTGAAGTTAACAACGACTATCCTTTGGTGTCAGCCATTACAATGATTGCTCCCTCACCTGATTGGTTTGTTGGAGTTCATGATTACAACTTATGTAATGAAAGTAACGGAATGTGGTTTGATAAAAAACTGAAAGATTTGTTTCTCTATGATTCTGGTACAGATGATGCACCAACATTTGTTCACAGTAATACACCATCAAACCCACCCGTACCTATCTTCCTGATTAAGAACACGATCAAAAGATTTGGAACTTTCACCTTCGAGAAAACACATCCACTCTCTTGTCCTGGCTCAGCCAAATACAAGCTGACATTTCAAGCAGAATGGACAGCACAGACACATCCTGAAGACTTCCCATCTAGAAATGGACCACACTTCTCATCTCTCGTAGGTTGTAGTCATAATGCAAGATATGTGATGTGGAAACCTCGCATAAACGCTACACGGGGAGTAAAAGATGTCGCCGAAACAGGTAGGTTCATTTAGCAGATAGTGTATTAGCATTTCTTCTATAGCTAGCCAAATTGACCAAAAATTCTGTTTACGAATGAATTGTGTTTAGGTTCTCATGATAAAAGATTAAAAGTCAACTAACAACAAATGCGACTACATAATAGAATGGACTGACGAATCTTCAAATTCTTGTGTTGACGAATCCTTCACTCAAAGTTATCAAAGGAGCAGCTTTTGAACACCTGCGAGTTGTTATCTGATTTTAAATTCAGAAAATGAAAATGCGCCATATTTCATTTAGGTTGTCATCAATATCGTCGTCATATATAAAAAGATTCGCATGCAGTTGTCTATGGAGCACGTGCATGTAGGGTTAGTGGATACCTCGACTGACTGCTGCATATAAATATAAACTAAGTGAACTTCATGAGGATTCAATACTTAGAAACTGTTGGCAATCAGAGAAAGCAATAAGTTCCTGAGCGAGCCCCATAGTTTGGTGCCTAACCGAGTTCTAGCGCAGTGCATTATGGTGCGTATGTTCTAGCGCAGTGCATTATGGTGCGTATGTTCTAGCGCAGTGCATTATGGTGCGTATGTTCTAGCGCAGTGCATTATGGTGCGTATGTTCTAGCGCAGTGCATTATGTGATTATTGTGCGTTCTCGGAACTGTTATCATAATTAGTAAAATCTCACCGGCCTTTCGAGTTTCGCCTCGTCTTATTATGCAATTAATAGTTTTCAATAAACAAACGTCCCGGAACTTCTGTCAATATTGAATAAATCCCACCGGTTTTTGTCTCTTTTTCTTGGGAAATTTACAATTTTACATGCGATGAAGTGTATTCTTGCATGCGATCGAAAATTACTGCAGGAGCGCCTACTGATCGCACAAATAACAAATGGAAATGCTGATGAATAATATATACTAAAAGAATAGGACTAAAGATGTTCTTTAAATTGTATTATATAAATTTGCATAAAGTATAGTACCGGCTTGTCAACAACAGCTATAAGTGGACTAAAATTTGAAAACCTTTCAAATATTTACACCTTGTAGAGAACTATGTAACGTTCATATAAAGAGTTTGACAAACAAGAGATTTTACAATAAAACTATACTACGACTGCAATAGTCTATAGCGGAAGCAGGTTTGACACATAGTCTATTGTTGCTCGGCTTTGTTACTTCTTTTAGTTTATATATCTAACTTTATTTCGGTTGAATATTCTTCTCTATAAAGCATTAAATATGGTTTCAAATGTCTTGTTTACATCTGCTATTTTTAGATCGCGTGACAAAAACCATAGAAATATATACGCCCTCTGTATATACGCAAAGACTGAAATGTCAACTCAATTCTTTTATAGTTATCAGATTTTCGATCCTTTGTATTTTTCTATTGCTATGTCATTCCTACTTCGTTTACAATTCTACAATTATAGAATAAGTAATTATCCACCCTCCCCTTGCCCCACCACTCAATGTTGACTGCTCAATGAAGTGCAAAAAACGTTGCTCACTGCTCTGCAACTTACAACATTGAGTGGTGGGGGCTAGGGGGAGGCTAAGCACCTAAGTAGTATACCGAATGTACACTTAAACGGTAGTAGTATACCGAATGTACACTTAAACGGTAGTAGTATACCGAATGTACACTCAATCGGTAGTAGTATACCGAATGTACACTTAATCGGTAGTAGTATACCGAATGTAAACTTAATCGGTAGTAGTATACCGAATGTAAACTTAATCGGTAGTAGTATACCGAATGTACACTTAATCGGTAGTAGTATACCGAATGTACACTTAATCGGTAGTAGTATACCGAATGTACACTTAATCGGAAGTAGTATACCGAATGTACACTTAAACGGTAGTAGTATACCGAATGTACACGTAAACGGTAGTAGTATACCGAATGTACACTTAAATGGCAGTAGTATACCGACTGAACTGTTGAAGTGTTAAATTAAAGTTTGGAATTGAACCAGAATTTATTTTTATTTCGCTTTCACATGTAGGCGATACATTAGCCTTGAATAACGAAATGGACAGCGCAATCGGAGAAAAGAAAGCTTTACGTCGATTTCAAGGAGGTGGTATTAGTAACACTGGCACCAGAATTGTCAACGATATTGAAGTTAACAACGACTATCCTTTGGTGTCAGCCATTACAATGATTGCTCCGTCACCTGATTGGTTTGTTGGAGTTCATGATTACAACTTATGTAATGAAAGTAACGGAATGTGGTTTGATAAAAAACTGAAAGATTTGTTTCTCTATGATTCTGGTACAGATGATGCCCCAACATTTGTTCACAGTGATACACCATCAAACCCACCCGTACCTATCTTCCTGATTACCAACAAATATGAAGGATCTTTGAAGAGCAACAACACGATCAAAAGATTTGGAACTTTCACCTTCGAGAAAACACATAGTGAACCATCCGGTATTGTTACAACAACACCATCCGGGAATGTTACAACAACACCATCCGGGAATGTTACAAAAACACCATCCGGGAATGTTACAATAACACCATCCAATCCAGCACCACCTACCTCTGGTGCAAGCTCACTTGCCCTTCCAGTAAATATATTTCTCATATTTGTATTGATTCTCTTCACTTACATACCATAGCGAAATGAAACACTTTGCAATTGCAAGTAGAATTGGACAATTTGCACAAGATTTCGAAATTAACACAACCATGCGGGGGAAACGATTTTAGCATATACGTCAGCAAGATACATTTGTTACTAGATAAATTTAATTGTTATAGGTATTGATTTCAAAAAAATTACTTCACAATCTTCTCGACCTATTTTTTCCTGATGGGGGATGGGCAAGATTCCTAGGACATTCGCCTCGAGGAGGGCGAATTGAGAGGGGAGCGATTTTCTTGTGACACCAAGCCAACCCATTTAGCCTGGATCTCACAAGCCACAGAGTTGAAAGAACCCGGGTATGCGGGTACCACCCGTGAGGAAGGTTTACTGGCATTGAGGAAGGTTGAAAGTGAAACACTGAATAAAACATTGCAAAGCAGTAAGTACTAGACTAGTCAGGATAGTATTAGTAGCAACAGTCAGTACTCAGTATATATTAGCAGTACTGTAATGGCCAACCGGCAAATCTACCCAGGCAAAAGCGTGCATGTCGGAAAATTTTCAGTTATTTTGGGGAAAATTGGGAAAACCCAAAATGCTAACCGGAGGAAGGTTGAAAATGTTTTGCAACTACGACTAACCACAAAGGGCACCTGGTTAGTCCTGTTTTTTCCATGTAAATTAAAGTGAACTACCTGCGGGGTAACCAAGCTAGCAAAATAATTTTGCTGCATCTGGGATTGGGTAATGAGGATAATAATTGATTTCAAGTTGTTCTTTTTTACTATTGATAAGGTATTTATATACCTTATTGATGATAAGGCATTTTCTCGATAAAACATAAATTTGATTTTTGTGACAAAGCTGCTACATTTAGCTTGTAAACATGTCTTTCATGTTTCGTGATATATTTAGCTTGTCTCATCCTGCAAACTATGCTAGGGTATGCATCTACTGACAGCGCGCAAGCCACTGGGTCAATGCCAATAATTACCGTCTACTGAATATAATTTGTGTTGCATATTTGTTTGCATGTTTGTTTCAAGAAGCTAAAGAATAATAACAGTCCCCGCAGCATTCCCTACCTTGCAGGTGCCCTAGTTTGTGTATATAGGGGATTTTTATCTCAAATGTTTATAATGCATTGCATTGTGGTCGTACGCTGTTGGTGCTGCGCAGTACACCAATTTTGCCGAGTAATATGATACTGCCACGTAAGCAAATTTGCATATTTTCGTACAACTTTTGTTGCACGATAGTCAAAATATATACACTTGCGCGAAATAAGAAAGACTAAAAACTCATAAAAGTAAGGAAGAATCCCATAATTTTTTAGTAGGGGAAGTAATTTACATTATTGTCAGTGACTCACAATATCCAGCAAAGTTAGAAAAGAATGATGGAACAACACTATCGTTTTATAGCTTTCCAAATGCAAAAACAAATCAAGGAAAGGAGAGAAATTATTTGGACGAGGCCATGCATTTGACGATCCAGGTTACTGCCAGTCTACAGACACTGGACAGCATGGGTTTATCCAGATTTGTCAGTACTTTCCTTGACTATGTTTTTCGCATTTGAAAAGTAAAAAAACGGCGACAGTGTCGTTCCGTCTTCCTTTTTCAAGCTTGCTAGATATTGTGGGTCACCTAAAGCACAATTCTTTGGCATTTGAATAGTTGTCGATTTAGTGTGCGCAGAACACTGTCTGTGCTGATAATAATATATATGCTTATATTTTCCTGCCAATACGACCACGCATTTTTTTTTCATTTGCTTAATGACACTGCCAATTCCCATATTAAAAAATTATAGGATTCTTCCTTAGACCTTGCTTTTATGGGGGTTTTTCCTTTTTATTTCGCGCACGTGAAAATATTTTCAACCAGGGCGCTTGTTTTCAACGCTTTTATACTACAAAATAATTGCTTACGCGGCAGTGTCATATTACTCATCGCAGTATTCTGTTCTGTAGCCGTAGGAAATGTAAAGCTTGTATCCCTGGGCCTTGCACTCACAGTATTTGACCAAACGTTTTCAGCGTTTAAACAATGAACTGTAAATCTATTCCTCCTCCCTTGACACAAAACGTGACTAGTTTCGAACCGGATGTTTTCAGATCGTCTGGACATGATACGGATTCCTAATGCGTGGTTCTGTTTTTGTAAACATTGGACAAACTTGGTCACATATTATATGTTAGTCAAGCACGTCTTTTTATTCATAACATTAAAAAAGTTTACACAATATACTAAAATGTTTGATATTCTGCAATAAATTTTTCAAATGTATAAAGATCCCACAAGTACTATGCAAAACAGCATACTGGCTATAAGACAATAGTTGAAGCCACCGTTACAAATGCTCAAGACAAGTATCTCAGGGCCTTTTTAACATATAAACGGGGGGGGGGGCAAGTTCCCCCCAGCCCCAGTAAACTATTTTGCCCCCCTCCCATAAGTGAAGGTCCCTTTTGTCCAAAATATAGTAAAAAAGGGGATAATGACTTAGCTTAGAAGAGTGATATGATATTCCCATAACAAAACCCTTGCTTCTGTACTGAAAGCTCTGTCCGTTTAAATGGGATGTATATATCAAAATTAAAATTGCGTTTTCCTTGATGCAATCATGCTCTCCGCCCCCCACTGACGAATTCTTAAAAAAAGACCCCGACTTATCTGATAACAATAATAACCTGCAATGAGTTTGTATGAACTAAACCTGCTGATATCAAAGACAAATATGCGTGAATTAATCATTGAATTAACTCATTGAATTAACTCATTCCTCCTCAGTTACGTTTCGGTAGTATATTTTTGGGTGATTGAAATGGTAGGCGATACTTGAATTGAAGAGGACATTGCGGAAATACGATCGAGCCATCTTTTATGTTTCTAAAATTATTATTAGATTAGATTATGTAAGGGAAGCCGCACATGTCGATTTCGCCCACGAGAAACGTCATATGGACGTTTCTCTGAAGACCCCCACCCCCCCTTAGAAACGTCAAGCATAGTTTTCGCCATTATATGGTACACATAAACCCTAACTTCTTCAATGAATATTTCCTACGATTATATTTGAAAGTTCTTTGAGAAAGTATAATTAAAATTACTTCGGTAATGACCCTAATTACGTCGATAAAATGAACTCTTATAGTAATACCCCAATGGAATATTGAAGGAACTATTTAACAATTAGTCGCCGAAGGCGAGGTGATTACAAGCCTATAGTCACTGAGCCGAAGGCGAAGTGACTATAGGCTTGTAATCACCGAGCCTGAGGCGACTAATTGTTTTAGTAGAAATTTCAAAGAGAAAAACAAACACAGAAAGTTATGAGGTCAGTTGAAAAGGCTATAGGACAAAATTCAGCGCTTTTCTCAGAGGCCGGTTATTAAAAACATGCCGGCAAAAGACGAGTGTCAAAAACATATCGAAGCGAAACAAAAACAAACAATTTCATGAGAAAAATACTTTGGAAAGGCTCAAATACAAAGTAGAATGGTTTTAAAAATATATCACAGCTAGGTTTTTGCTGAATATAACGATATAAATGAGGATAAAACGAATAATTTTCAAAATAAACACTTGTGGTTGAGCCGTACGGAAAAAGTTTTATACATGTTCATTTCAACAGCGAGAAAACGCTGCCTTTCATGGAAGAAAAATAGTGTATTTGTTATCGCTTACCTTTAAAAATGTCAAAAATATATCCTCCTTTAATTTAGCGGCAGTTTTTTTCATTTAAAACTTTGAATCAGGCTCAAAAAAAGATTTTTGTTTTAAATTCGGCAGCTTGCGAAGAAGCCATTTTGAAAAAAAAAGTGATAGTCACTGACCAGTGACTATCACTTTTTAGAGGCTCAATTTGGACCAATCAGCATGCAGGAAAATCGATAGTCACCTGGAAATTTCTACTAAAAATGGATATACGCGACGGCGTTTGCATCAAGTTGTTATATATTTTCAGTACTCTGCTAATGGGACAATGGCGATGATTCCAAACAACTATCGAACAACTATTGATTTTTTCCACGACGTACACAGAGAAACGTCACAGCCCCCCACCCCCCAACGTCCATATGACGTTTCTCGTGGGCGAAATCGATGTGAGGCTTCCCTAATATGATAACCTCAACATTTGTACACGATCTCTTGCATTTCGTAACTACTTGCATTTGGTTTAATTGGAATATTTAAAAATTCGTTTGCTAGATGTTGTTCTATATTGTTTATGTTGCTACAATTCTCTCGCTGTCTGAGGCAATCTCTTGTCCTGGCTCAGCCAAATACAAGCTGACATTTAAAGCAGAATGGACAGCACAGACACATCCTGAAGACTTCCCGTCTAGAAATACACCACACTTCTCATCTCTCGTAGGCTGTAGTCATAATGCAAGATATGTCATGTGGAAACCTCGCATAAACGCTACACGGGGAGTAAAAGATGTCGCCGAAATAGGTAGGTTCATTTAGTAGATAGTGTATTAGCATTTCTTCGTTTATTTATACTGTCTTTATTCTACTTCCTCCTTCAGTAGGAGGATTACTAGGATTACGAAAGCAATGAATTGTATTTACGAGGTAGCTAAATGTGTTTTAGTGACCCTTGGCTTTAGTCTGTCACAAAAGTCAAATTAATTTTTCATATAGCCTATAGCCTATATATAGAGTCGAATTTTTTATATAACACATAAATGAGCAACAAGTATACGACTATATTAATGAATCCAGATTAAGAGATATTTTGTCGCGTGTGTTAGGTTTACATGGACTGATGTGGACTGATGTGGACTGATGAACATTTCAAATATTGGATCTGCGAGCCCTTTGATTGTTTCAGCATGATATATCGACTGATGAAAGGCAGAATATTGTTTCAAACAGTTGCATACAAAATTAAGCATATTCTAGTTTCTACATTATATACTTTCTACATTCGACTATATGACATCTTTAATAACGCGCGAGCACTTCTATATATAGTAAAATAGCTAACGCGAATAATGCACATGCATGCACTTGAATGGCAGCACTATATATTAGTATACACTGAACTGTTATAGTGTACTTAAAAAACTCATTAAAATTAAGACATAGGCACATCCCATGTAGTAGATATAATATTAATTAAGTCACATACAGTTCCGCCTATTATCTGATAAATCACTCTTTATAAGTGATCTTTGTATGAAAAAGATTACTGGGGATTCTTTATATAGTAAAGATACTGGAGACTCGCTGTTGAACCATACAATTCTCGCAAATGCAGTACATGCAGCTTTATTTGGCTAAAACCAATTGTCAATTGTGCAGGTATATTAACACAATAAAAACATGCACCTGTGCATTGTGTTCCTTATTCTTGACATAAAATTTGAATTGCAAATTAACACAAATATATACATGCAAACCTCGTATACAAATGTATGAAATGAACGACCGTTGGCTACGTGTAGCTATATTATTATTTATATTATCATGTAATGGCACTCTCTGACGAAGGACATAGAAATGAGAACGCCATCTACATATACATGCAAACCTCGTATACAAATGTATGAAATGAACGGCCGTTGGCTACGTGTAGCTATATTATTATTTATATTATCATGTAATGGCACTCTCTGACGAAGGACATAGAAATGAGAACGCCATCTACATATACATGCAAACCTCGTATACAAATGTATGAAATGAACGGCCGTTGGCTACGTGTATATTATTATTTATATTATCATGTAATGGCACTCTCTGACGAAGGATCTAGAAATGAGAACGCCATCTACATATAGTACATGCTGACTAATATACATTTTGACCAACATAACATAGATAAGACGTTGTAAAAAATGTCAATTGAAAATGTCAAAAAATTAAATTTATCATCGAATCAACCCCAACCTCGTCGTATTTTAATAGATGCAGCGGGTGATATCGATCCTATCATCCGGGTGATATGATTCGCGAAAACCATGCGTGCATGGCGATCACGAATATAAGATGAGTGATGAGTTTTGAGCGTTTTTTCTGCAAAGAACCCTCGTTTTCATTGAAGGGAGTGTGAATATTAGGGAGTGTTACCTTCAATGATCCAAAGGGGGAACAGCATTCAAATAACTTAATCGAATCCCCCATGCTCCGGTTCTGGTGTGGAATTGAACCAGAATTTATTTTTATTTCGCTTTCACATGTAGGCTCTACATTGGCCTTGAATAACGAAATGGACAGCGCAATCGGAGAAAAGAAAGCTTTACGTCGATTTCAAGGAGGTGGTATTAGTAACACTGGCACCAGAATTGTCAACGATATTGAAGTTAACAACGACTATCCTTTGGTGTCAGCCATTACAATGATTGCTCCGTCACCTGATTGGTTTGTTGGAGTTCATGATTACAACTTATGTAATGAAAGTAACGGAATGTGGTTTGATAAAAAACTGAAAGATTTGTTTCTCTATGATTCTGGTACAGATGATGCCCCAACATTTGTTCACAGTAATACACCATCAAACCCACCCGTACCTATCTTCCTGATTACCAACAAACATGAAGGATCTTTGAAGAGCAACAACACCATCAAAAGATTTGGAACTTTCACCTTCGAGAAAACGCAACCAAATGGCGCAAGCTTAATTACTTATAGCCATGCTAATATTGGGCTGTTCAAAATAGTTATGTTGGCTGTATTTGTGATAATTTGCTACTAGCTTGATAATTATTCTTTCTGTGATAATTGTTAGATTTAGTTCGAACTTCAGTAACTTCCTTGTCGATTACATATTTAATGTGTCCAATCTAACGATAGCAAGCTTACTCAAGATAATTTAATCTCAATTTCTAACTCTTGTAATGGTTGAATTGAAGTTTAAAATACATCTATATGATTGACACAAAAGACAAAGATAAACATTATAAGAATATCACCTGATGACCCCAAGTACGAGATTCATGCATAGCCATAGGCATAGCCATAGGACTGTAAACAGTCAGTATACTATGTCATATTTAGTCTTTATAGCTATAACAAGAATATAATAATACTGAAACCTAATGAATATAATCGCTACATCATGACGGGTTTTGTGGACAGATGTGAGTCTGAAAACACGAAAAAGTATTCGACGAAGTTCGAACGAATAATCTGTGTGAGAAGAGCGGATATATTATGCTTGTCTATATATACAGGGTGTATAAAAAAACTAGGTCTAGGTAATCCAACTTTAACGTGCTCATATTTGCAAAAACTAGGGTTTTAGCTTTTCTTGACTGACACCTTTTTGTATCATTCCAAGCAGAATTGACCAAATACAAGCTGGTTAAAAATTGCCGGTCGAAAATATATTTTTCCACCATGAATTTGAGATCCAAATGGGATTTGTTTTCAATAGTTTTGCACCCAATATCAACGAAGAGCAACAACGCGAAGTACTCTTACGATACATTTAAATTTATCTAACAAATGTAATTCAACGAACTTTAATGACATTCAAAATCTTCTTGCTGACCTATATGCTAAAATCGTTTCCCCACATGATTGTGTCAATATAGTACTAGGATAAATTCTTTGTTATTTCACCCTAATTTTCCTATTTCTAAATTGGCGCAAATTTCATCTGTGTTTCATTTCGCTACGGCATGTAAGTGAACAAAATCAATACAAATGTGAGAAATATACAACGTGAATTTTATCTCTATATCTGTTTGATCAATTTTAGCAATTGAGTTTCTATTACCGTAATCCTATAAGCACCGCTTTTTAGAGAAAAATTTATTGAGCCCTCACCCCCCACATCACGACAAAGAAACGGTGTTGTATTGATTAGACTTATTAATTGGCATCGAAGGTCATGTTATTTTACTGCTATTCTTACTGCGTTTCAGCAAAATCAAAGCTTCCTACTCTCTCCCTCTTCAATTGGCCCCGCTCTCTCAAACGTTCCTGAAATAAATAAGCAGGGATGGATTTACTGGGGGGTGCACACCACTCCTAGCCTTGGCCAAGGGGGGTGCAGGAGGGGTGCCAATTCCCATATCAAATCCAAATTTTGGATGTGACAGGGCATTTATCAATATAATATCGGGCAACTCATGGACCTTTTTGACCATCTAGGCCATCTTATTTTTGAAAATTTTTCAGGGTAAGTAGTTCATGTCTGAAGACTATATATACTTCATGTAAGCCAGTCTCCAATCTAACCCAATCTAACCCGACTTACATAAGTCGCGACTTACATAAGACGCGTCTTATATAATACGCGAACACACTCGTATAAATGGTCAAATTCTAGTAAGTCGCGACTTAAATAAGAACAGGGGTTCAGACTGGTCCACAATAAGTCGCGACTTATTAGAATTTTACCATTTATACGAGTGTGTTCGCGTCTTATGTAAGTCGTGACTTACTTTTTCCCGTATAAATGGCCCTAGTGTCAGTTCGGCGAAGTTCGTCCAGATGGCTAAATTCTCCTGAATAAAGCGGTTAATTGTTCTGATATATGCATGAAGCAAGCGAAATCAGTGTTGCGGCCACTGATCTAGCCTGCGCGGCAGGCTCTTTCCTAACCCTAACACAATGAGCCTGCCGCGCAGATCAGTGGTTGCGACACAATCCGTGGGCGTACTATATTCACATTCTTAACATAATTATGTAACCATGAAGCCATTAGCCGCCAGTTGTTAAACGCCTTCTGCAAACATGGCTGTGCTTGTAGTTGTAACAAACTGTGGTGAAATCTCCAGCATAAATCATAAGACAGGCTGGTATCTTCCCGAGGTCGCCCATCCTTATAAAGTCTTTAAGGAGGCTGGCATTCCTATGACAATTGTCAGTCCTCATGGTGGCAAGGCGCCTTTGGTAAGTGCACTATTGAGTGTTTTATTTATGCTATATTTGTCTACAATTTACTAGACTTCATGAGTTCTAGGGGATGTCCTAGCGAGGTCAGAAGTACAAGATGTACTGCACTATCGTCCTCTCCCCTACCAGAGGTTTTCGCCGAGCGAACGAACGAGCCTTCAATCGTGATCTATAGGACCATATAGCTCTATAATTAAACCTCAATTAGTTTTTAATTCACCATGCATTGAAAATTAATTTAGTCGGAAACAACCGATAGCAAATTTCAGTCGCTAATAGACATTTGAGGATCTTATCACTAGTAATTTCCGAGGGTTGACCGTCACGGCAGAACCCGACTCTCCGACTCAGATCAGAGAGATTCAAAAATCACGAAAAATAAGATAGAAATAAGATGTTCGAAATCAGAAAAATACAAAAATACTAGTGGAAAGGCTTGAATGGTGGGACTGTGGGAACGAAATTGTGCTTTTTTTCTGTTTTTATTTCGATATTTTCACGATACTCCGATTTCAAATTGCTCCAGAGTTTGAGTAAATGCTTTACAAACATTAAAATATACCAACACCTTCCGGAAATCTTGAAATCAGTGTTGAAATCAGTAGAAATCAAGAAATCAGCTCAGAAATCAAGTGATTTCGAAATCTCGTACGCTTTGGACGGTCGTGGCGGACCCCTCGATAATGTCGCAGCCTGAGAGTAATTCGCTTTATACAAACATGATATATTGCAAATTTCGCCCAACTTGAAAGCTCGTGTAGAAAGGTTCAGGTGTATACCACATAGATGGAATTATCCAAAAATATGCATGCAGATTACGATTGCTGCGATATGAAGGCAAAGCTTATTGCATTTGCAATTATTGACACTCTCCCTCATATAGTTCAGAGAGAATATCCTCAGAAATATTTCTGTTTCCTGCAACTTATTTCCTCGTACCTTTTTAAGACAAACTCTAGGAACTTTTTTTAATACTGGCCGCACGTGAGGGTCCTGTTGTCCGGGTGCTCGCCCCAGATTTTTGATTTTTACCATTCTCGTACCCAGAGCCCGTCTTACGCGCGGTCAACGGAGCGCGCGTAAGACGGGCTCTGGGTACGAGAATAGTTTTTTCGAAAAAGTTTAAATGAATTTATGAAAATGTTCAAATGATTATTTGAAAAACCTTTAAATTCACAAACAAAACAGCTCAAATCAAAGAGATTTTAACATAAAAATGAACAAAAATTATTGGAATACATACTTATAATAACGGATTAAATATTGCTACAACGGGCAGGCATACTATATATAAACTAAAAACAACGGATATCCTAAGTCTCCCCCTAGATCCTAAGCACTTTGAATGACCACTTTAATATAATCAAATTATTACTCCTGTTATGCCACCACAAGGATCCTGGCAGTGTGGAAGCTACAAAACAAGACCCAATATGCACATCATTACACGCAGATCAACAATGGATGGAATTATTCAATCAAACGTCTGCAATTACTGATATTGATGTAACTAAGTATAAGGTGATATTCTTTGTTGGTGGTCATGGACCTATGTTTGATCTTCCAGACTGTGGAGTGATGAACAATGCCGCAGCACAGATATTTGAGAATGGTGGTATTGTCGCAGGTGTATGTCATGGTGTTGTAGGTATGCTTGTCACATTTCTGTTTAGTACTGCTTAACCTGCATAGCAGACGTCTGTTAGAAAATGCGGGCTGAAAGCTGAGCGGGAGTGCTGTACATACATGCTGTTGAGATGAAGCGAACATTACAGCAGTCATGCTGGTTTGTACATGAAGGTACCATGTACTCATTTCACAACTAGAAATAGATCTAAAATTGCGTTTTGCAACATCTCTGGTATAGCTTGTAAATAGTAAATTTCTAGCAAATAACAAACATTTATTCAGTGTTTAAGATCTAACTGATCTGAATATCCAAGCTTTTGTTCTTAGAGTCATGTAGCTATATAGTTATGTTTTGGTACGATCTATAAGCAGTTCAGATATAGTCATGGCGCATTTGGTGTCTATGAAGAGAAAATATAATGTGCAATTTTTATGTAGGCTTGCTAAACGTGAAACTGTCAAACGGAGAATGGTTAGTAAAAGGTCACAAACTAACAGGTTTTACAAATGAAGAGGAAGATCTAGTGAAGTTAAGTGAAGCCATGCCATTCATGCTCGAGACAGCAATGGTAGAACACGGAGCCCAGTTCGACGCAGCTCCAGCATTTCAAGAGAAAGTTCATGTGTCAGATCGTATTATAACAGGCCAGAATCCAGCGTCAGCTACACTACTAGCACAGCGAATAGTCGACAAAATGAAAGAACTCAAGTTTTAAGAACTCAAGTCTTGGAACTCAACATTTAATATATCAAGTAATCAAGTACTCAGTACTGGTTATGTTTCATACTTACATAGTTGCCCATTTTATGTGTCTATGCTTTCATGGCAACGTTATAACAATAATTTCCTAATGTCAAGCAATACTGTTTTTAAATATATTTGCATAAATTTGTTCCCAATCCCAATTCATGCAGATCTATATTTTTATCGCACACCATTTCACATACAAGTACAATGAGTGAAATAACTGTATTCATCCCAACCAATCAGTTTTCACATACAGTGATATAATTGTTGTGCAAATACTAGCCTATGGTCAGTATTTCGTGAGATTGCTAAAATCGCAGATTTTCGCATGTAAGTTTATTATAATTCCTCATAAGCGGAAAATAATTCGCTTCACGGTTCTTTCTATGAAACGACTTTCTCATATGAGCAAATTTATAGACAATATAAATTTAAGTTAATGAGACAACGCGTTGAAGCTAGTATGTTAAGCAAGATATCAGATAAGTTTCTGTCTCAAAGGCGGTGATTCCTTCCGTCCTGGCCTCAAGGAATGGTTCAAAGATCATTTTCATCATTGGGCATGCTTTCACGTGAGCAGCATCATATCATTTATACTGAGCGCGAAATAATTTTCAACATGAAAGTTTACCGTTTATGCACGCGAACTGCTTTGGACGGCGATGGTATGATGCGGCGGTGCGCGATCTAACGATGGACATATTATCGTGTATATACAACGACAGGCAGTGTGGACAGCGACGACGCAACGGAACAGCTGCGTCGGCATTAGAATAGATTTCAGATGGTACATATTACCGTATATATGCAACAACGGGTGTATGGCGAGCGACGACGAACTCAACGACAACGCGGATACCGCCGCCGCCGGGGCATCTATTCCTCTAATGAACAAAGAAATATATCAGTTTAAATACGTATAAAGTTGGTCCTACGCAACGCGGCATTATAACAGAAAGAAACGCTACGACCAGATGTGGATATCATAGAACACTGGGATTAACAAGGAATTGGATTATACCACTGATTGATACAAAATGTGTAGTTAAGGGGATTTGCCATCGCTTAGCTTGGGTATTGTAAGTATACAGGCGAATTCAATAGATTGCGTTAAATTTCGTTATAAACCAACATAAAAATTCATGTGCGCTATAACGAGTTGACTGTATCTGTCTATCGATACATTTAGTATGTCTCGTTTTGTTAATGCGCATGCAGCTGGTAATATATTTGATTGACGTATTTGAGTCCAAAGTTCGATCATTGTTTTGAGGCTGGAAAAGCTCGGCAGCTTTGTCACACACTATATTCACTACAATCATAAATATAGAAAGAATATCATTCATCCAACCATGATCGCTAAATTGGCTGCACCTATCTTGTTGCATGAATTATAATGATGATAAAGTTTATAGTTACTTAGTTCAAATTTCAATCTATTTGTAAGATGTATACCATAGGCATAGTCCACACATCAGTATATATCGAAAACTAAAACATACCCCGACAAAAGTATACTTTGATTTGCTATGCTCTATCAGCATTCGCGACACTTACTGTACATGCACTTACGTTAATTTGAGAAATAGTCGGGAGGGTTTGCCTAACTGTTTACATATATCTACTCGTGAATGATAGCTATATAATTCTGTTACTATATTATTCGTTTTGAAACGGAGCTAATCTTAGATAGATATAGTTTGGCAGTATATATATTTCTATAATTATTGTGATTCATCGACTATATATCACTCCAAAACTTGCATTCCTCACGAAATGAGTTTGGCGCAAGTCTCGATCTGTTTCACTGATTGCCTCCAAGTTTTTAACTATACATATTCTAATAAATTAATCTATTTATTTTTATTTTTAAATTGGCATTGATTTGATTTGTATTTAATTTCTACCTTATTTGGTTATACAGGCAATATATTGTGCTACGCCAATTCAATTTTAGTCGGTCATTATAAAGATTAAAGTAATTGATAACAATAGTTCATCCTTTGAAAGCATGCCAATACAATAAGTTGTTTGTGGTTATAACATAAGATTGAATCACATTCTGTAAGATCTGATGTTGCTTGAATGTGGATACATTTCTATAATATATTGTTTCAGATATAGAAAGAGTTCTAGTTTGAATACACATATGATCTATATGCATGCATGATCCGCATTATATTTGCTTAATGTCAATGCCTGCATGTATACAACATCATACTATAATTTTGGTTTTTATCGAGGAACAATCACAACAAGAAAACAAAAAATAAACAAATAAATAAAAAGACGTATGTCTTGATATAATCAAGCTGCTGGTCAATTGTCTTGGCCCCATCCAGGTTTCTGACATTCCAGCTGTAATATGAGTGATGGTAATGCTCAAATCAGCCACTCTAACAATAAGGCTAAATACATAACAATTCTTCATTTTTAAAAAATGGGGAGAAGGTCTTAATACACATTCTGTGTATTAAAATGTCAACTATAGACTCAATATCACATATACCATATAATTAAGGACTGTCCATATAGGGTTTATCGCCCCTTGGTCAGGTTAAGGACTGCCCGTATGGGTCTAGCACTCTGGGTCAGGTTAAGGACTGTCCATAGGGGTTTCATTCCCCTTGGTCAGGTTAAGGACTGTCCAAGTGTTTCTTGGTTCAGGGTCGTCAGGGAATAGCTACCTCTTCCCCCTGGCAAGGCTCTGCTTTATGGTCAGAGCATTCAGTTCAGTCAATCAGTTCAGCTTAAGGTGTGACGTGAGTAGGGATGATGTTTGTCATAATATGAGTCTTCACACCCCAGAACCCCTTCTCCCACAAAATATGTTTTGTTTGAATTGTGTTTTTATAAATACGGTTTTATATCAACAGCTTGGGTCATTAAAGCAAATTTATAGACAATATAAATTTAAGTTAATGAGACAACGCGTTGAAGCTAGTATGTTAAGCAAGATATCAGATAAGTTTCTGTCTCAAAGGCGGTGATTCCTTCCGTCCTGGCCTCAAGGAATGCATTGTTTAGTTTTACTTATTGACAGATAGTTCAAAGATCATTTTCATCATTGGGCATGCTTTCACGTGAGCAGCCCTGGATATTGCATGCTAACGCTTCCTACTAACAAATTGACCAATCATAACGCGCAATATAATACAAGTTAATTAGCGCATAACTTGCAGGATGCTAACAAGATCATATCATTTATACTGAGCGCTTCGCTTACTCAAGTTATTGAAATAATTCCCACCCACCCACCTCTTTGGCTATTCAGCCTGACGTTTGCTCTAAGTTAGAGTTACCTTGAATATGTTCAAAATTGCAAATTCATCGATATAATATTGGTAGTTAATATATCAGTGGAAATAATAGCTATTATATAAAAATGGAAGCAGCTATCATCAACTGTCTTCAACACCATATACTGGATCAAGGACTCGAGAAAGGACATTTTGGAAAGAGACACAAACAATGTTGCTGCTAGATAATGCCTTTACTTTAGTATGTATATAGTTAAAAACTAACGTTTTCGGTCGCAGACTATTTTGTTATTTTGGTTAATAAATTGAAGTCTCCCAAAATGTCAACTTCAGGCCCATAGACTCAATATACGTCACACATATACCATATAATTAAGGACTGTCCATATTTATCGCCCCTTGGTCAGGTTAAGAGCACTCTGGGTCAGGTTAAGGACTGTCCATAGGGTTTCATAATAGCTACCCTGGCAAGGCTCTGCTTTATGGTCAGAGCATTCAGTTCAGTCAATCAGTTCAGCATGATGTTTGTCATAATATGAGTCTTCACACCCCAGAACCCCTTCTCCCACAAAATATGTTTTGTTTGAATTGTGTTTTTATAAATACGGTTTTATATCAACAGCTTGGGTCATTAATTTTTGAAATCTCGCTCTCTCCGCTCCTGACAATCCGCCATATATTTTTATATCAGTGATGTGACCAGTGCATAATCAGTGACCATGCACCCAGAGCCAGAGGTGACCACCCATGCAACATAGCGACACATTCTCGCTTTGCTTTCCTTTACCCAGGTAATCCTTTCATACATTATTCAGCTCACTCCCCGTTGGGGCTTTTCAGTGACCGATTACATCAAGTATCGCGCTTACCTATATTATATACGTAGCCTACATGATCTATTTTTACAACAATTGTGATATTACTTTCCGCTAATCTGTATATCCTAACTCACCCAGTCAGCTTTTCCCTGTGGGGAGGAAACCGGAGTGCCCGGAGAAAACCCACGACTTTCGACAGAGCGTTGACTTACTCTTTTCACATGAGTGTGATGAGTATAGTCCTCAACGAGAATTGAACTCAAGACTCAGAGGTGAAAGGCGCTTGTCCTGACGACTGCGCCACCGAAGCCCCAATCGCCGAGCGGCCGGACTTACGCGCTGTTGCCTCGGATATGATTGACTCAAAAGTATAGTAAGGACACCTTCAAGCATGAATCCATGGTACGACGTCGAAAACAACACTGATATTCAAGCTATTTTGTTTGGCTGCATACGAAACAACAACTTGTATAATAACATTCGACTTTGTACCATGGTTTCCCACAACTCTCAACTTTAAGTGAGCAAAAATAAATCTATTATGACTCTTACCTTAATCACCTTGCCAAGATCACCTTCATGGACCTCTTCATATGTTCTACAACACTTGACTGTCATGCCAACCTGCACCTTATCTCGGACGTACTTAGCATATTCTTCATTATCTTGGAAATTACTTCTGTTCTTATAAACAACTGCAATGCCATTATAATGTTCATCTGTCACTTCACCATCACTTTGACTACTGCTTGTATTACCACCGCCATCTTCATCATCTGACGAAATACACTCTGTCTCTTCAATCTCAGGAATCTAACATAAAGAAAACAATTCAGTATAAATGCAGTGTCATTGGGACATCTTGCTTCGAAACGACAGTTTCTACATCTTGCATTTTTCTTTTTGAAGCATATATTAAGGATCCAGTATACAGGTAGTACAGTAATCTACTGCAACACCGCTTCTTCCATTTTAGTTAAAACATTGAAATACTATTGGATTACAAGTAAAATATTCAATCTTATAGTATTCAGAATTGGCAATTTCAGAGCTCCAGATTTCAAAATTTTCCTGGGGAAAAGCTCCCCCGGACCCCTACAGGGCTCGCGCCTTCAGCACTCAGATTAAGGGCCCTTTTTCACAAATGGCCCCCCACTTAGAAATCCTTAAAATATGCCCTGAGCGATGCCTATATATCTCAAGGAAAAGTACCTCGGGATGATCGAGTAACCAAGCGACAACCATTTCAGGTCGAGGATTTTCCACTTTCAGTTCTTTTACAGCATATTCAACATGACTTTGAGGAAATCCCATCTCAATACATTTCGCAACGACTGGATGTGAGACTTTAGAAAGAGATTTCTTTCCTTTCAATGGAGATTTACTGCTTCTAGGACTTTCACTCTTGTTGTTGGCATTACTTGTAGGACTTCCAGTGGTATCTATGTCGCATTGTACTGGACTGTACGCTTCTGCAGCCAGATATTGACATGTGGAGAGCGCAGCAGCCTAAAAAATCAGATGTTTGAAGTTTTAACCTCCAAATATACGAATACGGTAGGGTGTATGAGTCAAAATTAACAAATATTAGTACAACTGGTAAATTCCAACTCATATTGCAGCAATGGTAATTAGATAATTATTTTTTATTAAAATTTCCTTTCACTATAATATACATATGTGTACAGTACTGCGCTTGCATCGGGAGAAAAATAGCAGTAAAACTGCATGCCAAGTTTAAACCTTTTAGGCTATTGTGTAATATCCACCTCCTCGCCGAATTTCTTAAGCTCCACTATAAGAAGAGCTAACCCTACAATGCCGGCGATATTTAATGTGCTACCACTTTAGCTGCATATTTCTATGACTAAATGAAGATAGATTCCTGAAATCGTTGTAGGGTTAACTCGCAAGCCCGCTAGGGATGCATGCGGTCACTATTCTGAAGTCACGTTAACACATTAGCGAACATAAGCAATGCTTTATCTATAGTATGGGGAAGTGCGACAAAACAGTCTAAAACTCTACACATTTTGCTCTAATGGCAAAAACTACGGAATACCGTTGCAAACAATGACGGAGATGAAATAGAAACAAATTCAAACTGTTTTCGAGAAAACTAACGACTGTTCTTTTTTGTCACGTCCCCGTACTAGGCATTGCTTAAACCTGGTTCACTAGCAATTTTGTCGGCGATTTTTCTCCTCCTGATCGATGTGATCGAGCGAATGACATATCAACATCATCGGATCACCGATCATATACTTTTGTTTGCGAGTCCACTCATTCGCATGCGTCAGGAGGAGAATAATCGCCGACAAAATTGCTAGTGTGAACCAGGCTTTAAGTTCGCTATTTATCACTTATTTACTGAGACCGAGGGAAACAGCGTGTCCACAAAACACGCTGTTTTCCCGAGGTCTGAGCGTCTCAGTAAATAAGTGTTTTATTATATAGCAAGTGTCAAAGTCTCAATAATTCACCTGGTATTCCATCTTTATCTCTTAATAATAGATTAATACCTTCTTCTGAACGACTTGCAAACCGACAGGCAGACGCGAGCAGCTCGCGCCTCGCTTCCGGTTTTATTGTTGACCGGTTGCCGAACATGACGTTTTGTGGACCGGCACGTGATATGGTTTTGTCCAATCGGCAAACAGGAAAATTGAACTTTGACACTTGCTATATAATAATCCGATTTGTCGGGACAATTCCATGCTTTGATGAATATTAATGTCGAATAATCTCAGTTGATGATATCGTCAAACTGACGTCTAGCTCGTATCTTTCAAATATCATTAAATGCATTTATAATCGGCTACACAAATCGCAATGTTTGGCTTGATCAGTTGTCGAGTTCTGAGATGACAAGAATATAATGCTTGGAAATCAATAAAAGTCATTGAAAACACAGTCAGCCAATTAAATCCCTACCTCTAACTCTTCTCGACCAAAAATAGGTTTAATTGGCGATGGCTTTACTGCAGTTTTCATCAACTGTTGAAACAATGTTTGAGCTTCTGATGATCCACCTGCGGTTTCTGAAGAAAGAATTATCTTTCTGAGGTGTTCTTGAGGACTCAAAAGAACACGAACTGCCTTGAGTAAGCCTAGACATATTTGTTGTTTCCTCAGTAACGCTGTATCGATAACATCAAATACACCTGAGAATATAAAGAGAAATACTATATTTCTAGTTGCAGTCATTGGTCGAGTTATTTTGTAATGGTAATGAATAAATCATAACCAAGAAATTCAGGATTCAGGGTTCGTGCTACTCCTTGAAGTCCTTAAATACTCCTTGAATGAAATTCTGACTTTCAAGGGTGCTTGAAATGCCCTTGAATCTTGCAGTTTTCTGAAAACTCCTTAAATACGTCCTTAATTAATAAATTAATCTTTTCTCTAAATAAAGGTAAAATCCATAGTATATAAGATTTTGTAAGTTGGCAAAATCGTGATGCTACAGACACGAGAAACGTTAAAATTATACAACTTGCAGATTGTTACATCATGTTACTAATAAATTTGTACCTTTCTAAAGTTTTCCTGTTATTACTCATTATAGTTTAACATTAAGCGATATTGTTCTAGGTGTTCGTGATATTTCGGCAGTTTTAACCTCACAAATTCATGCCAATCTGAGGAATTGTTGAATTTATCTTGTCTTTTCCTGAAAGAAAACATCCTAAATACTCCTTGAAAAATGTTATTTTACTCCTTAAAACTCCTTAATTACTCCTTGAATTCAACTATTCAAGACCAGCACGAACTCTGGGATTTTACAAGAGTACATCTGTGAAGAACTACAAGTACTAAGCACGATTCCAAAAATGTAGGCCTGTTGTAATATTTTATTCGTTTTGAGAAGTAACGAGATGCTTGAGTCTTAAACGGCCTATAACTAACTGGAATAATTAACTGTTTTTTTCTCATGTAAATCTCATCATTTACCTTGGGAAAATGTCGCACCGGATATTTCATCACCGGATATTTCATCACCGGATATTTCATCATCAGATGCTGTCGTAGACTCCTTCGGCTCCGAAGTTAGCACACCCTCACCAGTGAGTCTGACTAGAGATGACCACATGTTTAACATACTACCAGACACGTTCAGACGTTCGACACAAAATGATATCACAGGAACCTACAAATCAACAGACCATAAATTTACTTTCGTTCGCACTTCGGATTCTTAGTCCTGTTTTTGAAAATTATTTCAGTAAATTCAGTATAACGACAAATGTTTGAGTTGGGTTCATAATCAAACATATATACTTCCATAATCAAACATGCATATATACTTTCATAATCAAATATATATACTTTCATAATCAAACATGCATATATACTTTCATAATCAAACATATATACTTTCATAATCAAACATATGTACTTTCATAATCAAACATATATATACTTTCATAATCAAACATGCATATATACTTTCATAATCAAACATATATACTTTCATAATCAAACATGCATATATACTTTCATAATCAAACATGCATATATACTTTCATAATCAAACAATCATATATACTTTCAGACGGTTTCCAGACGGTGGATGGTTCATGTTCAGAATGTTGTTAAGTAATCATCGATACATACTATAATACCTATATTTCTCTCATAAAATCTTCTTAATTGTTTGTTATATGTAAGCTAATTTCTAGCAGATATCCTTTATTATATAAGAAAAATATAACGGTGGTGGTCCATACGACTAGTTGAGAAAGACTCTTATCATTTAACCACAGAAAACACGGATTTAAATCTTATTGTATTTAACAGTACTGCTCTACGCACCGACTTAAGTTGTGATATGGAACAGGTATGTACTTCATTACTTCCTTGACATTGCATCGTAATTTTTCCATTAGCCGCAATACGTGACACAGTACCAACACCATGATCTTTATGATGAACCATACCACCCAAACGTGGTCGACTATCTACACCACCAATAACAGCCAGAGCAGCCATAATACCTCCTTCCACTGGTTCGTCTTCTGTATTCTCTGACATTGTCTGAGGAAAAGTATGTTTATATATAAGTCGCGTTCTCCAACTATCAGATTTATCTCAACCTAAAACCGTTATATACGTGGATTTCACACAAAATAAATATGATTAGAATAACCCATAACTTGGTTGTCTCAGATTCACTCCTCGATAACGGTCTTTCCTTTTAGAGTTGACTGCAGCGTGTTCAATATTCTATACCACATTTGAATAACTACAACAAAACTATAAACTAGTTTCGCTGCATGCTTCTATCAGTTATAAAGTGCTCTTCCAACAGGTCCCGTATGATCCACGCTTATTGCTCCTGTCCAGTTTTGCTAATGGACATGAGGTGTTTTACTTTGGTGGACTCAAATTGGAAGCACTCATTTAACGTGTAGATTATAATAAGACAACGGCATAGTGCAGAAATAAGTCGTAGAGGCGAAAATCACTAACCACTGACACTGTGCCACCAACACTGGCGATTAACAAACTTTCTTAAATAGGCCTATATTGTTATCAGATAATAAATTGAGTAAATTCAATATATAAACCCAACGAAATGATCTTTAGGAACTTTCTTACCTTAGATAATGATGCAGTTTCGGCAATGGAATTCAATCTTGCACTAATAAAATCGTTAATCAAGGGATTCCAGGAATCAAATGAATGAAGATGACGAAGCAGAACTACCAATTCTTCAGCAACTGTACTGCTATGTGAAGCTGTGAGTGACGCCTTAGGTTTAGATCTTCTACCTTGCATTTTCTTTTTCCGACCTTGAAAGAGATTTGTTGAAATATCAATAATGGTGTGTATAACAATTTTTAGAAACATAAAAAATACAGATGTTGAAAACCAAATTTGCCATGTTATCATCGACACAAAAAAATACGTTCTCCTTGTGCGACTTTGTGATTTACTGACATGACATTTAGTTTCATATTTATGATATTGAGTGACATTTACTGATTTAGTTATTGAACTAAACAACTATACTTACTATCAAAGGGGAGCATTCCTGTACATGTCATCAAGACACGACCAAGCAAAGCAAAAAGCTTTTCAATCAACGTCGACATTTGTGTTGAATAATTGTCTCCATCCCATGATGGAAGAACAACTCGCATTAGTCGTAAGGTTAGAATCTAGCAAAAAAACATGGTTTGGAAGACCGGTGAATTTCAAAAAGTTTCAAAGTCGAATTCCAACTGATGTTTAAAAACACATGAGTGTGCCCAAATCGTTCGTCTTAGGTTTATTAAATATATTACGGTTGATCTATTGAAGCCTAAGGTTGCTATTAGGTAATCGCTTCATTATACAGAAAATCAGTCCCCGTGAAAAAGCACAAATTACCATAAACGTGAACAAAAACATTAAACAATTTTATGATTGTTTCAACCTGATAAACCATGTTTATTCTCCATTACTGTAACTATAATACGATTTGCTGTTACATTTTTTCAGTGCAGTATAACATTTCAAAACTTCATATTTAAAAGTTTTACCAATTGGCAAACTAGATCTCGAACTAGATAAGTCTTTAAAACAAAATCCGCGCTTGGGATGTTATATATAAATGTATTCAATTTACAATCAGAATAACTGAAATATCAAAATAACCGCTGAAATATCAATAGGAAGTTGCAAAGAACGTACTTCACAATTGTACGAGCACTTTGGAAAAAAGCTTTGAAGTCCTTCAACATAATTATTTGAACCTGATGGTTTTGGGTATATAACAATAATTTCAGTTTACCTGTCTTGGTAACTGCGCGATCAATTTCGTTTCTTGCAGTGACTTAAGTTCAGCATTAGCTGGACTACAGAAGATGGCTTCTCCCAAATTACCGCTCACTACACGTAGAAATAAACTGATCCAATGAGATGAACTGAACACCTTGCTTGCAGATGAAGACAATGTTATCCCACGTATACAACCTAGCTTCGCCCATTCATGATGTTGTTGCTGGTAAATGATGTCTTTGTCATTTTCTGAAATAGAAATAAAAATTGCACGTCGATGTCGGGGAAAAAAGAAAGTTTCTCTAGTTGAAATAATTTTTTCCTTGTGACGAAAAATGCTAGTCTACTCTTTTAACCTCCCTCAGGAGCTTTGTTTGTGTGTTTGCCAGTCAGCACTCCTTGTTCTTGGAGCTAATTTCCATAAACCATGAACAAAACGATCAAATTATGGTTGAATACGGATGAAATTTGGTTCATAAATATACTCTGGTCTGCGTGAAAGAACTGAACGCATAATGCACGTTTAATTTATGCATGAATACTTGACATTCGCTGGCGGAGATATGCCGTCTCGGAATACCCTCTCATTTTACACATTACAATCTATAATCTACTTCATTTTTGCATCATATCCCATACTTTGCTGCTCAAATTTAATTCCACTTCATAATCCATTCCATTTGATTCCAATTTCAATTCTATTCTACATTACATCAACTATATTCCAATTTCCTGTATAATTCCTGTTTAGCAATTAATACAAATATGCCAAGCCTGAATACTGATATAGAAAATATAGCGTCTCTATACCCGAGCTTCCCTTATCCAAAATAGTCAGCAGAAGACCAGAAACTGTTTTCAATGCATTGATAGGAACATCATCAGCATGAACACCAGCAGAAATAACTAAGCACCGTAATAAACTTAAGGTGGCGCGACGTATTAGAACAGCTGGATGAGCAGATAACTTTCCATCATTGGATGGTCGCATGTTCTGCTTCTTATCATCTGCGTAGAAAAATCGAAAGAAAATACATTAATTAACGGCACATTAAAAATAAAATCTTCCTATGTTTTCAAAATATTTCAGTTTGGATGATATGTAAATGAACAAAATCTATTATGTCATAGACAGGGTAAAAACTTTAAAATACTGAAACATCCTGACAATATAGAAGTTACCCATCCAAAACCAAACTAAACTATCAAATCCAGAAGAAAATATGCAATCAGTATTACACTAAAATGGTTTTGTTTTGTGGAAACACCGCGTATAGTTATTTGGTAAAGCTTTCAATCCGTAAGCCAGGATTGTCATCGTTGTAAAATTATTTGCACTGATGACGATCCGGGCTTACGGCTTTTAGGGTAATAGTTATTGCACCATACAAACATACAAGGAATTCACTATTAACCTGTCAATTACTTCATCCTATTTATGATATAAATATCACACAAACTTAGATATCTCGAAATCGAACAGATTTTGAAAAGTTGAATAATATCTTGCTGTACACTATAGTATTGGCAAATAGTTATTTCTCGTTATGTCCAGCGTAAGGCCAAGATAAAATGATTATGCAGCAAAATGATTATGCATTAAACATTTTCTTGCCAGTTGCCATATAGAAATAGATTTTATATTCATAATGAAATTGTCCCATATTTACTCTAAACCCACGCATCCTTTTATGTTGTTAACTCCACATACTGTAGCTAGTGAGTTTGGACGAACTATTATGACATACCATAATACATATTATTCACATACCTGGCTTAGTTTCTTCATCTTCCTCATCACTACTCTCAGGTATTGGTGGAGGTCCTGATAGTTGTAGATCATACTTTCCTTCTTTCCCCATACGATATGAGTTTGTACATCCAGTATCCCACTGAATTCGTACCCAACCATCTTCACCAAGTTCACCAACAACACGACCTTCACCTGGTGGTTTGCCGTCCTGAAATTATATAGAACCTGATTTTAACTACTCTAAACAACCCAACGAAGTAGTACGGAGTTTCCAGACGCTGTAACAAAAAATACAATTCTAATTCAACAAATAGTGTAGCAAGAATAGCTGAACTCCTTATCCTGTATGTCGAATGTTACTTGAAAATATTACAATATATATGCATGAGAAACAATGTCGATCGGCCCACGTTACGCCTCTATATATACCGGGGCATGCAGGGACTTTAACTGTGATTCTTCTAATACGTTTACCATTCTCTCCACGTTGCTGTCCTCTATCCCTATTGTTCGGGATTGTAACAGAAATGTAATTGCACATTATGTGTTGGGTGTATGAAAAAAGACTACAGACAGACAGAAAATAATGTGGCGTCCCATGGACGTTTGACAATGCAAGATTTAAGTTTTTAAACACAGCACGATCATGGAGTGTGTTTTGATACTTGTCATCCGCGAAAATATTTAACAAGGACGCCACTCAGGCACAAACGATGCATTGAAAAAGCTAGAGTGGGCTTTTGAATATCTCAGTGAAGACTGGGGTTGATAAAATAAAATAATATTTATATATATATATATATATATATATATATATAGATAATCAGATTATTATCTAAAAACATTACAATTTATCCCAGAGACTGTATATACAACCCCATGAAGACTGTACTCACAAGACCGGACGAATTCCGGACCGTACTCAAAGTCGTCCGGTTCCACTTGTTCACACGAGAATTCGTACGATTAGCTGTGCTTGAATTCGTCCGGTTTCTCGTGTGAACAAGTAGAATCGGACGAATTTGAGTACGGTCCGGAATTCGCCCGGTCTCGTGTGAACGTAGTCTAAGTTAATTGATACATACCTGATCCCCCCACTTCCAATCAGGTCCACGTATAACTTTAGTTCCAACTTTCATCATTCGCGCCATTTCTGGTCCAACTGAAGGTAAAGGTGGAGGTGTACGTGGTTTCTTATTTTCATCAATAATGGCTGCTGCTAACATCTCATCATCATCATTATTCTCATCAGATGGTCCTGCTAGTCGCAAGATTGTCTAGAGAGTTAATGGCATTCTCACGTTGACTGTTATACAGCTGTACATATTATCTTTCTAAGTATCCAAATAGGGCATCACAATAACATAGCTCAGTGTTCAGACGGTGGTATGTTAGACCTAATTGGGTTCGACTCCCGGACAATCAGAAATTCATTTTGACTTCGTGATTTGATTTCGTTGAAACACAAGTTAAATTATGATCTCAACCAACATATATAATAATAGTTAAACTATATCCTGGACGGAGACTCTTATCAATAATTTGTCCGGGAATCTATGAGGAATGAGAAGGTCAGAAGATGCAGAGTAGTAGACATAGCACAGAGAAGGTGAGGGAAGCAAGGCTGAGAAGATACAGACATGTATAAATACGAGAAGTTGAAGGAGAGCCGGTCAAAGACATAAAGAACCTTTAGCAAGCAGGACGGCAACGTGACAAAGACGGCTATTAATACAATTAAATCCATAATATTGTAGATAAGAAATGAACAATTAAAGGCCCAGGGGAGTTTTAGACGTCGTCCTCGCTCTGCTTACAACGGCAAACCACAGATTCTTACGTCTTGTATACAACGCCTGTATTTCAAGCCGAGACAAGTGGTACTCTAAATTGGCTCAGTATAAAACACCGTCTTATCCTCATCCAACTGTATTAACCTCGTTTGATGGATAATACATGACAAGTTTTCTTTACAATCATTTATTTGAATGAGTACTGTAGTTTCTGGCCGTAGTCGTCATTTTGCCGGCCTGCTTACTTTTAAAAGGTCCCTTTTATGGAGCTGGCGATAACGGGGGAGATCGAAGAAGAAATGGATGGGCTGCGATGGACTGGCATCGCCGTGCTAAAGCTGGGTAAAAGAAGAAAATAAAAATTCAACATGAAGTATCTTGCTTACCTGTGTAAGAGCAAGAACGCCAGAATGAAGCAGCAAGCTGACTCCAGCGGCAGCATGTTCTACAGTTAACATACCAAGTGCAGCTAACATAAAGCGAGCACAAGGCAACACACCAAGAGACATATCAGATGTACATCTGCGTAAACTGAATTGTGATTTCTTGTACGTATCACTTGCTTCTAACACAGAATCTCGTAGTAAGTTTATAGACCATTGATCTATTTTTGTAAAGGCGTTATCCAGCACTACTTGGTCATATGGAGGAATTAATTTCACGTCTGAAAGATTTCGTGGCACAGGAGCCCTAAAATGAATCAAACATTTGTTTGTTTGTTTGTTTGTTTGTTTGTTTGTTTGTTTGTTTGTTTGTTTGTTTGTTTGTTTGTTTGTTTGTTTGTTTGTTTGTTTGTTTGTTTGTTTGTTTGTTTGTATGATTGAACCTCATTAGTTCTGCACGATGTTTTATTTGTGTCAAATTTTGAGTACAAGATCATCTGTGTAAAGACGTGTCGACCAGTGACCTTAAGATTTCACTACAGTCACATCTTGCGTGCTAAAAGGGAAGTGCCATGAGTAATACTCTATTACGATGGAGACGGCCTCTATATGTGGCTTAACGTTTCATTGAAGCAATTGCCTGCAATATTACTCCAGTTATATATGTAGGTCAACGACTATCCAATTAGACTCGGCACTAATAAGTCATCGCAGGCATGGTATCCCCCAACATAAACCGATCATTACTTGGTTGAGTAGAAAGTTATATACAAAAAAGCCAAACTCTACTCATGTGCAAATGAAAGTAAATGCATGGTCATTTCAAAGAGCTTCTATACTAAGTCTTAGTTTTCCTATTTTCTTTCATGAAATGGACGTCGTTAACAACTATTCCCCAGCAAGCCATTTCAACGTTCACTCACCTGCGCTTGAAAGTATTCGTTGACAATCCTTGCCAGCCGCACAAAATGGCGTATTTGACAGAACCAATTAAGCCTTTACTTATCAGTGATAACAAAAATTGAGTTCCTTCCAAACGAAGCCTTGCTCTTTTGACCTATTAAAAAGAATTATTGCAATTTTCTTTGTTCAATCTGTCTATTTCAAATATTTCTAATCAAGCCATAATTTGCCATAGTTATAGACTCAAAAAGAACTTATATAAAACAAATTTCCATGCATTCCTTCGGTTATAAAACTTTTCTGTGCTTACCTGACACTCCATAGCATTCATGATGTTTTCAAGATTTATTTTCTCTTCTTTCAATACAAAGTCTTTAATATGATTTATCAATACTGAGGCAGAAGAGCTGTTTGCTACACGTTCTCGAAGCCATTTGAATTTCTTGATATTTGTTAGAGCTGCCGTCGGGACTGCCAATGACGTCTGCATCATATAAAACACAATATTTCAAAATAACAGAAAACAACATTAATATGTAGACTACGTTAATAATCTTTGTATGGTGATCTAAAATCTTCGGTAAACTACCCAAGAGCTTTAAAACGTCAATTCAATTCCATACGATGGCTCATGGATCCTGATGATGTTATAATGATTTTTCTTTTGATAGACGTCCACTGGAAGCAGGCAAAAATCTACAGTAGCTAGCTACAGTAGATAGCTAAAATTCGAACAGCAACAATATAATTCTATCCTGCCTATCTACAAATTATGGCCAACAAGATAGTGGTAGAGGATGTCCATGGCTCATGGATCCTGATGATGTTATGATTTTTCTTCTGATAGACGTCCACTGGAAGCAAGCAAAAATCTACAGTAGCTAGCTACAGTAGATAGCTAAAATTCGAACAGCAACAATATAATTCTATCCTGCCTATATACAAATTATGGCCAACAACATAGTGGTAGATATGGCCATCCATACAGGAAACCAACTTTGCTCTTTAGAAAAATGTTCCTGTTTTTTCACCTTCATGCTCAATGCTACAAATCTCTTCTTCCGTAGATAAGAAGAATTTCTGAAACTCATGTCGTGATACCGTGGCAGTATAATAAATGCCCATAACGTAAGTCATTTTCGCCTAAAAACACCTCGAAAGTTGTTAAAATAATTCGGCTATCGCCTCGTTTTTCAATACACTTCCTCGTATTTCAAATCACTATCATAAATACTTTCCTATGTTTGACATATTACATACCTCTTGCTCTTGTTTGGACTCCTCCAGCACTGCTAACCTTAACGCAACACGTTCAACACTCAGATCTTCCTCTCTTTCCATCTCCTGACATTCTCGACCTTGCACACTTCCCTTTTCACCTTCCTTTGATTTCCTGTTCTCTTGAATTACTTGAGAAACTAAACGTTTCCATCGAGGAATCATGTTGAGCAGTTTGAGTTTAGATAAGGCTGCCAGTTCACCTGATACGGCAGGTCGTAGTATTTGAAGCAGGAACTGACATCTCTCCAATGCTGGGGCACACACTTCTTCATATGATCGGAAGGATTCTTGATGAGACTACAGGAAACAACAACAAATATCTTATGACAAATATGTCGAGGAAGAAACTTAAAAGATATGCTCTGCGTTAAGATGCTGTTAACGTTCAATCGTTGCAAAAATTGGAGTGACAAGTTTGAAAATATAGTAAGCTGTCGTGGTTGCATGGTGTTGCCAGGCTGGTATTACTATTCTGTTTTAAATGTGTTGTAGGTTAATTGCTTTAGTACAGTAGGTAATGAAGACTATTACCTTAATTAAATTACATTTGGCCTGATGAGTAACTCTTAGAACTTGCACTAATGATGCTGGATAAAAACTGTGTTCTGTTGATGATGACAGTTCTCCATCAGGCAGTTTATCCAGGTCTTCATGTTCAATCAATGATAGCGCCATAGGAACTAAAACGATGTCAAAACAAAATTTTGATCATATAGATAAACGACCATGGGAATATTTCGTCTCTATTTTATAAAGACAGCATACACACAGGGTCGTTTTCAGCATGTGCACACGTTATAGTTCTAAATGGGGATAAACTTCTGAGTGAGAAAAATATAGAAAAAATTCAATTCCGACTGGCTGAGAGCAGTACTATCTTATTCAATTAATTGAACAATGTTTCTTACTGTCTAACTGTTTGTCTTTAGGCTAATGTTGTTTAAAATACCATTAGTATTCTAATGACGTCGCTCATATCAATAAATTTTAACCTCTTTTATATCTTGAATTACAATTTAGAAATGAAATTAATGGTATTAAGAACAACATTTTTACTAGTACTAAATTGAAAGCGTGCTTTTAAGAAATTCAATACAATATTTTACTTACCAAGTTCTTGATGTTTTAACAGGCAAGCAAGAAACAATCGTCCAAATTGTTCTACAGGATGATCAGCAGGAAATTCAACTGGCATTATAATTCTCTTTACATGACAACAACGTTTCACCAACGAGAGAAATTTCTCTACACTGTTGTCTTTAAAGTTTTCAGACAGATTGGTTATGAACATTTTGACAGCATCGGAATGTGGAGCACGAGTACTGTGATGATGAGGTCGCTTCAGGATTTTCTGGAAACTTGTCGCTCTTCTGTAGTAAAACAATATTATACAAATCACAGTTTACTAAATCAGGATACATAAATTAGGTAACTATATACCGCGAGATGCAAGCTATAGGAATGAATTTGTACCAAATAACGCAACAAATCTTTTCAAAACAAGTACACCAAAAGACGGCATGTAAGATTGTTCGCGATAATTTGCATATTTAATGACATAAACTGGTTCAAACTAGTTAAATTCCCCAGGAGCCTACAGTACACTAATATTAATTAACTACATAAATTCTAACAATTAGTTTACCCTTCATTTTTATCTTGTGCTTGTGAGACCACATCACATGTTTCCAAACCTCCAGCAAAGAAATCACTTGTCAACCATTGATCACAATCTTCTTCATCAGCTGTGATTGCAAATCCCTGACACAGTAAGTGAGCATGATGACCAAGAAGGAAGGCAAGAGAACGTTCAGTGTCTAGCAATGGCGCCAATACTGACGGTGCTTCGTCGCATTGGGGTTGTTCTTCCGACTACAAAGATAAGATAATACAGAAGCATCATAAATAATTATAGTAATTAGGTTGTCATATAACAGCGAGTATGATTAAATATTTAGTGTGACCGTAGGAGTAAGCGGCTGGTGCAATTTTGGTGAAACATTCAAAATTTTGCCTGCAACTGCATTAACTGATTATTAATTTGTGCATGTGACAGAATGTACACGTCATTAAATCAAGAAACTGTCGTTATTTGATGATACATACCTCCATATAAACACCAACACAAAATGCTTGCATCATGTCCCTTGCTTCACTCGAGTGATTGGCAGCTTCGAATGCTTCTGTAGCATCTTTAGCTGAAATACGAGGTGACAATATAGAGTGCATCAAAGTTGTACCTATTTAATATTTTCAACATTTTTCTCAAAAAGCAAGATAAGATATATGTTATTTACAGGCTTGTAGGTCCGTACTGGATAAATACTTAGTGGGATAGATGGAAAAGATATATAATATATTAGTTTACTATAATATAGTTAGTTTTAATTTAGTTTAGTTTATTTTATAATTTCATGTACAGTAGTAGTAGTATTAGTAACATAACAGTAGTAGTTCAGTGATATAAACATCATAAGAAACACATACCTGCATATCTGGAAAGAAGTTCTTTTCCACATGGAGCCTAGAAAGCAATACAAGACTTACCAGTTAAATAGTAGTAAAGGAGATTGTAGGCTGAAGGAAAAGTGACCTAAATATGGCGGGTGGATTTGGGGGACAGAATGGCCATATCTCTCTCCTCTAAAATGATGCATGCATGACGGAACACAAGTTTGTCTTCTTCATGCTGATATTGTCAGTTTTGAAGTAAGAGGGACAGCCCAGGAATGATTATTTAGGAGCCTAATTAGGTACAGTAGTAGTATTTAGAAGTGTCATTCTTACAGTAAACACACAAGAAACACATACCTGCATATCTGATAGAAGTTCTTTCCACATTTGGAGCCTAGAAGTAAAGCAATACAAGACAGTTAAGTTAAATAGTTGTACGGTGGCAAGGCTGAAGGAAAAAAAGGAAGCGTGACCTGAGGTGGATTGAGGCTAGCTGGGCATGTGCCTTATGTCTCCTCTAAATGACACATGCATGACGGCGAACAAGCTACCTTGTCTTCATGCTGATATTGTCAGTTTTGAAGTAAGAGGGACAGCCCAGGAGACAGTAACCTGGAGTTTACATTTCTTATGTGAGTATATTTGATTAGACATTTGTAATGTGACACGGTCTCAAGATGAAGAAATGTAAGAATGTGTGTCCAAATTCGTTATCATCCAATCACTAATCGACCCAATGCCATTGTTTTGCAATATTGACATTTAAAGCCTTTATCCCCTCCCTCTGTAGGGCAAGAAAAGAGCGACTGGCTGACGGCGCAGACGAATGGTTTTTCAGATAGCATGGTTTGTAAGAACTTCATTGTGAATGGCAATCCCAAAGGCCAATTCATAGGCGGATTTTCAGATTTTGCTCTGGGGGGGTGCCGAAAATTTAGGGGGGGTGCCAAAAATTTAGGGGAGGTGAGCGACAGGGTGCGTAGCGCCGCCGAGCAAGCTGCAGCAGAGGTCTGGGGGCACAGTTGCCAATAAGCAGATTTTTGGTCAAAATCCTTATTTAGTTCAAAATCCTTGTTTTTAGTCTTTCTTAGTTCAAAATCTTTATTTCAATCACACTACTGTCATTTATCCCAATGAGCAATTAAATTTTTTTAAGGTGCAAATTTCTCTAGGGGTGGGAAACTTTTTGGGGGGGTGCAAAATATTTTTGAGTGCAACCCGCACCCCCCCAGAAAATCCGTCTATGGGCCAATTTCCAATAATTGACCATAACGAAGAAATCACAGTAGTGTAAAGTTTATGTTTCTCACTGACGAGTTCTATTCGAGAACAGCCATACATGTACTACTTTGCAATAAAACAAAGGGCCAAAAATGAAACGCCAAACTTATCTATATCATTAACATACTTGATCTTTGAATTCTTGTAAATCAAAAACTTTGCCATGGATAACAACCCACATTCCACCTTCTTTATTGTGATTTTCCAGATCAGCTTTTTGAATCACAACTTCAGCAGAATTGTCAAAACTCAATGATGATGAACTCCCTAGTAAATACAAAACAAGTCTTTATGCGACATTCCTGTACAAGATATAATAATTATATACATACATTGTGTGGATCGCAATAGTTCTCGTAGCTCTATTGACAAGAACTAACAAACTAGAATCACCATCACTGCTTTGATCTGTGCCGCGAATAACACACCAAAACAATGTCTTGTCAATGTCTTGTGCACGGAGGTGCGCACCCCTGTGGAAAAAGCCACACCCTACACCCTAAAAGTCAGCATTAACTAATGCTTCGGTACTTGCATATGTATGACGTAATCAACAACATTTTACTTCTGAAACTTAAGAACCTCTCCACACTGAACCAAGTCAACGAATTTACAATATTCATTGTATGGGTCGCCACGAATCTACATGAACACGTTTTGTTATTGGTTGATTATAATCCCACTCAATATAACCATAGAATGAAGAACGACTCAGTGACTCACAAACACTGATAATATTGTCTTTGAAGCCAATCATAACCGAGGCATATATACATAAGAATGTTATGGTGTTCTTAATCGGTTATTAACGATCTTGGAAATTACTGTAGTCTTACCTAAACCTCCTGGCCAAGCCAAGTCTTCACTGTCCTCCAGAGTAATGTTTGGTGCCAGTTTATTAAATTTATCCAACAACTCCAGGAGATCTCGCAACACAGGAAATACGGAAGAAAGTTCAGTTCTTAGACCAATACGTGTGTGAAGTAATAATAGAGATGTTATAAACTCAGGAAGTAATACAGTAGGAAGTTCTTGTTCGATAATATGAGAGATATGTGGAAGACGATCAGCTGTACTCGCATAGTTATGAGCTTGAACCAAAACCTGACTAACATGACAACACAATAACTGGATATATTTATGAAGAAGACAAAACGAGCCTCGTAGTAGTTCGTCTTCTGGACGTTCTGAAATAAAGAAAACGAAACTTGAAAATGTCGTTAAATGGAACATTAATACATAAATTCAGTTCACCTCCCGTTCCTTCGGTTTAATTATAACTTTACATAATATTTGGCATCACAATAGACGCTATCCAATCACGATCTAGTGATCGGAAGGTTCCATTGCTTTTATTTGTTTTGAAAATCCCATTCATTCTCCGTGACATCCAAGGTCACGCATTCTTCTGACTTTTGAAATAAAAGCAAGCACGAGAGATCAGGCAAAGGTCTCTCATTGTTAGATCTGCGAAGTAAAACCATCTATCTGTATTTAGTAGAATCATACTAGTATACTATTGCAAATGCTGTAATTTGATTGGCTACGCTACTCGCTATCTAATTGTCGATAGATAGCGAGTAGCGAAACAGCCATCTCCTCGGCGCGATTTTTAACGAATTTATTTCAATAAATTATGAAAAACGTTTTGAAATACTGTTTTCTTGCTGGTTTCTACTAAAACAATTAGATCATTCGCTCTCGATTTCTATGAGATGATAGTTCATTCGGGCTTCGCCCTCATCAACTATCACCTCATAGAAATCTTGAGCTCATAATCTAATTGTTAAATACTGTATATATGTAATTTATTGAATTCTCAGATTATTGAATTCTCTGATTGGCCACTAACAAAAAAGAAGCCAATCAAATGCTCCGAGCATCATTTGCCTGCCGCGACCCAATGTTTCCGATTAACCCCCATGCAAAGCAGCAAAAAATTGCCCTTTTATTTTTTACTCTACTGTACCTCATGCCAGACGAATTTACTCTATACACACAAGACAATTTTACTTGTTGAAGAGACTCCTTCAACAAAACACTTCAAGTAGCCCCCTGGCACATATTTTTGGGTTTGAGGCCGGCCCCATTCTCGCCCACCGTCCCCCTCCCATTATTAATGACCGGTCCCTTATCGTTGCCAAATTCAGCCAAACCTTATATCGTTAACTCTCTCCAAAATTTGAACTTGCTAAAAATTGATGCAAGCTAACGTTAATTTTAATGAAAGATTAACGTTAAATATAGTCTTGATGAAAGTCTTTAATCATGACTTAAGGTGGGTCGCCACAAACCTATATGAACAAGTTTTGCGATTGGTTGATTATTAAAGACAATGAAACACAATAAAATGATAGAATAGAATTACGAACAAACACTGGTCACTTTTGTTTTAGGAAGCCTAATCACAGAACATTCATTTGAGGTTCGTATTTACCGCTTCTGTAAGCTACAAATCTCAAACGTGGGGGTCCGTAGCATTCTACCAAGCTGTGGTTCCAACCAAAATTTATGCAAGGCACAGCTCGTGTATCAACTACAGTTCGGCTCAGGGTTTATATATAAGAGCCCTGGTTGGCTGGTTCGGCTACAGTGCTTGCGCTGTATCAAATATTTACTGTCACGAAAGTAAACAATATAATAAGCCAATGAAACATACCTTTATCCTGGCAGTTTGATTGGCGATGCGCCATGAATATCGTGAAAATGCAGCCAACAAATAATCTTTGCAGTTTTAACAACAACTCCATAATTGCATTACGATTTCTTATTTTATTGTCCTCAACTGGTGCATCAGATCGTGTTTTATTCGCATGAAAACGGGATAAACATTTGTCAACGCAGTTCCTGAGAAGTTCACGTGCCAGTTGTAATAACGGTGTACTGTTCGAGATATCTAAAACACTACTGGGGTTGTCATTCTTGTCCTGAGATAACTCGTCTTTTACTGCATTTTGAAAAGCACTTTCTAGATTGCCTTCAACCATGAGACTTTGAATGAGAAGATCAATCATGAAGTCACGACCACAATCAGCAACTGTGTTATCACTGGATCCTGGTAAATGAACAAACATTATAAATACTAAAGAATTACTTTGGGAAACAGAGCCTCAGAGGTTTCTATTTAACCTCTACTACAACATCCTAAATAAAGACACTGCAGAACATTAAACTATTTAATGTTTAATGAAGCAAACTAGAAGGCACTCGGAGACTGCATATACCTTCGTCAGCAAATTAAGTCAAGTAAAGGGATTACCGAGGAAAGGGATTATTTTTCATCCAATTTTCATCCAAAATCAACCAAAATTTAATCGATTTGTCCTTAGCATATGGCCATTAGTTCCACAGATTTTCGTATTAAAATGTTGATATTTTTGAGTTATCGTGTTCACAGACAAATAAACACACACATACACAAACCAACCCACGTGAAAACATAACCGCCTGGCGGAGGTAATAACTCAACCTCTTTCACAGGCTCTTATCTCTTGGGGAGATATATCTCCACAAGAGGGAAAAGCCTGGGTACGAGGATGGTAATAACTTACCAAGTTTCTCGGCGAGTAGTTCTGATAATGTCTTAGCTCTCTCCTCTGTAGTTGGTAGAAGCAATGACCAACCACTGTTTAATGTTCCTTTAGCAGCATCTTTGAGAGTAGTTAAAACACCTTTACTTACAGCTAACATGACAACTTGTTGTCTTAAAGACTGAAGTAGTTTACTGCCAACACCAAGACCAAGTTCAGTTCCATTCACACCTTCACGGATAGCTGCTTGGAACTAAAAATGTATATGTAATATCATTGACCATTATCTAATGAGGTTGAACATCAAGAATAATATATAGACATCCACTGGATATTAGCTAACCTGCAATCGGATTGGTTCTCTTCCAACATGATATTATAGCTTACTGTACATTTTATTAATATCGACATTATTAAACAATTATTTGCCGAAGGCGAGGTGAATATCGGTGAATAAAAACCGAGACGAAGTCGAGGTTTTTATTCACCGATATTCACCGAGCCTGAGGTGAATAATTGTTTTAGTAAAATTACATAGGTGATTATTTGGAAAAAAATAAAAAATGCACATTTCAATAATATTTTAATTGAATATTTACGATAAAAGCGGCTTAAAAACGCTTTAGGTGATTATCGCGTATTAATCCGAGGTAGCGCAACCAATCAGCATTGAGAATTTTCAATAATCACCTATGTAATTTTACTAAAAAACAATTATACCATTTTCTCTCGTCGTACATGTTGTACATGTACACACCCCTAGTCGCCTAGCAGCTCATGTACGACTCGTGCTCATGGTATAATTGTCAACTATCCTAACCGATGTCAATGTTATCGGAAGTTGAAGGCTTAGAAGGACAACACTGACGAAGGTGTGGATATTACAATTCTTAATATTATGCGCAGCCGAATCCAATAATTGTTTTATTATAGATTGAAAACGGTGAGCAATTTTAAAAGTTCATGCAAGAAGGTTTTGAAACTTCGAATTTGCTGCAAGTCATTTTGATTATCTTTTTGAAGATTTTACGGGCTTTGGCCAACGAGCTGTTGATCATAGTGGGGCCTCGCGCTGACGTCACAACATCCAATAATAGCAACAGCTCCGTCCGTTATTCGACAGAAATGACGAGATCACTGCCGAACCTTGAGAATTAGCCAGGGGTAATACCGTTTAGATGTACAATGATGATTGTTATTTACTAGAAGCATCAATAAAGTCTTACCTGTAGGCGTAAAAGATTTAATGCAGCCACAGCAATACATTCTTTCTCCTGAGCAGGTGGTGGCCAATCTCGTGTGCCATCTAAATCTTCACTCACTCTTCGTAACAAAGCATCCAAATGTTCAAAAGTTGTCTTTGTAACATCCACAACATACGGAGCTCTGAGACCAACACCGTTGTCCTTTGCACTTGACCACGCAAAACCCTGCAATATTAATTGAGACGAGGGGTAGTTTCTCAATGAAAAACTTTAAAACGTACTCAGGTGTCTAAAATTAACACAGGATATCAAATATACAGTACTGCTTTGTTGTAATGAGGCGGTTACATCAATATTACTGGGTGAGTTTACCCTTTTAATGCAAAATTGCATGGTACAAAATTCACGCAACATACTGTATCCCACCCGGAGTCTAAAAATTAATATTGTGTTTCTGTTAATTCGTTTGGTGATACAAACGTGCATTTCCATAAGTGACCCAGGTCCCAGGCATAAAACTTTTTCTTCCCTGTATACATCTAGAAATACTTAGCATTTTTCCAATTTCTATAAGGATACTTGTGTTTTCTTGGGGGATAATTTAAGGTAATTTTTATAGATAATCTTGGTCAAGATTGCCAGATATTATTGGGAAATTAGCATACGGCTGATCGATTATGATACACAGTGTTGAACGGAAGTGTAATAGCAAGTCGAATCAAAAGCTCTAGATATCTTTGACCTAGTGTCGCCATTTTACACGGCCTATAGTGTCGCCATTTTACATGGCCTATAGTGTCGCCATTTTACATGGCCTATAGTGTCGCTATTTTACATGGCCTATAGTGTCGCCATTTTACATGGCCTATAGTGTCGCCATTTTACATGGCCTATAGTGTCGCCATTTTACATGGCCTATAGTGTCGCCATTTTACATGGCCTATAGTGTCGCTATTTTACATGGCCTATAGTGTCGCCATTTTACATGGCCTATAGTGTCGCCATTTTACATGGCCTATAGTGTCGCCATTTTACATGGCCTATAGTGTCGCTATTTTACATGGCCTATAGTGTCGCCATTTTACATGGCCTATAGTGTCGCCATTTTACATGGCCTATAGTGTCGCCATTTTACATGGCCTATAGTGTTGTCATTTACAGTAAGTTCCGAAATGCGATAGTATATAAAATATTGCACAAAAGTCCTGCTTATTAAGTCTCGGCTCTTATAACCCCGGAAATTATGTCGCAAACTGTACGTACATGTACAGAAGACAAAATGCATGACCAGGTAACAATAAGTTAAGCATACATGTACCTGAGCAGGACCACAAGCAACATATTGAAACGATGTTTCTTCATTTACATCCACTTCAGTAGGAGTATCCTTTGACTCAGAATTAGATATACCCAGTTGTCCTTTATCATTCCCACCCCAGGCATACACTTTGCCTTCTCTTGTCAATGCAAGACAATGAACTGAACCCAAGGAAATATCGATGACCTCCTTTCCTCGTAATGCCTCAATCACTTTGGGAAAACGGCAGTGTTCTTCTGAGCCATGTCCAAGTCTAAAATCATCACCTTTTCCCCTAAAAAGAAATAGAGAATATTTCCGTTAGTGCATGGGCAGTATGCGAATGTTGTGGGAGGTCACCGGTCCTCGCTCCCTAGAAACGTCTTTTAGAAACGTTTCGCAGCAGCGGTTGTACACCCAGGTATACGGTAGCTGGGTTCGTTGATAAGCACGGACATACTCAAAGGCAGTGCGAACAACTAAATTACTGTATATAGACAACTCCTTTAAATTTCTATTGCGGCAAAATTAATGTTTTGAAATATATATCTGTTAAGGAAATACGCCGGCAAAATTTCAAATATATGCTTAACAAAATAATCGATCGTAAATTTTCATTTATCAATACTGCAAATACTGCTTGCGTCAGGCAATTTTTAATACATATGGACTTCAGGAATGCATAGTGCAGTGTGGGATATTCGTAGCAAAATTTTTGCTCAATTATTCATTGTTTAAAAACTATGTGACGTAAGCACTTCTAAGGTCTATTCTAGACAAAATAGCAACCAAACTTTGGTAAGTGTACTTTCTCAATTAGTTACAATACTCCAGGCCTTCATCATTCAGTTATTTATGTATGTATAATGTTGGCCAAAAGAACTAGCCGCAGTAGTGTGCATGGTCACAGTTGCCTAGCCATTGCAGAACAACTATACATGCAACAAAACTGATTGAGACAGGAGGCTTATAGGTATTCGGGTAGAAATATACCAATCGCTTTACACCTTTCGCCCAAATTCTCTGAAAAGTATCAACATGAAAATATAAAGACAAGGTTTTGCATTTCAACAAGCAAGCGTGGAATTGGTTTAACTATAGTTCACTCACCAAGTCCATATATTTCCTTCTTTTGTAAGAACCAGAGAAACTTGACTACCGCAAAGAACTTTAATAACATGTTCATTCTGAAATTTCTCCACTAATTTTGGTGATTTGCAGCTATCACTTCCACCTCTGCCTAGTTTACCATAGTCACCATCACCCCAAGACCATACTTTACCTGATAAGCGAAATGCAAGAATATACACAAAACATTTAAATAGGTTGGCTTAGTTTCGAAAACTATGGCACTATAGATATTTTTGTAATTTGTAAAACAAAGGGCATGCACTGCGAATTTTAGTAGAGAATACACCTGTATAATGGGAATTTCCTTGGGATCGGGTATAAATGACCATTTATGAAGCAAAATACATCTCTCCATCTCTAACATTTAAAGAGGACTAACAGTAGATTTTCAACGTCATTTAATGGTGCATGAGTTAATGACTATAACGCTGGTAAGTTTAATGGGGCACTGTTAAGAAAGAATCGCCCTATTCGAAATTAACGTTTTGTCCACGATATCTTCTTGAAAACGGTTAACTAGCTTCATTTATGTATACTTGATGTATAGAGTATAGGAAACGGAAACGTTTTAATGGTTAACTTCGATCTGATGGTTTTTATGACCTACATTAAATTATTTTTCCATGAGTGTTCAAAGTTTGGACATTTTTAAAGAAAATAAATAGGCTGTAGCAAGCTTTCCAGTGATACTATAAAACTCTGCTAAAGTATACATATACGAAAACTTATATACCATCTTTTGTGACAGCTAATGTCTGTGCATCTCCACTACCACAAGCAACATCAACAACATGATGCCCTTTAAGGCCACTCACTAGAGCTGGAACTAACACATCTTCACTATTTCCTGGAAAAGCGTAAAGTTTATTTTAGTCAGTATCATTTTCAGGCCTGGCGCATTTTGTCACGCGCATATTGAAAGTACAATTTGCAAACGTCACCATTCCAATACAACAGTGTACTGTAAGACAACAACTCACTATAAATTTGTTTGTACTGTACAGGTTAACAGCAACAAATGTAGTATGTAGGATACTAACTTACCATGGCCCAGTCGACCATAATTACCACGACCCCAGGTATATAGATCTCCTTCACCAGATATGGCCGCACTATGTGAACTTCCACAGCTTATTGCAACAATGTTCTTACCAGATAAACCAGAGACAAGAGTTGGTTCTTCTCGAGAACTAAAAAGAAAAATGTCCAGCAAGTTTCTTAGCCAAGAATACTTGTACAAGGCAAACAAGTTGTCCTGTGTGCCACTAATTTCCTATGACTGTGTGCACGTCAAGTCCACCTTCTGTTAAACACTTGCTACGTTTTTCTTGACGGCCATACACTCAAACAAGCTTTTTTTGTTCAAAGCTGGAAGAACATGCTTTACAAAAGGCTGTATAATTGTTAAGGCATACAGCGACTTTGACAAAGTTAAAATACATATGCAATAGCCTTGGCCAAATAGTAGATTATAGGTATAGTAATTACAATGCACAATACGAGTTACTTACTTAGTATCTCCAAGGCCAAGTGCTCCGACCTCTCCTGACCCCCAACTATAGACCATTCCATCTTTACTTAAAGCCAAATAATGTCGAGCATCAGGATGAGATGCTAGTTTTACAATTTCAGCTTTACCCGCAAGAGATTCAAGTAATACAGGAACCTGGAGGAGAAAAGTAAAATACTGAACGTGATAAAATGTTAATGATAAAATTTTACTTCTTTGTAACAGTATTGTGAAGATTGTTGCAACCGAATTTACATTATATGATAACACTTAAGGAGGCTCCCTACAGTTTCCATTAGATATCAGTGTTTTGAATTGAAAGCTCTTTGAGAGGTTATAAGCTTAGAAAACTCAAATTTTTGCGTAAGCCCTTTATTCCTCGTATATCAAGCAATCATTTCAACACTAGTTTTTTACTATTGACGTTGCCATGGCGACATGACGTCATCATTTATATTGGCAGTTTTAGCCAAAGAAGGTATGATAGCGGAAAATTAAGGTCGGTGACCTACTCTTTTTTTTGCAGAAAGTAAATTATTATGAGATTCTGAGTTTTCTCAGAAATTGTTTTGAAAATCGCCAGTTTTGAAAAAGCCAAAATTTAGTTTCACAAAAACTACACTGGCGAATTTTTTTAAATTTAAGAATTTAATAGAACTTAGTACGTTCAAATTTTGAGATACTGTATGGTCACCGGAGAAACGAACGAGAAAAAAGAACCTCAAACACACGTTCTGCTCGTGAAAAACACGTTTTTTTCGAAATGGTGTACAATTTCGAGCAAAATTCTCTTCGTTTTCGTTACCCTTGGTTTGTTGGACCCAAGATTGTTTGTTGGTGGTCTTTTTCTGGTCTGGTTTGTCGGTGGTTTTCGCATTGAATTAATCCAACGTCTCTTAAATTTGTTTTTGTTGTTGAAATCGGTATGAAAACCATTAAAACCATTCAAACAATTCCAAATTTTCATAAGACAACTCGTAAGTCCTAACTGTCTGTACTGTGGTTGTATGCAGTAGTTTTTAAACTTTTGATTGCTTTAAAGAATTACATTACTTTGACATTTCTAGACTGCCTTGAGGAGAGTATAAAATATCATTTTAAGTCGAAGATTTTGAACATTATAAAAGATAATACTGAACGTAAATACGTAAAAAACACACTAAAAGAAAGCTTAGAAACTGGTTAAGAACATACGTACTGTTTGAATTTCATTATGAATTTCACGATTATTCGCAGATAAGTCTCGAAAATAACTTCCCGCGGCTTGTTTCAAAATTTTACCGGGTCACGAAGGGTGACGTATGATCTATATAGATCGTGTTTCAACCTGTACTATAACTGTAGGGAGCCTCCTTAAGTTCATTTCACATGCAACAGTGCAACACTGCTGGTCATTTCAAAACGTTCTACACGACTCCGGCATCAAATGGAGAGTCTGAGTCGAGAATGTTTTTCCATCACTGTCCGTGAAGTAGGTAGGGCGCCATAACGGAATATAAGGAAATTATGAAGAGTTAACCCGCGGGAGTATTATTTTCATGCATGATGATATTACCTGCTTTTCTGCATTATACAGATGAGAGTAAACTTTCCCATCATGTGTAAGCAAAACAAATGATCTTTCACCACAACTGATTTGTTTCACATCAAGTTCACTGAATGCTTGAGAATGAACAGGTGTTGTACTACAGCCACTGTTTGAAACACCAACGAATCCCCAACTGTACACGTTTTGAGAACCATTCGACTGCACCTGGAGAATCAATGACGAAACAAGTAATATTTTCATGATAGTTTTCCAGATTTGTTTCTTTGCAGTCTCTGTTTAGTACTTCATCTATTTTTGAATGCAGGGAATACAACTGGAACTTTAGTGATGAAGGTCAGACAAATATATCAGAGAGTGATAGAGAAAGAAACTATAAGAAAGAATTGACACTTGTCAGAAAACAAGTTGAAGAAGGCGTGTGGGGGAATATGAAACTGTAAGGATTTTATGCAAAGTACAAATTATATATATTATCGCAGCATTTAAAAAGTACTTACAGGCTTTGTGTACGAAATAATGTGCATTTTCTTTCTTCAGGAGTAGACACAAAAAACTTTTTAAATTTTAATCCAACTTTGCCGACAGAGTGCATGGAAACATTTGGGTTGAACAGAAAAATGAGGCTCATGCTATATATTATAGAAATGGCTTTCTTCGTTAGCCACCATCTTTATGAAAAACGTATACATATACAGTATCATAAGTTCTAGAATGGCTCACCTTGGCAAAATTTTGAGCTGGTGAATAAGAAGTTGAAAAGCGATCAAGATATGAAAGTATCGTGACAGCAACTTGTTGAACATCAAGTAATTCTAAATCATCTTCAGGTAATGTTGCATAACGTAGAAAACATTCAGTTGGACTGATTACTGGGAGGAATGAAGATGACGTCTGAATAACGACAAAAATATATTTAATTATATTATATGTCACACACATAAGCGGGAAAAAGAAACTGATTTTTAACTAGAATCTGGTAAACGCACAAGACTCTCCTATAATTAAAGAGGATTTTTTATATTATGTTGTTATAAATAGATCTAAGGCCCCCTGACGATGGACGCGTTGTCCGAAAGCTTGCCGGGCTTTTTATTTGATTGTAAAAATTTGCTAGAGACAACATAACATGAAAATACAACATAACCGCTTTAAAGAATGTTTTATATCCAAATTTATGATGCTCTGATTTGTTTCTATTCCAATCTCAGTGTTTTCAATAAAAGGCGGTTACCGACGGTTTAGCGCCGCCTATTAGGCCTTTCATGGCCGCCTACTTCTTTGTGTTTATTTGCAAAATCTATATTTGTCTTTCATCTGGAAATTTTGAGCACAGACGCTTCGTTTGGGGGGGCAACAAAATTTTGCCCGAATTTTAAAGCTTACCCAAAATGCCCGAATTTGGATAATAACATATTGATAACAATAATAACCACTTTTAATTGTATTTTACAAATAAATATGCTGAATTTTCACTTGTGCATTGCTTCTGTGAACTCAAAATGAACGTTTACAAATTGAGCTGTCTATGAGTAGGGGGTTACATAACTTAGAAAAAATACCTACATCGTCCATGTCGTTGACCAAAAGTGTCAATTATTTTCAGGTTAATCATGTCGTTCTTAAAAGTTTTGTTGGCATGTGCTCGTCAGGGCCGTAGCCACGATGTTAACATTGGCGCAACTATTTTTTTCGAGACCAAAAGTCCGAGAATCTGTAGGGGGTGAAAATATGAGGGTTCTAAAAGGGTATTTCGTGCATTCTGAGACCACTCTGATACCCAGATAATATACATTCAAAATCGCGTACACTCATTGCCATGGTTCAATAATAATACTAACGGTTCAGAATATAAGTTAGTAAATAATCATTCAGTGTAATTCTTAAAGAAAAAAAAATTTCTGTGAAATAATTGGTGCGACATGCAAATGTCACTCGCATTTTCTCCGTTCACTCTTGGCTACGGCCCTGCTTGTCAATGTTAATGAGAGCGATAGAATTAAAGCGTTCTTGGTCTATTGATGTGCGAAGATAGGTTTTCATGCGCCGTTCTCGTTATAGCCGTTACAACTAGAGCCAATTCTTCTTCGGTCAGGCAAAGGCATGCAACTGAATTACAGAAATGTTCAAATTATACTATTGTTTTCCAACAACACGCAAACCAGATAAATATACAGTACTTTAAATTATAAAATTCTGTTTTTGTTTAAGTTCTGACTACATAATTCTATTTTGCCCGAATATTCGTGAACCATTTGCCCGAATGACTTAAATCTCCAAATTTTTGGAGGGTGCCCCCTTCGCGTGTGCCTAAAAGATATAAACAAAATCTCGACGTTTCGAGCTAAAGCCCTTCGTCAGGAGAAATTAGTAGACAGATAAACACATTACATCAGCTTTTATAGCAACGCTATAAAAGCTGTCACGTGAACAAAATATTAACCAATGAAAATAAAGTAGTCATAATATAACAATCATAACAAAATAGAATTAATATGTAAAGATATAGGCTGCGTGCAGGCTTCGGCCCGATTATAGGATCGAAGGCCTGCGCGCAGGCGTTACACTTACCAAAGCGCTATAAATGCCGTACAAGGGAAGGGAAGAGGGGATATAGAGGAAAGTATATAAGAAGTATTTAAGAGAAAATAATGAGCTAGATGAAGGAGAGGCGCTCATTGATACCATCAGGTTGAATGGTGCCAAGTTTAAAAATGAGACGCTTTTCTTGCTTCCGACGGGTATCATTGCCACCAATAATGGGATGAATGGCGCATATTTTCATATCAGAAAAATTTGTGAATTTGTGAATTCTTAGCCGCCTCCGCAGGCTAGTGAATTTAATTGTTCTCGTGTGTTTGGAAACCTTGGTAAAACAATCTCACTTATTTATGAAATATTACATAATACATGGGTATGACATCTGGCATCCTCAAAATGGATAAACCGGAATTTTTGCGGAAACAATGCTTACTTTTCTGTTGAAGATACAGTATTGGAACAAGATTCATTTAATTCACATCAATTTATCTGGTTATTATATCACCATACAATCCCTCCACATATAGACCGAGGTCAGTAGACCTCTGACCTAAAATAACAAACTATACAAACCTCATCAGGTATTCGTGGAGCTGCTAATCTGCATTTAGATTCAGAAAGTCGTTCCAGACGTTTTAATAATGGATTTAATGGAGCAGTAGTACACGACGAGTTCTTCTCATTATCTTGACCACGATCCCACAGACGGAGTAACAACACTACTGATTCTAAGATATGATTTAAAGAACCTCGTTGGAAAGCTAATTCCAGAAATATACCTAAGGCCATGTGCTGATCCATTATGGGTACATTATCCAGAGTTCTGTACAGAATACCACCTTCATTGCTTCCTCTGAAAGGTAACATGCAATTATTGCTTATATTAATATCAATTACATGAAAAGTTTAATATTTTGTCGTGAAGAATTACAATTAGCAACCTCGTTCCTAGGCTCTTCCCTCTTGTGGAGCAAATTTACTTGCCATATTCTTAGTATAAAGTCAACAATTTAACATGCGCGTAGAATTGCTCCCGATTAATCGATATATCGATCACTTTTTGACAATTGATTATTCTTAACAATAATCGGATCATTGACAACAAACATGCACAGCATGATATTTACCTAAACTTTCTTTCCGGAATTAAAAGAATGCGAAGAGATAAGCATTCTGGCGGTCAATTTAAAATAGGCCTATTGAAATAAGTTATTATTTACCTGTGAAAAAGGTTCTCGTGAACCAATCAGATATCTGATATCACTAATGCCGCGTTGTCAATTTCACATCGTCTATACTACCATTTTGAGCGTTTTACGTCACGTTTTGGACGTATCACGATTTAATTTATTCAATACGATTAATCGACATTAATCGATTGTTTGACAGCGATTAATCGATTAAAAGATCCCAATGGGAGCAGCTCTATGCGCGTTTGAGTATTTAACGAGTGTAATTTTTTTACGAAAAGCTATACTAACTGTATTGTGGGTTGTAAATTACTTTATCATGTGAAATTTACTAGTTTTTGGCCAAGGAAGCTATTTCATGTTGTGTGAAAATTTACGTGCAAAATGAATGACGTCATTTGACTAGTTTTAACAGTCGGAATCGGGATCGGTAATTTCCGATTGTAGCATGATTGGTCAATCACTAACCACCACAGCTTATTGTAGAATACCACATCTTTCGAGGTTTTTACTTACCCTGATACGACAGCTTTAAGAAACATTGATACTCTTTCTACGGTATCAATCCAGACCGGTGAAACAGCTTCTTCATTGAATAGTAAACATTCTGGCAGACTTTGCAAGGCTTCATGAGCCTCCTGGAGAAACTCACGACATAAATCAGCATCTTCACCTGACTTCCAGGCTCGACGTAAAAACGCACAGGCAAAGGAAAATGCAGCACGTGCACCAATATGTGCTAGGCCAACTGTTGAAGATGTCGGCTGTTTCTGTGCAGATCTGAAAATAAGACGAATTGATTTGGTTTTGTGAAATACACCACGTTTATCATACCAGGTTTATCGCAAAGATATGCCGTGATCTTTACGATTTTTCTAGATATCAAAATTGGTACAATATTATGTATTTACAATCGCTATCAAGTTAAACTTCGACTGGATAAACTGAGTGTATAAACTGAGTGATATTTTATTCACCTAGAATTCTTCTCATTCCTATGAGTATTCTTTGTATCATCTTTCTGTGCACAACCAAAGCCAAACGAAGCATTAGAACCTGATATATATGCAATGTAGTATCTTTCAAGTACAAGTAGTCTTTGATGCAACCGTATAGAAGATGGTGTTGACTTTGATGCTTCACTTATCAGTTCCAACTGTTCCGCCATTAGTGAATGAACAGCTTCAGTAAGGCCTGAGATTGACGGCTGTTCTCCCCATGTCCAGGAATCAATGATTTCATCAGAATCTCGGTAGTTTTTTCCTTCGTCTTCCCATGTGTTATGTTCAAGTTTTTGTCCAGAACAAGCACAGCTCGTGCCACCACCTGCTTCACATACATTTGATTTTGTCTTCTCATTACACTCGTTTTTAACTGCATCTTCTTTTTCATTTCCAATGTTCAAGGAGTTCAAATTATTTGCAACTTCGCCATCTTTTACGAGTTCATTCCAAAATTTACTTAAACCATTAGCAGTGAAAGCCTCCTAAATAGTGAAAATGAAATGCAGCTACATGAAATATAAAAATATAGCTAAGTAATCTCTAAGTATTTTCTATGGAAATATTAATGTATGGGTATATGTATATTGCATTGTCTGAAACATCGTTTGAAAAGCTATTTCATCATATGAAAAGTTATTGGTCAATTAGTCTTTAACCCTTTATCTATACCAACGGCATTCTCTTTGACGAGTGAAAGACCCTGCAGGTAGATTAGGGGTAAAGCGCACTGCGACCATTTGACATGAAGGAAAGATTTCTATATAATTACTGCTCTTATCTGTTGAACTTTGAATGCCACAGCGTTTGTCGAAATGTTCGAGTGTCTGAACGAAATGGCATATTTCAAGGAACTATCAGGATCCTTAACTTCAGTTTAGAAAAGATTCAAGGAATTTTCCAGGATATTCAAAGACCTTTCTTGTAAGTTCAAGGATTTATATGACGGGACAAATCGTTGTGAAAAATGACATGAATTTCACTTTTTGAACTAAATTTTAAATTCTGTTATCCAAACATGTTTTAAGCATTTTCAACACAGATGGAAGGAAATTCCAGGAATTTTAAAGGACTGACCTATTAGCTTTAAAGAACCTTCCAGGCCTGAAATTTTATTTTTCAAATTCAAGGACTTTCCAGGATTTTCAAAGACTGTGGGAATCCTGCTATGTGTTGTCAAAGCCACTTGTGAATGTTGTAAGGTGTTAATTATAGAAAAGCCAAATAGTAACATAACATAAACAAGACAGGCAACAATGGACGAAGTGCGATGTGATACATGATTTCTTTCTATATTTCAAGGAACTATCAGGACTGTGTCCACATTTGGTACAGAACCACATGATGTATCCATTTCAGACAACATTCACCACTGGCTTTGAAAACACAGTGCCACCACCTTAACAATTAACATGTCTGGTGACGTTCAAAACATTTCATTCAAACAACTCGACAACAGAAGTGGCACTACATATATAATTATTTATCATTAATGCTGCATGTGGACATAACACATGGTATTATACAACCACATGGTATTATATAAACACACAACCACAAACAATTCAAGTTCAATTAATCTTGAAACCTCTCAAATTTGTAAACAAATTTCGTCAACTCATAAAGAGGATAACGTTATATGCAACAAACAAGACGAAATCAGAGCGCTCAAAAATGAAAATTCCAAATTGAAATCACAATTGCATCATGAAAATACGAAAGCCAAAACGAGCTACAATAAAATCTCAGTTCCCTGTCCGTTCCTGTATCGCAGAGGCTGGTGTAAGAAGGGAGACAATTGCGATTTTAAGCATCCAGATTTTTCAAAACCACAATGGGAAGTACAGAAAAATAAGACTCCATGCCCCTTTCTGCAGAGAAGAGGTTATTGCCTAAAAGGGTTTCAATGCGATTTTTCCCATAATGATCTTTTACACGGTCGCTCTGCTTGGCCAACTAGACCACAGATGCACAGATATGGGCAACCCGTTCCTTTTTTATCGCAACAAAATGGTCACTTGGACCACATAACGGCGAGATTCCAACCAACTTCAATCTCACACAGGCCAGTATGTCCTGTTCCAAAACCAAGACTATCTCAACCGTTGATAAAACCAATAATGGAGACCCCGTTATATCCCCCCTACTCATATCCCCCCTTTTAAAGTCTCCCATAGGTTATCGGATTATAACTGGTCTAACCTGTATCGTATTGCTTCGTGCAAAGACAAGCTTGATAACTTTATGAATGTTATGAATACAGGTTTAGATCTTTTCTTCCCTACCAGAATTGTTAAATTTCACGTTAATGATAAGCCTTGGGTAACGTCCGAATTCAAAGAAATTATTGAAAATAGACAAAAAGCATATAATAATGGTGACATCCAAAAGTATCATCGTCTACGTAATCTCGCAAATAGGAAAAGGAAACAGCTTAGATCCAATTATCTCGAAATTATGATAAATCAGCTTAAATCCAATCCTAATCCCAAAAAGTGGTGGGATGATATAAAACAGCTCGCTGGTTACCCAAGGAGGAAGACTGTTTCAACCATGGTTGTAGATGAGAAGATTATTGCGGGACAAATTTTAGCAAATAAGATCAATGACTTTTTTACGTCTATCACCAATGAAATCTCACCGTTACCATCTACACTCGTGGAAAGTTTTCCAGAAGTCTCTGAAGCTAACATCGATCCCCGATTTATCATCGACGAAGAAATTGTGTATAAGAAATTGTCTGAAATTCGTGTTTCGAAATCACCTGGACCAGACGGAATTCCGAATTGGGTCCTCAAGCAGTATGCTTGTATTTTGGCTTCCCCTGTTGCCTCAATTTATAATGCGTCGATACAACAACAATGCGTCCCGGCATTACGGAAGAAAGCAGAAACTATTCCAATACCAAAAAATATCAGTACCTAAGGACATAACAACAGACTTGCGCCCTATTTCATTGACCCCTACTTTATTGAAAATCTGTGAATCTTTCGTGTCCGACTGGTTAGTCAGTTCAATTAGAAATAAAATTGATGTGAGACAATTTGGGTCTATGAAGAATTCCTCGACAACTCTTAATTTAATTAGTTTGGTTCACCACCTTCTAAAAGAAACGGATGTCCTAAAGTGCGCTGTTAGAGTGTTTCTCATTGACTTTTCCAAAGCATTTGATCTTATCGACCATAACATTTTGTTACATAAATTACGGGAATTAGATATTCCTTCAACCATCTTAAATTGGGTCCGAAGTTTTCTAACAGAAAGGATGCAACGGGTAAAATTGGGTAACTATTTATCGTGTTGGAAACATCTTAATGGGGGAGTACCTCAGGGAACTGTCTTAGGACCTGTTCTCTTTTTGGTTTTGATCAACGACCTTCTTAATGAATGGCCCGATAGATGGAAATATGTAGATCACTGTACAGTTACAGAGAGTATAATGATAGACAGTGATAGTAAACTCCAATGCCTTGTTGATTACATTCATAATTGGATCATTCGAAACAACATGAAGTTAAATGTAACTAAATGTAAAGAACTTGCGTTCGATTTCGCGAGGGTTAAACGAAACTTTCCTCCGCTATTAATTGACAACATTGAAATAGATCGTGTAAAATCTGCTCGAATTCTCGGGGTTACGTTTCAAGATAATATGGGCTGGAACGAGCATGTCGGCAAAATTGTTGGGAAGGCAGGAAAAATATTATATATGCTTCGGCTGCTTAAATGTGCTAAGGCTGATGCAAAACTGTTATGCACTGTATTTATCACCATCATACGACCTGTTTTAGAATATGCCTGTCAAGTCTGGCATTACAATATTCCCGACTATTTGAGCGATGACATTGAAAAGGTGCAAAGAAGAGCTATGAGAATAATTTTACCATCATTAAGTTACAGTGAAGCTCGGGAACTATTGAATATTCCGCTATTAAAGACACGCCGTGAAATTTTATGTGATCGGTTCTTTCTTAGAAAAGAGAACCTTGATAAATTGGACGAATTTCTGCCAAACAAATCATCCTTAGTTTATGATACAAGGGGACAATGTAAATATCAAAACTTTTATTGTAGAACAGAGCGATTTAGAAAATCCTTTTTACCACAATCTATTTCTATAATATAATAGTATATAGCATAATTTCTATAGATAATTCATTTAATGTATTTATTTATTCACTGATGTAATTTAACCTTTGGTTACAAGTCAGCTGATATTTTTATTAAAACAAAACAAAAAAAAACACATTATACAAAGTGATTTAATGTACCATTATACAGTTTTCACGCTTCTTAACCCATTAATAAGCCACAATGCACTCTAATGGGGTCTACATTGATAACTTCCTCTGTTACTGTAATACCGAAAAATTTACTTGTAAAAAGGAAAATGTTGGCTGTGAATGGGTTAATATTTATATATATTTAACACTAACTTTTATAATTTCAAACACTTAAATAATTGTTTTATTCAAGTATTATTTTCAAATATTAATCTGAATTTATAATACAAGTGTACCAAGGTCCAAGGACTTGAAATTCTGAACAGCATTTTTGGCTATTTTGGTTATTACTTGACAAGTTATGAACAGGGGTGGGATAAATTGTCAAGCATGCAAGCGCCGCTCTCCAGGAAATTTTAACCAGCTGCAGGAAATTTATTAGTTGAAAAGTTGAAAATTTGAAGAACACACATATCTCACTATGGGCCCAACAAAGTTCTCACGGTTGACAGGAATCATTCTTTAAAACCATGCTGAATCTACAGTACATATGGCCACTATGGCCAGATTTAGTACAAAAATACTCTGCAAGTCAACAGAATTTTTTATTTTCAGGCTGTGCTCACAGGAAGATAATTATTTTTTCCACTCCTGTAGATGAAACTAATTTTTATAAAAACAGTTCACTCCAGTTACTGTATACCATCAACTGCCTTAACCTTCAAATAGGGTGCATTAGGGCAGACTGCCACTCAATGGGTTAATAAAAATAGAAAGTCAGTGACAGCTGACATCAAGTTATAATAACATGAGTGTCTTAAATTGCATTACTTTCCTCTTGAATTTGAGAGGCAATGAAAGTGTGGATAATAAGCAAGAGATGACAATTCCCATGCAGATAAAAATCAAAACAAGTTGTGTTTGACAGTTACTTAAAACAGTATAGAACATCGCACTAATGATGCTCCTAAAAAGGTTCGTGTCAAGGCGATAAAACAAATTTTTAATTCTGGGATGAAACTCATCACAGTATTGCTTTGCCATTAACTGTTGTTGTTGATGACCTGATTACTATTCATGTTAATTCATTCCCAAAGAACAATCAAATCAATTCATCTATTAACCATAAACTGGCAGTACCCTAGCTACCACTGACGAGTAAAATCGTCTGGCGCTAGACAGAGTAAAATACTAAAGTAGGGTGCATCTGGCCATCTGGGCTGCGCATTGCAAGCTAATGGGTTAAGGCACGTAGCTAAAATGAATACTCAAATGTGCTTGATTGATAATTGTTTCCAATACATACTATAACAAATGCTAAGATAATATTAAAAAAAGATAATTTTAAGATATTGGACATGCAGTTTCAATGTATGTTTTCTGTACATATCATGCCTTGCTAGGAAAATCCCTCAATCAAGCATGTATGTGCGTCAAAATGTGGATGCACACACCTTGCATCACTAACTTTCTTTTTAAAGATCATCATTTTTTGGATTGATTAAGTAAGTAAGTGGGGTGTCCTAATCATCCTTACTTGCAGCTGAGAGCAGAGTTGTTACGAAGGATGCACCAGCTCGACTTGATTGAGTCGAAGGGTTGTTAAAGGTGCCTCTGGCTGCCACCATATGACTCATGTCTGATCAGGGAGCACAGCTACAATGGCATATCCAAACCACTCTTTCACATAAGTATCACGAGCGAGAATTGAACCCACAATCTCAGAGGTGAAAGGCACTCGCTCTGATGACTGTGCCACCAAAGCATTTGTTTTATGTTTGGACAGCAAATGTTACTGTAATCAAAACAATGTGTGCAGCAGACATGTAATGCATGTGTCAATGATTCTTGTCTCAGCAATAGGTGTGCAAAAAAGTGCCTTAGGTCATTGAGGAGTGGTTTTTTGTCAAGTATTTTCTTTCATCAGGGCAAGACCTGCTTTATATTTTAAGATACATTTAATCAATCTGCTCTGACAGCCAATAGTTGCAAGAGTCCATGGTCATTGGCAAAATGATAAAGGCTAGATCGACACATAGAGGAGGATGCAAAATCAACAAGAAAACACAGACATTGACAAACTCATTGTTGGCAGTCTTTTTCTCATATTAATGAGCAGAATAACATAGACATATAAAATAAACCGACATAACTATAAGTCACATATAAATGAAGTCTGGCTTCATAAATAATATGGCTTGAAGATGTTAAATGCCTATTCTTAATAAGTCCAAGTTTTCATCCCACGTATTTAATATAAATTTCTAATCTCGAAACAAAGCAATTTTTTCTTTTGCCACTAACCTGTAAGTCTATTTTCAACCATTTCGTGTCAAGTAGAGCTTGTGGCCGAAGAGGTGAGCTGGTCTTGCTTTTGCCAGACATGCCAATAGATTAGGACATTAGGTGCAAAATATGATCGTTAAAACGGTAATTTTGCGAAATGTTTACACATAGTAGATCTTCCAAAACCAAGCAAAGTATTATTCTACATGATTTTGAGGCTTTTATTACATATTTATGTAGTAAAACAGAAAAATATTAACACATATAAAACGAACACATAAACGTTGATGTTTCAATATTAAGACACAGGACAAAAATATATGGACACATGATATCATTAGTGGATACAATGGATAGGCGATACTGTACCATAATGTCCTCAAATGCCCTTAAGTGTCCGCCTGACCAGAGTTAAACTAAATCCTCTGAACTAAATCTGTGTTTTACCGTAATCTCTCTAATAGGCCCCCCAGGAGGCTTATTTTTTCAGGCACCTTCGGAGGGGTTGGGGGGCTAATTTGAGAGGGGAGCTTATTTATTTTTTCCGTAAAATGATGTGATAATTTTGTTCAAGCACAGTACAATGTGTAAAGGAAACCAAAATATCTTATCAAAACACTTGTGTTTTTGTGTGAATAGGGGAGAGGCTTATTAGAGGGGCTTATTAGAGAGTGGGGCTTAAAAAATTTCTTCATCTAAAAAGGGAGCTTATTTGAGAGAGGGGGCTTATTAGAGAGATTACGGTATTTAATGTTTGTTATTTCATTTTTTTGTTCAGTATTCTATTTGTTAAAAAATAGCCTTTTTATATAGTTTGAAAGGCTACCAAGTACCAACAATTGGACTATTGACACTATCGTCTCATGAATGGTAGCGTGACAATGTCCTGATTAGTTGGCTAAACCTCCCGATTTTCTACAACACCAGAAGATTAGTGGTGCAGATGCTAATGTACAAAAACTATACTGAGAGATAAGATCAGCAGACAGTCAACTGCCAATCCTTACAATTTAACCATGCTGGAAAAGTGGAGTTTAACACAGAAAAGTGCAAGGTGTTGACGGTAACAAGAAAACTCAAGCAGCTTGAATTTCCATACCGTATATACGGAAATGAATTATTACCATGTAAAGTCGAAAAAGATCTTGGAATTCTTGTATCTAGCGATTTAAAATGGGGCATTCATATATCGAAGGTGGTAGCAAAGGCAAACAAAATGCTTGGCCTCCTCAAAAGAACATGCTTGGAAATTACGAACATTCAAGTCAGGAGGACCTTATATTTGACGTTGGTTAAATCTCAGCTCACGTTTGGATGCGAAGTCTGCTGCCCCAATGGCATTCAGCTCTCAAGAAAAATCGAAGGTGTCCAGAGGAGAGCAACAGTCTTGGATATTGATGAAAAAACGTGGAGAACTAACTTATGTCGAACGTCTAGCAAAACGAAACCTTATCCCGCTTGTGTACGACAGAGAACAGAAGGACTTGACTTTATATTATAAATGCAAGTTCAATCTTGTAGATTTAAACGTGGCACAGTATGTTGAAACTACGGCAAGCAGAACACGTGCGGGTACCTCTCGCCTTTTAAGAACACAAGCTTGCAAGACTACCACATTCCAAAACTCCTACTTTGTTAGAATTGTAAATCTGTGGAACTATGTATGTAAATCTGCTCCTTCCAGCTGCTACGACACTCTCTCCACCTTTAAAACATACCTACACAAGGCTTACCACCACCTTACTGCAACTTCTTACACTCCTGACCTACCTAGCTCTCACTCACTGATCACGACTGGCCATGGTGTTCTGTTGAATTTTACTACCCCTCCCAAGGGCACGAGTTAATCCTGCAAGCAGCACTATAAAACAGTCAAATTTTTAATGAAGCTATTGTTATACCTTGAGTTGTTAAAAATGGTGAAAATATGATAAATTTATTCAACGTATTCAGTATTATCGAATTAAAAGACCTAAAGGTTAAAGGTTTAAAGGTTTATTGTCGGCACGGATCATATTCCATGCAACAATGCATGGTAAATGGACAATTATCGAGCCCACAAAAGATAAAATGTGGAGTCCCACAAGGGTCGATCTTAGGTCCCTTGTTAAAATACTCAGACGATTTAAAATACTCAATTCCATCTCTCTATGCTGATGACACTGAAATATATGCATCTTCGCACGATTGCGCTGACCTCGTAGCGAAAGTAAACATTGATTTGCAAAATGTCCACAAGTGGATGGTACATAACAAGCTTCAAATTCACCCTACAAAGTCTAAATACATGTTTATTGGTTCATCATATAATATTAAAAACAAGATATCTAGCAACCCTATTCTAATAAATAATACTCCGATACCAAGGACTGATACCTATCCGTACCTTGGCATGAATTTAGACGAGAAACTTACCTGGGAGAAACATATTGACACCATATGTTCAAAGGTTGGTGCTGGAATTGGGGCAATAAGACGTGTTAAACCTTTTGTTCCATTACTGACCCTAAAACTGTTATATGGTGCTTTTGTTCAACCCTACTTTGATTACTGCAGCCCACTCTGCGACAATTGTGGAATTGGCCTAAAAGATAGACTTCAAAAATATCAAAACCGCGCCGCTAGGGTAATTTCTGGGGCAATCTACGATGTTCGATCCGTTGATCTGCTTGAAAACCTTAACTGGAAACCCCTAGAGGCAAGACGCAATTATTTAAAATCAATCTTAATTTTTAAAATCCTAAACGGCCACACCGCACACAACCTGAGAGAGTCGTTTCGATTAAACAATGAATAATGGTGCTACACTTTGGAATAGTCTGCCATATGAGGCAAAAATTGCACAATATTTAAATTGTTTTAAAACAATTATAAATCAAACAATGAATTGAAACTGGCTTGTCAATCGGGCTATTAGCGATATATATTTTTCCCTTTCTCTCTTTGACAGTTTGTATATTTTTGCATGTATTGTCTGACCACGCCCCTTATGGGAACCAGCTTTTTTAGTTGTTGAGGCCAGCGTGCCAAAATAAAGTTTGTATGTATGTATGTATTTCTTTTGTAAACTGTAATATTTTCTTCAGTTATATGAAAATTCTCGGCTTAACTTAGTTATTAGTTTAGACGAATCTAACAAATTAGATAAACGTAATAGATTTTTGTTAATTATTTTAAGCTAATATTGTTGCCGAAAATCAAAACTTACTTTATATAAGACAATGTTTGAAGATTACAAATTAATATATATAGACGCCACGGTAAAGAAATATAGTCTATATACAGCAATTGCTGGCCTTTTTGTATATTCACACTTTTGCGTTACAGGAACCCAGGGCTTTTTTAACATATAAGCCGGGGGGACAAATGCCCCCCAGTCCCCCTTTGTGCCACCCCCCTCCACGAATCCCAGAATACAGGAATTTGCCATTTCCAAGATCCTAAATCAAGACAAAAGGTTATCCAGCAGATTGTCCAAAAAGTTAAAAAATATGAAAATCAGTTTTTAGTTGTTTTTTAAAGGGGCACATGACTCCAAAGATCTTTGACGATGGAAAATCACTAGGACCCAACAGATAAATATACTGGACAAGCTATAGTTCTAAATATGCAGTTACTGAACATATGTTAGGATGTGTATTTAGGTATTTACTAGACCTTTACTTTACTTTATCATGAAGTTATTCAGTTTAAATAAATAAATTGAAAAGAAAGAAAATCAATGTTTAATCTTCTGGTGACATATTCCTGGTCTGGACTGAATGGACGGCAAATAAGCGGTTCGCCGCTCACACTCTTCAATTATTAATCTTTTACCACAGCAAGTATACAACATCTTCTGGAATCTGGTGTAGAATCAGGGTCACTATATCATCCTCCGATCCTCGGTATCATAGAAAATCTGCCGTGCTGTCGGCGTGTTTTAAGAACATGGTGGCGTGCTTATATAACACGCTGACGTTGCTGCAAAAGTTGAATAATATGAACACGTTGGTGTGTTTTTCATTAGATGCTTCTACAGAACAACACACCAATATGGTGGCAGGCGTGTTTGAAATGGTAATTTGAACAGCACGCCAGATTTAACAACACACCATCAGAAAGCAACTATACATGTCAAAAATTAACTACAACACGCCAAAAGTCTGTTTTTAAGGCCGCAAAACACGCAGTGTGTTTAACCAACACAATAGCTTGTTGTTGTTTCATAAGAAACTAGCTCTCTCCTCCGCAGTGGCTTTTAAAATTCACTGAATAAATTTCGCAATTTCGCTAGAAGGTACGTATAGTGTGAAATTTATTCAGTGAATTTGGCGACCTGCAGTGTACAGTTAGTCACAATCCTTTGCGTCCACGGTCCACCTGTATGGACATAATTCTTAAACGATTTTACTTTAAAACTATCAATTTAGTGCGAAGAAACTTGTTGATTATCTATAGACTATAGTCCAGTTTAGCACGTTAAACAAAATTAATATATTTTATGACATTTATGCATATTTATGAAACTATATCATGACATGTGTCAATATGATAATAGTTATACAAAGTCGACAGAATTATATTCAATTTTACCAAAATGTCCTTTGACGAACTAGCCGATAACTCTGCATGATCACGAGCAATTATATAGGTTGACTAATTATCGCCGACTTCGTCATTTTAAAACCATAAATTTCCTAATGCGCATTATATCACTCGCATTTTCCCGACATTTGGAAGAGCCTTTTCATTTGGGCATTTCAATATCAGAGATATAATCTTAAAGAGATTATAGAATATTTTTAATATATCATGTATTAGTTTACTTTACTAATACTTTTTTTATAAGTTCATTAAATTTTAATTTCACGTTCATAATCAAAATTATTGCAATTATTCTTCGTGGGATATAAAAGAAGCTGCACATGCAAGATTCAAATATCAAGTCTATCCTTAGTCTATCCAGTTCCGCTTGAAGTTCAAAGTGAGAAAACAGTCAGAGATGAAATTCTGTAAGATTTATGTTTTCTTCATTGTTGCTGTGATGTTCATGCCAATGCTTACATTCGCCTGGAGTCCATGGGTAAGTCCGTGCAGGGGTCTTCCTGAGAAACATTTAGAAGTTAGAACTGCCCATTTCAACAAGGAGAACAGATTGTGATGCATGTGGTGGCAAGGAATGAGGTCAAGCCGTGTTGGATACCTGGATAGCTGGGGGGTCCGGGGGCTTAAAATTTTGTATTGAACTACACGAGCTTTCAACTGCCGGCCAATCTGCAGCCTTCGACAGGTAAAACTAAGGAAAATGACAACGGATGCAAACAACTACTGAGCGGTTTTCTCACATCCATATAACATTTTAACTCTCTCCACTCAAACGTTAAAACGTGCATTTTTCTGTAAATTATTTCGACATGCTTTCTCCCCTAGTTCTTTTTCTATGTAACTTCTGCCGATCCATTTTTAGCATGGCCATGGGAGTAAGAAATCAACCAGATCAAAAATTAAGGGATTTGTTGGTGTATTTGCCTTTTACCGCTGCGACTGTGGGACATGCAGTGTAAACTTGTACGTTTATATAAAATTAAAATATATTTTCTGTCACTGCATATATAGTCTGTTGGATCATCTGCTTTTTAACATTTTTTTGTTATGAAGGAAAACGATGGATGTGGTATGTTCCAGCAGGAATGTAAATCACAAGAGGATTGCGATTGTAAGATTGCCATGATATGTGCAAATAGGAGTTGTTCAGGTTCAGACGGCAAGTCATGTGTTCTAGCAATCACTGGCCCACCCTCCTGTGCACAATCTTTTTCTGGCCTGAAGGCCCTGAAGATATGATTATAGACTTAGACTCCGAGAGCAACAAACTGCAAATGTAATATAACATAAAATCTCACTATATAAGTATATAGCTATAGAGTATAAAAAACAAGAAGTAAAAATTGTGTAAAACGTTAACCATATTCAATATGCATTCCATACCTGTTGTAAACGTGTGTATATTAATCTATGATTGTAGGCTGTATTCTCTAGTCCGCAGATCCATGTTCCAGCTGCTATTTGCTAGGTATATTCGAACAGCTGAATGCCTGAATGGCATGGCTCATGCATGATCACTGATGCGTTAACTGATATACCAAGTATCGGCCAGTAAATGTTACCTAAGGCTAAAGCCTAAAAATAAGGCAACGTCGAAACGCTGTGGACGACGAAACGTACAATGCAAAGCATACTTTCGTTCTTTACATTACATTGTGTCCATGACAATGGTATAAATATGTTTTTTCATGTCATTTTTGTCCAAGCCCACGGCGGGTTTAAATATTTAGCCTCTTTGAATTCTTATATTTTCAGGTTTCATGTAATTAGGGGTGGAAATATTAGTGAGAACGGTACACTATAACACTTCTACGACTCGACTAACTTTTCTCATTCGCATTCTGTTGTACCTCTTTGAATCTCTATGCCTCCTTGGTACTAATGATGATGAATGATTATCTTAAATAGAAATAGATTTGTCTCACTTTCCGGCACTCTTTATATAGGTATTCCGTTAGCCTATGGTTCCTCATAGGTTGTTCAGCTCTGAGGCTCTTCGTTTCTTTAGTCAACATTCCTGCTGCCATGCATAACTCATCCTGGTATATTCTCCAAACGACTCCTTGTTGGCATTTCTGTGCTCTCCTTCTTTGCTTTCTGAGTTGATCTGTTATACCACACTGTAAATTCAAAAGCTAGAGTCGTTTCAATCTTTCAAAAGAGTCCTTCTGGGGTCTAAACGTTAGTCTTTTAACGCATTATAAGGCGTGATTCCAGGACAGAATGATTTTGTGAAATTTTGTACATGGATGATTCTTTTGTAAAGTCTCATACTTTTCGCTTTTACAGTAAGTAGAAGTTTAGACTACGCAAAAAACATTTTTGTGCAATGAGAAATATATTCGAGAAATTTCGCAAAATCACGCTGTGGTTGAATCAGCAACCTTTATAGTTGCAAAGAAACTGGAACTACCGTTTTCACCCCAGAACGACTCTTTTAATATTTAATTTGAATTAACAGTGCATGCGGATTTCTTTTCGGAACAGTGTTTAGTTTCTAGATAAGCGCGCTAACCAACTGCGCCACCGAGAACTCCGGTTCTCGGCGAGAGGTTTTTCGCGATCTGGTTCGAGTAATGATGTCATGTCTGCTTCTTTTTTTTCAATTTTGTATACTTTATTCAATTAACTTGATATTATATATAGTTTTACATAAAAAATTGATACTGGAAGGACCATTCAAACCCTGGTGGGCTTTGACAAGTCAGTCCCCCATCTCTATACTAAAATACAGATAATTTTGTATCATACATAAGGATTATAATTTATATTACATATAGTACATCAATCAATACTTAGATAATCATATGCAATCATGAAAAAATAATGAGTAAATGCATACACCCTGTATGCAAGCTTGTGACAATATAGATAAGCTTTCATATCTTTTTTAAACTTTTTTTTTTCTGGTATTTCATTCCATAAGTTACATCCCTTAGTTTTAATTGTAAATTTCCCATAATTTGTTCGGTATCTTTCTTTGTGTATATAAAGAGAATTTCTTGTTCTGTAATCGTGTATATTTTTGTTAAGAGAAAATAATTTATTGAAACTGATATCCAGGCAAGTAATTATTGTATATTTGTATATTCATAAATAAATTGACCGGTGCATAGATTTTATTATTGTGTAATACTAGACGTGATGGTAATGTAAATGTTAGGTTAGTCTAGTAAGTTTGTAAGCTTGGTATATAGCGAGTAAAGGTTGTTCTCAAGCTTTATTACTCAGAAAATACTAATTCTGAGTCCCCGAGCGGGGATCGAACCGCGACGTCTAATTGCTAGATAAGCGCGCTAACCAACTGCGCCACCGAGAACTTAACTAACGTTTACATTACCACATTCTTATTACACAATAATAAAATCATACGCACTCAAGTACGAAGCAGACGAAACATCATCATTACTCGAACCAGATCGCGAAAAACCTCTCACCGAGTACCTGAGTTCTCGGTGGCGCAGTTGGTTAGCGCGCTTATCTAGACTAAATAGTGCATGCGCTCATGCAACTCGTTTGATCGGGGCATGAGAGTTGATGAAACTCTCATGTAAACTCTCGCTTGCTAACTCTCATCAACTCTCATCCTCGTTTGATCAGGGCTTTAGGTTTTGTTTTCGATTGGTTGGAAAAATATGTTTTGACGCTTCATATAGTTAATTTCTAATTCAATTGCAGAGAGAGAACAACGAAAAACTCGTTGTCTCGAGTGCATGGGATATCATATATATATATGATTCTGGGTTTATATGTTTTGTTGCAAAAACTTATAACGAGGTTCATGGTTTTACATGGCCATGGGCTAAAATATATAAAACCCATGCAAAATATTGACTAAGCCATGCGTGGATATTACAAGGCCTTCATTTCCCTGTCCAGGAACCGCGTACAACGCATCGACTAGAATAAGTGCACATTACACCCACGTTACGAGCAAGTCTTTGTTCTCGAATACCGTTTTATATATCGGCGTGTTTTTGTTGGGCGATTACGACAAAATTAATTTTCGTTAACAGGAAAATCTTGTTATTTCTAATTAAATTAACTTAATATCTTCAAGTATATCAAGAGATTGGCGTAATAATTGCCGACGCCGTTATATTAATATTATGAAATATTATCACTGTAAGTGTAACACATTTAATTAATTTTGATTTTTTGACATTTTAATATATTTGGTATTTACTATTTTAATCAAAACCTAAATTGATATTGTGCGTAGCCGAATCCAATAATTGTTTTATTATGATTAAAAAGAAAAAAACCAGACAATGGTTTTGTGTTGTTTCGTGGCCTTTTTGGTGCAGTCACTGTCTTTTTGACAATAATTTGGACATTTTCTCTTCGTTTATAACGGCAAATTTCGCGGGCTTTTATTATACAAGCTGGGAGCCTGGGCTCGAAGTCGATCCAACAAAAACCTATTATTCTACGCTGATGACGTCACCATCGGAAGTAACGTGAGAACTACCTGATATTGAGAATTATCCGGGGCTTTTTGACCAATCAGAAACGAGAATAGAGTTTGAATATATAATAATGCGCATTATAACACTCACATTTTTCTACATTTTGAACAGGTTTTCAATTTACGAATTAATCATGGTCAATTCGTCATGGATTTCTAGAATAGTCCAAATTGGTTTTCAATCCCTGTCCTGTTTAATACGGAAAGGCGACCTCGGCCATGGTTAAAATTGGTTTTTAAAAAGATTATACATATTCTTAATATATTGCTTATTGGTTTAAAACTTAATTAAATAGTATTATAATTTCATAAATGAATGTTTATAATTAAATTTATTGCAATTACTGAACGATGGCGTATAAAAGAAACTCGTTGTATTCGACAAAATTTAGATATTCAGAAGTTGAAGAGAGAAAAAGCAGCCAGAGATGAAATTCTGCAACATTTATCTTTTCTGCATCGTTGCTGTGATGGTGTTGCCAATGCTTACATTTGCCTGGTTTACAAATGGCGTAAGTGACTTACAGTACAAGAAAGAAACATGTTCTTCTAGAAATACTGAGAGGCAACGTTTCCTAACACAAATATATTTTTGCTTATTCTCTGTTGGCTTTTTTAGGTTGTAAATATCTTAATTGTTCCTTTTGGCTTTTGCATGATTTCCTCCCCAAAACTCAAAATGCACCGTTTGCGCATGATTTGTTTTGTGATACGCCATCCTTCCCAAGTCCAAGATTTAAACTTTACTCTAACGAATCTACACTTATTAGAAACTTTTGTGACTATATATCAGAACATTAGCCGATAATATTTCTGTATTTTGTAAAGAACAATGGGAATGGCAAGCGTATGGATGGATGTAACCAATTCCAGCTGCCATGTAGCGAAGACTCTGATTGTGGTAACTGTCTTGAATTCAGTGATTTGAAATGTGAACGAACAAGTTGCTCACCCTCAGATTCAAAGAAGTGTGTTGAAAAGAACGCTGATCCACCGGAATGTCCACCGCCAGTTTGGCGCCAAGAATGATCCCACCGAGAGTACCGTAACCTGGCATGCAAGATTACTGCATAACTCCATAGCGAAAATGAAACTTTAGTTTATAGTTTAGTTAGAAAAATGCAGAAAAATGTAAAACTAAATTCTTGACAAATGTGATAAAACTAGTCTGTGTGAATTTTTTTGAACGTTCCACACAAAATACACCATAAACCGCAAAAGTTATCAGAATCTTTTATTTAGTATTCACTGATATTAATATTTCAATAAATGTTATGCTCATTTTCTAACTCGCTGTCTGATTAGCTCGTAGCAGTTCAATTTTAACAAGAACCTAGTGCCTAAATTTTACTCAAAGACTAAACGGTTTTTTTCAACCAATCAAATTTAAGTAATGACGGAAGCCAACCAAACAGAGTAAATAATAGAACCCAAGTAGCCAATCAATCTTGCCAATCTGATCGTGATGGGTTAAGTATTGAGTGGTCCATATACATAGTTTAGTAGTCCCATGCGTGCATTTTTTGCATAAAACAAAATTAGGTTATTAGGTATTTAGGTAGATTACAGACAAAATTTTCAATAAAACATTGTCAAAAACAAAAGCAAGTTCCTAGCTTGAAACTATGAAGTATGACATCTTCGTGTATTAGGGCTACGGTACTTCGAAGGAGAAATGCATGCAAATGAAATATAGTTTCCTTTTGGTTTCATCGCTGAGCAGGAAGATAATATATTCGCGCACCTCCACGGCTTTTCAAAAAGTTGTTTCAGTTCCAAAGTCAATTTTCTAAATAATTTTCAACTACAGGTATATGTACCTCAAAACATACACAAAATTTGCTTTCTACATAAAATCTCAAAGAAAAGGTTTTCTTATGTACCTTTTATAATCGTGTGCTCTTAACAAGTATAAAATTTCTTCCCAGGGGCTCCAAACATTTCAAGATTTTTTTAAAATTATTTTTCTCGGCATCTCGTTCGATAGGACTGACAGTAGAAGGTGTTTGTAGATGGAATATTCGAACGAAAATTTATATACATTTTTTAGACCTAGCCAGGAGCAGTTGCAAAAAATGCAACTTTAGGCTCTGCGGCCCTGCGATTCCGGTACAGGGGCTAAAGTTGCATTTTTCGCAACTGCTCCTGGCTAGGTCTAAAAAATTAAATGTATATAAATTTTCGTTCGAATATTACCCATACCATATACTGGCATCACTCCCATCTGCATATATATATAAATTTGCGGCCCAAGTTTGCATCAGTTGTTCACATGCTAAGTTGCCAAAGCTTTCCCTGAGCTACATTTGATGCATGTACTAATTGTGCTGACAGACTGGCAAGGCATTAGGGCAAATGGAATCTTACTTCATTAACCGCAATTTATTGCTTTTGATCAATTGAATATTTACTGCTCAGCAACTGGACTCTGTAGCTCAGTTGGTTAGAGCGCTGCACCGGAATCGCATGGCCACAGTTCGATTCCTGCCAGAGGGCCTAAAGTTGCATTTTTTGCAACTGCTCCTGGCTAGGTCTAAAAAATGTATATAAATTTTCGCTCTAAACATTGTAAGATAAGAGATCGGACTTTTGAAGGCTGTTTAAGTCTCACATATTTTTCCAATATGTACCTCAAAATGTACATGGCCATTTTCCCTCTTGTTTGAAAATGGTTTAGGCGTTTAGCCTTTCTTCCTAAATTTTCTTCTGTTTTTCATTGCAAGAAGACTGCAAGAAGTTGCCTCACTACAAAAACTGCAAACTTATGTTGAAGCTTTGTGCCTTTTGCATTACAAAATAGCACTAGAATCTAGATCAAAATACGCAGGAAATACTGGATGTTGATAAGACAATTGCCAATTGGGCTGAAATGAAATATGTGTAATGTTTGTATATTGTTTATCGCTTGTGACATTATCTAGTACAATGAAACTTGTTATACCTGTATAATCGGACCTTCATGTGAGACTTGCACGTTTTCAGTTTTTCGTTCCTCAAAACATACGAACACAATCCCTATGTATCACTCAATAACGTCGACCTAGAGGTAGATCTTTTGGTTGAATACTTAACTTGCAAACTTATAATATATAAGTTTTCAACTTTTAGGAGATGTTACATGAAAAATGTCGTTGTTGTAAGCTACCAACAAACACCTTTCTGCCTCCGAGTTGCATTATAATATTATTGTGGTGACTTTGCAATTGTTAGTAAATTTCCAGAACGATCCATGTCTTGTCATTAACAAATAGCATGCAGTTAGATTCAGGGTTTATATTATTGTCGCCGACTTACACAGACGTTTAGTACATTGTATGTTTTGAGGTACCGGGTTATTTTGAGGCTCATTTACCTGTAGGGGCTTCGGTGGCGAAGTGGTTAGCGCACTTGCCTTTCACCTCTAAGGTCGCGGGTTCAAGTCTCAGTGAGAACTTTCTCAATGCGACTCGAACCCAGTCCTCAAGTGAAAAGAGTAAAGTCAACGCTCTGCCGAAAGTCGTGGGTTTTCTCCGGGTACTCCGGTTTCCTCCCACAGGGAAAAGTTGACAGGGTGGGTTAATAATTGGCATATGCTGTTGTGGTGACCCTGCCCTAGTTGGCGTAGCTAAATAAATAAAATAAAAAATAATGATACAACAATTACATATGTAACTAAATATCTTGCGAATACTTACAAAATATGATATATAATATCTTTATAAATATATCCTTTTGACAACTGAACAGACTTCTCAAACACAAATATATTCCCTTTTTACGCTTTACTGTGGAGATATCCACATGTAACGTCATTCAAGTATGAGTTAGGAAATGTTTGAGATATTGTTTGCTTTTCATTCAATATAAATTGATGACGTTTATTAATGACGAACTTTAAAATATATAAACTTACTCTCTGTCAGCTTTGTAAAATATACCTTATCATATAGAAGAGAGAAACGTGGAGAGTTAGAGTGTGATGAACAAAGAGAGAAACAGAGAGAGAAACGTGGAGAGTTAGAGTATGATGAACAAAGAGAGAAACAGATAGAGAAACGTGGAGAGTTAGAGTGTGGATGAACAAAGAGAGAAACAGAGAGAGAAACGTGGAGAGTTAGAGTGTGATGAACAAAGAGAGAACCAGAGAGAGAAACGTGGAGAGTTAGAGTATGGATGAACAAAGAGAGAAACAGAGAGAGAAACGTGGAGAGTTAGAGTGTGATAAACAAAGAGAGAACCAGAGAGAGAAACGTGGAGAGTTAGAGTATGGATGAACAAAGAGAGAAACAGAGAGAGAAACGTGGAGAGTTAGAGTGTGATGAACAAAGAGAGAAACAGAGAGAGAAACGTGGAGAGTTAGAGTATGGATGAACAAAGAGAGAAACAGAGAGAGAAACGTGGAGAGTTAGAGTGTGATGAACAAAGAGAGAACCAGAGAGAGAAACGTGGAGAGTTAGATTATGATGAACAAAGAGAGAAACAGAGAGAGAAACGTGGAGAGTTAGAGTGTGATGAACAAAGAGAGAAACAGAGAGAGAAACGTGGAGAGTTAGAGTGTGATGAACAAAGAGAGAACCAGAGAGAGAAACGTGGAGAGTTAGAGTATGGATGAACAAAGAGAGAAACAGAGAGAGAAACGTGGAGAGTTAGAGTGTGATGAACAAAGAGAGAACCAGAGAGAGAAACGTGGAGAGTTAGAGTGTGATGAACAAAGAGAGAAACAGAGAGAGAAACGTGGAGAGTTAGAGTGTGATGAACAAAGAGAGAACCAGAGAGAGAAACGTGGAGAGTTAGAGTGTGATGAACAAAGAGAGAAACAGAGAGAGAAACGTGGAGAGTTAGAGTGATGAACAAAGAGAGAACCAGAGAGAGAAACGTGGAGAGTTAGAGTATGGATGAACAAAGAGAGAAACAGAGAGAGAAACGTGGAGAGTTAGAGTGTGATGAACAAAGAGAGAACCAGAGAGAGAAACGTGGAGAGTTAGAGTGTGATGAACAAAGAGAGAAACAGAGAGAGAAACGTGGAGAGTTAGAGTGTGATGAACAAAGAGAGAACCAGAGAGAGAAACGTGGAGAGTTAGAGTATGGATGAACAAAGAGAGAAACAGAGAGAGAAACGTGGAGAGTTAGAGTGTGATGAACAAAGAGAGAAACAGAGAGAGAAACGTGGAGAGTTAGAGTATGGATGAACAAAGAGAGAAACAGAGAGAGAAACGTGGAGAGTTAGAGTGTGATGAACAAAGAGAGAACCAGAGAGAGAAACGTGGAGAGTTAGATTATGATGAACAAAGAGAGAAACAGAGAGAGAAACGTGGAGAGTTAGAGTGTGATGAACAAAGAGAGAACCAGAGAGAGAAACGTGGAGAGTTAAAGTGTGATGAACAAAGAGAGAACCAGAGAGAGAAACGTGGAGAGTTAGAGTATGGATGAACAAAGAGAGAAACAGAGAGAGAAACGTGGAGAGTTAGATTGTGATGAACAAAGAGAGAAACAGAGAGAGAAACGTGGAGAGTTAGAGTATGGATGAACAAAGAGAGAAACAGAGAGAGAAACGTGGAGAGTTAGAGTATGGATGAACAAAGAGAGAAACAGAGAGAGAAACGTGGAGAGTTAGAGTGTGATGAACAAAGAGAGAACCAGAGAGAGAAACGTGGAGAGTTAGAGTATGATGAACAAAGAGAGAAACAGAGAGAGAAACGTGGAGAGTTAGAGTGTGATGAACAAAGAGAGAACCAGAGAGAGAAACGTGGAGAGTTAGAGTATGGATGAACAAAGAGAGAAACAGAGAGAGAAACGTGGAGAGTTAGAGTGTGATGAACAAAGAGAGAACCAGAGAGAGAAACGTGGAGAGTTAGAGTATGATGAACAAAGAGAGAAACAGAGAGAGAAACGTGGAGAGTTAGAGTGTGATGAACAAAGAGAGAACCAGAGAGAGAAACGTGGAGAGTTAAAGACAAAGAGAGAACCAGAGAGAGAAACGTGGAGAGTTAGAGTATGGATGAACAAAGAGAGAAACAGAGAGAGAAACGTGGAGAGTTAGATTGTGATGAACAAAGAGAGAAACAGAGAGAGAAACGTGGAGAGTTAGAGTATGGATGAACAAAGAGAGAAACAGAGAGAGAAACGTGGAGAGTTAGAGTGTGATGAACAAAGAGAGAAACAGAGAGAGAAACGTGGAGAGTTAGAGTATGGATGAACAAAGAGAGAAACGTGGAGAGTTAGAGTATGATGAACAAAGAGAGAAACAGAGAGAGAAACGTGGAGAGTTAGAGTGTGATGAACAAAGAGAGAAACAGAGAGAGAAACGTGGAGAGTTAGAGTGTGATGAACAAAGAGAGAAACAGAGAGAGAAACGTGGAGAGTTAGAGTGTGATGAACAAAGAGAGAAACAGAGAGAGAAACGTGGAGAGTTAGAGTATGATGAACAAAGAGAGAAACAGAGAGAGAAACGTGGAGAGTTAGAGTATGATGAACAAAGAGAGAAACAGAGAGAGAAACGTGGAGAGTTAGAGTATGATGAACAAAGAGAGAAACAGAGAGAGAAACGTGGAGAGTTAGAGTATGATGAACAAAGAGAGAACCAGAGAGAGAAACGTGGAGAGTTAGAGTATGGATGAACAAAGCAAACTGCAACTAGAAAATGCATAGGCAACAAAAATCACACTTGAGAATATAATCCAACAAAAGCATCGAAAACTAACAAAACCATGTTTTTTTAAACTCTAAATAGCCCCATTAAAATAGATTCAGTTGTGCAACTGTCACTTTCCAGTTATGCTAAAACCTATACTTATACCAATAAATAGATGACTTAATCGCAGCAATACGTGCACATGTCATACATCAAGATATCTTCATTAACGTTTATGAATTATGTATCCGAATTTGACACTGTAGTATACTCGTATATCGAAGCCGAATACTATTCTTTATATTCATGTGTCAAAGAGCGCGTCAAAGAGAACAAACAAACAAACGAAACATCTTAACTTTTGTCTCAATTAAAATATGCAAGAAGTATATAAAACTGTCACTTTCAGCCATGGTGAAACGGAGGTGAAACATTACTTCATGACATGAGGTAATCCAAATGATCAGTCGAAGACGCGTAACTATATCTTTAAGGTGTTCTTATGAAGAGTTTCTTCAAATCTTCAGTGGATAATTCTGTAATCCAGCTTTCTTGAACACTGATACTCATATCTGATAAGGATTGCTTCTGTTTTAACATCTCGTCAATTTTCTCTTCGAAAGTATTTTGAGTAATCAGACGATGAACAAACACATTCTTTGTTTGACCAATTCTAAGATAAATAGAAAAAAATTGTTTTGAGAGAAAATCTCAAACACTGAAAATAACTGCAAATCATCCGTCGATAAGAATAGCCTGTAGTAGCGGTATGCTATTGGATGTGATTAGGAATGGAACAACAGCATGTTTATGTAATCCCGGCTAGGCGGGACGTTTCTATTCCGCCTAGCTGGGAAACAGGCATATAGGCGGGATGACGTGTTTGTGTGGTTACACTGCCCGGTTAAAGCGCTTGACGCCATGTTTTTTCAGAAAAGGTTATACGCCTGCTCAGAAGACAAGTTCATCCCGGCTGGCCGGGATATATGCAGTGTTTATATATGGCGAATTTCTCGTCCCAGCCAGGCGGGATCCAGGCAACAATTGCCGGGATATAGAGTTTATATTACGAGCGGGATCTCGGGATACGTACCGCCTAACCGGGATCATATAAACAGGCCTTAAATGTCAATGTAATTTGAAGGTACAGGAGTGTGAAACATTAAGTATAAAAAGACAATAGTATAAAATATCACATGCATGCATGCTAAATAATCCAGCTTGGCAATGGTATAGCTTGCTGCAGGAACAGTTTACCGTTTAATCCATGAACTTTTTTACAGAAAAGCGCGAGGTAAAAAGAATGCACAATCAATATACAGTATATCTGTGTTATATACCTGAATGCTCTGTCAGTGGCTTGGTTCTCTACTGCTGGATTATACCATAAGTCATAATGAATGACATGGTTTGCGGCTGTTAGATTAAGTCTGCAAGACAATCAAATATCATTTGAAATTATACAAGAGACGAAAAGAAAATTGGACAAAGGCAAGCTCAGTTGTAACGTTTCTTACTTCCATAGTTTCGATCAATCGATTCTAGAAAACTATTACAATATTTGTCCTCCATCTCCTCTACAAATTATGAGCGGATGCGCGTTTTCATGGGGTCCCCAGAACCCTGCTAGAAAAGGTTAGCATTGACCAATGACCATTGCTTATGACGGTAGCTGTGGAGAAACTTGTGACGGTAGCTGTAGAGGTGGAGGTCACCCTCTAGAAAATCGAAACCCACTGGGAAAAGTGCCTGGATCAACCTTTCTTTCAATAAATGTATTTAATCACGACTAGAAAATTGGTCAATTGCGATCATTATACTCTTTTTAGGATAGATAAACTGCGCGCAATTCGATCGATGGAATGCTTCTATGCATGATTACCATATTAAAACTTACCCCACACCACCTGCTTTCAGCGAAATAAGGAATATTTGGCGATAAGGATGATTTTGAAATTCATAAACTGCAGAATCCCGTTTCTTCAGAGGCATTGAACCCTATATAAGGCAACGAATTAATCAATTGCATTTTAACATCAAAATGTGACATAAAATCTTCGCATAAAATGTGATGAAAAATATGTTACCTCAAACACTAGCGGTTTAACGCTTAATTTCTTCTCAATAATTTTCTGCAGAATGTGGATCATTTTAACATACTGTGTAAAAATTAAGCATTTCTCTCCAGCTTTAATAATAGGATCTAGCAACTCGAGCAGAAGTTTGGTCTAAAAATAGCATAGTGCTCATGTTAGTAACATCGAGCGTAGAGGAAAGCGCCCGGGTACAAGGTTGGACGATATATATGTGCACGCGTCTATTGTAGTTTTTGCGTTTAGAGGTCAAGGTTTTGTTTTGAATTTCAGAGGATAAAATCAATTTAGACAGCTTTACTCACGAGGTTTACATACAAGATCTAGGGCTAACTGCCATGTATACTTAAAAAGTTATGGAAGCGGGCTCTCCAGCTTTATATACATATCATGCAGTGCTAGGCCGTCATTCGGGGTTCAATGGTGCCTCACCTTTCCAGATTTCTCAGGACTTAAATCTGTGTCATCACCAAAGTTTGCTGGATGATTACAGATCTGCTTTAATGATGTCAGCAATTTGAAAATAAATCCTTTCCTTTGGATTCCTTTACTTTCTGATATCTTCTGAGTTATGTCTTCAACAACTCCCTGAAAGGTTGAAGAAATATGATGAAATTGAGACCAATTAGATCGTTATTGGTGGTTTCAGTAAGTGTTACAGGGCAGCAAATGGTGGTCAATTCCAGAATTGTTAACACTTACAGGTGCAAGCACCTCTCAATCCAATCTATTTGCCTCCGATGTATTAACATCAAATAAAATTGATAACTGCCGGCTGACCACCATCTGCAGGCTGTACTTTAGTGAAGCCATATATACGCATAACCCCGTTCTTTAATATATTTTGCGTTTTTTTCCAGTTTTTCACAACTATTGAAGTTTCTTTCTATTTTCAGAAGAAGACATCGAGACTATGCATACATGTATATTATTTCTCAAAACATTGAAAGTGAAAAAGAAACTCTTTAATCGTTTTTTGAAATTTTCACGTTTTAAAATGGCAAACTTGAAATTTAAGTTCATGCGAATTTTCAACAATTAAACACTCCACATACTAAATGCCACAACTCTGGTGAGTTCTTGGATTAATATATTCAGTAAGTATCGCGAGGAATAATTTAAGCAAGGAACGAAGGACATTGCCAAATAGGGTGTAAACCTACGTCTTTTGCACAATTTCATGATATAAAGTTAATGGCAAAATAGCACAAGGTTTTAGTCAGACCGTCATCCCTTATATCAATCCAGTCATATTTATAGTTCACTCATCAAATCAACAGAACAAACAATAATATCTATGCAGATGAATAAAGTTTACTCACCTCGTACAAAGCGGCCTGTTGAGGAACAAGTGTCGTATACTTGTTATCCACAATCTATATGGTGTAAGTCATTAAAAGTTGAAATTAGAATTCAAAGTGTGTTGTCATTTATGTGCGTGGTCCAACGCATGGGCCAGAACACTTTTCAAGATCTAAATTAGTCAGGTTGTACGAAGGTCGTATAGCACTACCCATCGGATAACACCAGACCATTTTATTGGAGAGCTGCTGCATAACAAAGGTTTACTATCCGAAAGTAAAACAAATTTATACCTTGGATGGCAAATCTTTAATTACATTTTTGTCCGTTTTTAATCGACGCAATAAGAATGGCGAAGACACAGCTTTCAAGTCATTCAGTTTCTCTTCATCACAATTTACCTAAATATGTTAAATATGTTAATACATTGCTGAGCTTATATAATTGTGGGAAAATAGTCAAAAACTAAATGGGAACAGAAAGTAAACACGCTCCTTTTATTACCAGAAACAAACACAATCTTAAATATATACTTTGGGAGGTAAATTCTTTCTTATACTGTTATTGCAGTGATTTTAAGGATTTCAGTCGGCATTTATTTCACGCTAGTATATATGTTTTGTTATATGTACTGGACACGAAAATTGAATTTCAATCAGCCTTTCACGCCATGTGACCAGGGCCTTATCCGTCATTTTTGGGTGGCAAACCGCACTGGGAAAGTGGACGGCAACAAGCGAAGGAGTGAATTTAGTGAAGTAAAACACTACTATTGTTTATAAGTACTATTACTTCACTACATCACTCTTTTGCTTGTTGTTATCCTTTGTTGCTGCGCAGTTTGCCACCCAAAAAATGGCGGACACGACCTGGTCGCATGGCGTGAGAAAGGCTAATTAACCCACGCTGTCTACACACTTGCATGTTGACGGTTTTTGAGAAGCGGGTGTATGTCACTTTGCCTGCGTCTTGATTTTCTTTCTAAACGAATTATATAAGTTATCGGAAATTCCAGCTTTACATCTCAGAAAATATTCTTACTTCAATTGGTTTTGAATAGGAAGTTTTGAAATCCTTCAGAGTTCCAAGATACTTGGGAAGAACAAAATCAAAGACGGACCATAATTCTGCCAAGTTATTTTCTACAGGTGTGCCAGATAAAGCAACTCGTAATGGTGCTTTTAATTTCTTTAACGCCTGAGTAGTTTGAGACTTGGTATTCTTGATGTACTGAGATTCGTCAATGCAGATCAATCCTACATAGGTATAACACAGATTTCAATATTTGATATTTCTAAGGAGAATGGAAAGTATAAAATCAAGTAAACACGCTAAGTCATCAAAAGTGTAATCTAAAGGTGGAGTAAAGGCGATGTCACACGGGACAACTTTTAGTTAGCGACAACTCGCAATGCAAATGAGGTAACACGAAATTTGATTAGGTCTGTAACGATTTTGCATTGCGAGTTGTCGCTAAAAGTTGTGCCGCGTATAACATCGCCTTAATACCAGCAAAAAAATTGCTGCAACTTGCAAAAAAGACTGATTTTAATGTATGTTAATTAGAATTGTTCACACATAAGTAACCAAACATGAGACAAAATTCGTAAACATTTCTAACTAACATGGATTGAAATCAGTTTTGTTGCAAGTTGCAGCAATTTTGTTGCTCGTATTACTTTGCCTTAAGACTACATTTAGCAATCTAAATTGCGTTTACACCGGCCGTAGGAAATCTACATGATGAAATTATGTATATAAAATTTTTAATTCGATCTATTTCTAATGATATTGCGTGGTAATTATTCATAGGATTTTAAAGTTTGAACATGTATGTTCTCATACATATTCAAATATATCGGCACTACTGAACTGATATTTTTGCCTGCCCTCCCAGCTTAATAGCACTGGACATAGTGTAACAAACAGAACATTATGGGCTAAGTTGAAGTAGATTGTGTCACAGCCATTACAGTTGAGGAAGCGCAGACTGATCTTCCGTTAAAAACCCGTATTGCTTAACAGCCTGTCTATGCGATTAACTTCTTTCCTTTTTACTTCAAGAGGCTAGCAGATCTTTCCACACATCGACTAAAAGCTACAACGACGAAATATATATAGTACATACCAAAGTGTTTTTTCTGTAGCTCAGATAGATCTCTCCATATCAAACTGTAGGTCGTCAACATGACATCACTTGCTTCCGTAGTAGCTTTACGTTTTTGCCGCTTTGCACTTGCAGGCTTACTGTCAGGTGTGAATGGCCGCTTGCCTTTAGACTTTGTGGCTGAATATGAATTGGAAACAACCATAGCAGGTTTCTGATCTAATGTCTCAGTCTTTACTGGCAGTAATGCAGGACGTTCAGTCTTCACCTCAGATTTAATGACAATTTTCTGATCACAACTGTCAGACTTTACTTGGTTAAATGGAGGTATGCTGGTTGTGTATTGTTCTGTTTTAACCTCAGACTTGATCTCTGTTTTCACCTCACACTTTACTTCTGTTTTTACCTCACACTTCACAAAACTCTTCTGCTCCAAACTATCACACTTTCGTTCTTTAAGTGGAGATGTGATAGATTTGATTACTTCTGCAAGTCCGTTAGCGTTCTTGTCATCTTATAATATAGAGGAACATTTAAGGATATTTTAAAGTGGCAATGCCCCTTATAATTGAGTAAAGTACACTACTGTTCACTACAGGAATCAGTGTGCTTTATACCAGGGTTTGAACGAGGTTTACTGTTAAGTGTTATTTCCTCGTTTTCTAAAATGTTTGGTGTTAAAAGACGGAAAACTTACCACTTTACTGTTAAGCTGCCAAATATCATTTCTCAAAATTTAGTGTCATGCAGGCAAAAAAGTTTAATCTTTTATGTTTTTGAGATACCCTCATCCAGACCCGTTTATCCTCATGCAAGTTGAGTTGGCATTCTTACCATATGCTGGAGTGAATAAATATGAAGGGATTGTAGTAGCGCTTTCAACTTACCCTTATCGTACGGTGCTAGCTATTGAAAGTGAAGTCTACTGGTTACCTCTGGTTGGACAGCTTATCTAATAGACGTGGTGCACTCTTCCATGCAGAACCACCGCAAAGTATGTCAAATATAACAAAAATAATGAAAGTAACCATTATCCGTCAAGCACATGCACACAGTCGAAAACCTGCAGTTTATATTGTCGACCACTGGCACTGATATGTATTCCAATCTTACCTTCCAACCCAATCTGTCTTCCAGCGCCATAGTAAGTGGAAACAGTCATAGTTGGTGCAAAACGACGTATTTCTCTGTTCCAATTACTAACCAAACTACTGGGTACTACGAGAAGTACAGTATGTTTTAGAATGCCTTGAGATTTGAGAAATGCAATGGCGGCAATCATTTGTATGGTTTTACCAAGACCCATGTCATCAGCTAGAATACACTGAGATAAGACAACATACGTAAGATACAAATGTGCATTTATAATTGCTGTAGATCTTCGCTACACGATAGTAGTAACCTACTCCCCCGTACAGATGAACAATTCCTTCGTGAGTTTACTTTTACGAATACACGACGAATATGTTCATGCATTTGAAAAATGTTCCTTGTCCATCAAAACTTTACGAGGTAGTTATAAAGGCATTTGTTTCATGCATGTATCTTCTGTTTTCTTACTGCCTCGGAGAAGAGAGTAACATTTCCTGGAGGGAGTACTTCAGTCAACTATAGACTCACTCGATCGTGCAATATATCAAATCACTTCAGGCTCATATTCCACATTCAGGAATATGTTAACCCTTGCATTACTTGAAAAGATGCATGACTGAACGATACAGGCAGCGCGGTGAACGTTTTCCAATTTTTTAAAGTACCTATGACCCACAATTTACCAATTTTCGTACTGCATGATCTTATATCTGGTAAATAATTAGACTTATGTTAACACGTTTCTTAACATTAATGACGAAATATAAATTAAAAGAACTATACAGAAAAATCTAGCAATCGCTCAAAATAATGAGACTTACCCCGAAACCATTGAGCAAATTTGAAACCAGCCACCTAAATCCTTTCGTCTGATATTCTCGTAAGGTACAATTCAAACTAGAAGGAACCTGAAACATAATCATTTATATTACAGCTGAAAAATATTCCAACAACTCGATTTTCTCGTTAAATATTGACATTTTCTTGACTTTCTCACACAAATGCATTAGACTTGACCTTGTAGCATAGTTTTAATTTAATTATACTGAACATGAAGCCCGTTTAAGCAAAATATTTATTCAGTTATGTTGACTGTCAACATACATTAACATATTTCACTTATGCATACTTGTGTTTTTTCGTTGTTGTATTGCATGAATTTTCTGCGACAGCTATAGTGCAAGTTGGTTTTTTGTTGAAAAATGTTTATAGTATTACCATGTGATCTGTGACTTTCAACTTGTTGTTGAAAAAATCCTCCACCTCTGAATCCAACATGAACATTGAATTTTCTCTCAGCCTCTGGAAATTTCATGGAAACAACACAAAAGTCAATAAACAAACTACATCATAAGAATATACAGGCTTTTGATAAGTCAAGTTTCCCACTATTGTATAATTCTTAAAAATTAATCTTTTACAATTTACAACGATCTTCTTAATCTCTACATATTTTCTATAAAATTCGAACTAAGTCCTCTGAGAGATATATATTAAAATATAGATCTAAATAAAATAAGAAATTAAATCAAGAGGTGAAAAGTCTGGATATGACGTCAGGAGAGGAAAACTTGACTTATTTAAAGCGTTTACATATTCACAAACAATTTGAAAACAGCAGCTCCCAGCAATAGTTGGTTAATCTAGAACTTTACCAGCGATTTCAAGTCTAACTCAAATTGGGTTATCGAAGAGAAGCCGCGAAGATTTTCTCAAATTTTTCGAACGTTATTCGAAACAAATTCAAATAAAATATATTTGAGTTATGGCTATGAACAAACCTCCTTCAACAAATCAATTCCAGACAATATTGGTGGTTGTTTATTGACAGAACTGAGAATATTCTTCATTTCCTCTGCTGTTATGGCGACATACCTTACGAAAGTTAAAAAAAGACAAACATGACAGCTTATTCAACATTTTGTCCAGAGGTGGAAAAAATATCGGATTCTAAACTTGGATCTAAACTTTTGCAGAAAATTTTTAACAAAAAATTATAAAGTTAATAATTAACTGATGAGTAATAACAAAACTAGAGTATCTTCTATAGTTTAGTCTAGACTAGTAATTGTAATGCATTTTGTATTTACTATATCAAATTGAACACCACTGAATATCAAGAAACAACCAGGGGCGCACATTTCAAAAAAGTTTGGGGGGGGTGTCCATTGTTCAGGGACCGACTTTTTATATTTGTTTCACCACAGCAAAACATGTATTACGAGTTAATGTAAAAATATATCTAGTGCTAGGGGTGTAGAAGGATTGTTAAAAGACTCCCACGAGGCGCCACCATGGTTGGCGCGGACGGGAAAATTTTTGAAAATCTTGAGTCTGTAGATCGTCAGAAATGCCATTTTCAGAGTCTCTTTCGTTATAGGCCCTTTCATTAATATATTTCTCTTTCGTTATAGGCCCTTTCATTAATATATATAAGATTTCAAACACTCCAGTTTCGAATTCAAATATTTCTCTGCAATTTTCTTTACATGCAGTTATTTAAAGAAAACGCTCCCCAAAACGTAACATTCAACATCATAAAGACCCAATTAGAAACTGCATTTTTACAACAGAGTTGTCTTAATTTTACTCGAGAATACTGACGTGGAAATAGAATGCACAATGCGGCAGAGCAAAAGTTAGGATGTTTTGCGCAGTCGTGTATGGCTATGTCATCTTACATTTGAGTATATTGCTTTAAGAAGAAAATATATCTCTGGTTTTGCAATGTTGATTTCTTCTATTGACAATTTTTGTATCGTTTATTATATCGTTTTTTTTAGACAGGATATTTCGAACCAACTCGGACCGAATTAAGTAGTGTAATTTTACAATTTGGGACCGACTTTTTTGGAAAGTTCACAAATTATGGGGGGGTGTCACAACCCCCCACACCCCCCCTAATGTGCGCCCCTGGAAACAACACTCCAATCAGTTTAATTATCAGTTTTGAGTCTGAAACCCAGGTTCCCAGAAAGAAAATAACTTTTTCCACTTTGATTTTGCCTTTTAAAAAGTTTCTCTCATTTGAAAATGTACTCGACCAAGTAGGCCAGCGATAGCTGTTCCAAAACGTCTCATCAAGATTGTAGCTAAATTCCGCGGTATATCCACGAAGCGCTATAGTGGTTATACATATGAGCTGAGTCTCTTACAGGGGGCAAGAGGCTGAATTTTTTTTAAGAAACAAACATCTTATATAAATACAATCAGTCTCAGTCATTCTGTTGGAAAATAGGGAATTTCTGTTCTCTTCTCTTTCTCACCGCACCTCTCATTAGGGCAGTCTAGTCTCCAGGCCTCCTAGTATGTGATCTCATGAAACATTTCTGACACTTCGTCCACTTACTTGTCTTTAAATTTGAACAACTTTTTTCCGCTTTTCACCATCGCGTGAAATTCCTCAACAGTTATTTGCTCATCTCCAATGCATATCTAAGAAAACGTTAGGTAGATCGGGATTCATCAGCTCAAAAACACAACAAAACAGTACTAAAGAATAAACAATAATTGATTTGTTTTTGCATGTAAAACACAACGTTTATTTATTTCGAAAAGCTATCGATTCTTAAGACAGGATCTTCATACTGCACCGATTAAGATCCGGGCTTACGAATTAAATGCATTGCGAAATAAATACACGTTGTGTTTACCACAAAAGCAAGTCAATTAGATTTAATGCCATGTAAACCTACAAGGAACTTCATATAGGCCATTTGCAGAATTTCTGGAGCGTACCATTATACGCGCATAGCGTCGACTTCATTCTTTGAAACAGACAGAAGCTTCAAACATTACGTAAGCCTGAATAAAATTCAAAAAAAATCAAAGAATGAAGTCGAGGCTATGCGCGTATAGTGCTCCAGTAATTCTGCAAATGGACGAACTTCGCGAGAAACAACTGTGACAAACTAGGAGACACTGTTGGAGTGTTGCAGAAACATTGTTTCCTAGTGCTGAAGGTGGGCAAACCATTGGAAACATCACACTTGGGTAACAAAATGTTTCTGGGTTTGTTAATAACATCTTTGCTTCGTGGGAACAATATTTCCAAGGGTGGACATGCAGTGAAGCATTGTAGGAAACTTTCAAATGATTCCACAACGTTAGTTTTCCTAGTTGTTGCCAGAGGTCTTATAGGTAAGTTAAATGTTGCAAAACAAAACTGCAAGTTTGCAACTTCATTTCCTGATGCCTTTATTAACAACTATCAATGTAGTAAAATTAGACTTACCATCCAGTTATAGCAGAGAAGCTGGTTCAACCCAAGGAAACTCTTTTGTGACATATTCTCATCTGTAAATGAAACGTCGTATATATATGTGATCTTCAACTTAGTCAATACCATTTAAGAGGAAATACAGTGGAGTGTTCGGACCTGTGAAAACTCAGTAAGCGTCAGCGTACTTAAATATTCTATAACGAAGTAACACGTGAAATGACAGAAAGCATACATGCATATGGACACTGACTTTTTTTTTAAATAAGATATAAACTATTGCATGCAGTAATGTTGAAATTACCTAATGATGATTTGCTACGAGTCCTAACAACAGCTCTGGGTTTTAGAACTTTCCTAAAAAAGACAAGAGTTAATAATAATAGTATAGGACAAAATGGAACACAACACAACACAAAACAACACAACATAATATAATATAATATAATATATAATATTATATTAAATATATAGTTACATTAATTCTCGTGGTAAAATAACTTGTACTCCCAAATTCGCAAATAACTTGGCTGTTTGTAACAAAAGAACTTCAAGGTCTCCGGAAGACAGTGGAATTTCGTCTTTAACCAAAAATTTCTCCACATTGTTTAAATAAGGAGACAATGTCGATAGAAACTTTAGAATCTAAAAAGTAATTTGGGTAAAATAGTTCAAATATATCTAAAGGGAGAATAGTATAATATTTTTAAAAGGTTAGAAGGATGAAAGTAATATTCAATTAAGTCTGGAAAATAAATTTGACCTGCAGTTCAATTTTAGACTTGTTACAGAGGAAGACACGATAATAGGCTCTTTGCATAACGCCACAAACATGGCAGAACAATGAGCGACTGGATAGCATGGAAAACAGTGGGATTTTCAACACAATTAAAAGATAATGCATGGAACCTTCCTTTTCACTTGATGGGACTATTGTTATACTAAGTGTTATGTAAACGCCCATTGTAGAATCGACTGCACCTTTGTGGTGTATAGAGAATGAGGATTGCGCTGTTCACATATTGGGTGGCTTTGGTGCATTTAAGCTAGATTAAATACACACATTGATATTAACATTATAACTTAATATGACCGTACCTGATTCCTATCAGATGGAAATCTTTGCAAGAAACGTCTTAAAGAGAGAGCATCTGATGCAAGAGAGCCCGATTTTGTCAATAAAAGACCAATGTTGAATATGTCATCACGTGGGTTCAGAGTTGGAGGTGAGCCGACAGTAAAGGTGCTTGTTTCATTCTTGATTTGAATTGACACTTTAAAATCAGTCTTCATCAGGTCGAAAACGCCAAAATACTGTAGCAAAAAACGCATGTGTCATTAACACGCAGAATACCATTACATGAAGAATACCATTATACACGCATATATACCCTCGACTTCAGTCTTAAAATTCTTTTGAATTATATTCAGTCTTGCGTAATGTTTAATTTCCTGTTGGTTTTCAACGTATTTCGACATACAATACATCCTATTAACTCTAATTACTCATGCATGAACCAAACACAATGGAAATTCTCCAGCGATGCATATAGACGTAAACAGTTTTGAAAAACGGTAATAAGCGCGCGTAAATCAATACTATATATAAGTCACCACTGAAGAATACTCGCCTTCGTGATTGCTTTTGGAATGTTGTGCTCAGCTAATGACATAACATGGAAAACCTAGAAGAAAACATTCAACATGTAGTTGCTTTTAAAATGTTCAGTCTACTTTATTGTTTTAAACACCTGCACTTTTAAGAACAGTTTAACCAGATTACATTTTGTGGATGCAAAATGACATATAATATTCCAATCCATGGTTTTACACTTCTTAAATTGCAAATTATATATGTATGGTTGTCCATGGATTGCTTAAAAATACCCGAGCCCGCCAGGTATTGGTTGCTGTTCACATAAAAATTTATCTTTACACAGTGAAAACACAATGCACACATAGTTAACCAACCACGCATTACCTGACCAAAGAAGAATGCTGACGATTCTTTTGGTGGATTATTCTTAAGCTTCTTATGACAAAACTCCATCTTTTTGATTAACCGAGTAAGCAGAGCAGTGAGTAAATGCAGTGTACCAGAACTGGCATCTAGTGATTTTCCAGCGAGCAAGATGGAGCCAAGGGAGTTCTCGTTTTTTGGTGGGAAGATGTTATTTAGATTGCTTAATTGTTCCAACACAATTGAGCAGGAATATAACGGTTTCCAGATGATCTAAGGTATAAATGTTAAACTTAGATCTAATTAAATGACGTCACAACAGGGATAGACGTTATAAAACTGGTAAAAATAACCTAAATACCAATGGAAAGCTTCTACATAGCTGGTGGTTCAATTAAAAATAGACGAGTACAAAAATAATAGAATTTAGCATTATAATGACACGAGAATTGCTCAATATATATATAAAATAGTTTTACCCTGTTGTGACGTCACGCATATCCGAAGATGGATGTGCATATCCAAGATGGCGGAATGCACAATTATTTTTGATAACATGAAGTGGAATATTCTTTATACCAAAAATGATACAGACTGTATCGGTTTTGCAATATATTGAATGTCTCTTCCAAATGGGACAAACTTAATTTTTATTGCTATTTCCCTTTAAAACATATTAAAACAACTCCCACACAACGGCCTTTGTTCATTTCGAATCTCTTTAGGTTTAAGTTGGCGAGAATTTACGTCTCGGGCGGTTCGAACTAAGGATCTTTAAATTCTGAAAAGTTATGATGGTAGCAGAAAGTTTGCACTTACCTTGAATGACAAAACTTTACCATTTTCTGATGAGTACGACACTGGCAGCACATCCGGCACATATGCCTGACTGTTGATGACCAATAAAGCAACACGAAAGGCATAGTAAAAATAACGGTAACTGCTGGTTCCAAAGTCTGAAGTACAGCGCAAAAACACCTAAAGTGTAAAATATTTCATTGTAACTCAGTCTATATGGATTATGTGACTGACTTTCCATATACACTGTCCCGAATGTAGGAAATGTTTTTGATTCAAGGCTAGAATTAACATCATGAATGGTGGTCGAATAATTCACAGAATTGATTTCGTTTTTAACGGGACCGCTGTAATTGGCTTTGCTGTTGCGGACACCCAGCCACTGCATATAGTACTGTACTTGTCCTCTTATATTTGTTAATGTTATGTATCATAAATTACGTGGAAAACCTACAAAAGACGCCCATTATGAAAAAAATATTTATGCTGTTACCTGGAATGCCGTAAATAAATCCATGACAACAACTTTCTCAGTAATTTCTTCTCCTATATATATGAAAAATATGTTAGAATCTACATGCTTCTCTGTATATGCATGTAATTCCAACAAAAAAGTTGACCCAAATAACTAAGTTTTCTTTATTTAATTCTTATATAAATTTCTTCTTTCGTAATTTATCTATAGAGGTTTTACCTAATACGACACCAAGGACCTGACACAAGAACTAGAGGTCATGATACGTTGTTATTGCAACATATGTCAATGAATGCATGGTTAGGAATGCTACTACAGTATCGAAACAATGGTTTGCAATGCTGGAAGACTGTCACGTCCGTTTGACCTACTGCACATGCACCTAGCATTCTTATTTTTGCCTAAATATTTTGATGTACCATAATTGGAACTTCGATCATGGACAAAACAGTTAATAAAATTGATCGAAATTTTAGGAAAACATATTCAACTAACTTCATTAGGCTTTCGCCCCCCTCTGCCCCATCCAATGTTGCTATAATTTCTCCCACACTTCAAACGCAAAATGACAATATTGTCTAGTGGGAAGAGGATATTTTAGGTAAGATACAGTAATTATAGTACAATTTAAATTCTGACAGAGACACCTTAGAATTTTATTAACAAGTTATGTCCACGATTGTTGCCTCTGCGTGTTGTTTTTCCCCTCATATCTACAACTACAGACCAGATAAAAGCAAAAATGAAAATATTTCGCTCGTTCATAGCTGCCATATTATGAAAAAAGGTTTGTATGTACCTTTATGGAGTTCAACAGATTTCGGTATTGTCTTCATCAGATTCTCGATATCAAAATCGGAGTTAAAAACTTCATTTTTGACAAAAACCATAGCTTTAGTAAAATTCTCAGAGAGTTTGAGTTGAAAACAACTGTTCGACCACACTCTCTGGAAAGTATCAGTATCAACACTGTCAAATGGATCTCCTTGAGGAAACGAAGCAATAACCTGGTTGCTCTTTTTCACTGCAAATCTACAAAAAACAAGTTAAAGTGTGGTGGTTAACGAGTTACGTGTTTAAATTGAAAGAGCTATAGCATAAATCTTTTTCTTTCATAATTTTTCTTAAATTTCTTCGTTATTTAATTTTTTTTTGCCTAGACAGAATAATTGCCGAAGTCGTTTGACAATTTGCTTCATTTGGTCTTTGCCCAGGCAATTCGGTTTCTGCCGAGGAATACTACGAAATCACTGTTATTCTTTACCAAGTCGATTTAGTAAGAGAGAACTCTAAAACTGGAATTCAAAATATTTCACACTTTTTTTATATCATTCTGTCTTTGTCTGTGAGACATTCCAGTTTGCTTGAAGTGTGTAAATAGTTGCATGAATTTATGACGTCATTGGCAAGGTACAAATTTTAAAATCCTGAAAAACCCTGAGAGACAGTATTATATCGAGCTCATGTTTTGAGCTCATTGGCTTATAAATTTTCAAATAAAAGAGAAGATATATCTAGATAGAAATCGCAAATTTCAATCAATTTTCTCAACTAGACCTAATCAACCTCCATTGCCGATGTTTTAAATTGCTTTGGCAATTATACTATACATCACACTTTACTTGGACAAACATGCCTTCGAAAGTAGCATAGTGAAAATAGAAGGGTTTTTTCCACAAATAATTCATCCTATAGCATACAGTTCTTCCTAGTAAATCATAATTTTGGTGTCCATAGCTTGCTTTTGCGTATGTGTAGAAGACTACACCAATACAATTATCGCAATTTAGATAATTGCTTGCTGCGGCAGCTCTTTTATCGTACGCCTTTGATATTGAACAGGTGTTTTGCCCTTTAGTAGCGCACCTATTATTTCAAACACTATTTGATACTTCTATCAGTTCTAAACTGTAAAAGTATAAAAGGCCACGACTTATTGTTCCGGTGTATAAATACTACAGGTATTTATACACCTGTATCTATACAGTGTAAGAAAATCTACGGTGTTTGGTAAAGTCAAATGAAAGCATCCATCACTGCAGAAAGTGGAAGCACTACTTGGCACCTGGATTTAATTCGCTCAGCTAGAGCAATATTATAGAGCAAAACTAACAAATTGCATTATATAGAGCAAACTAACAAATTGCATTCTCGTGAATGAGTCAGTCGTGTAGTCGTCTTCATATGTATTAATGACATACTAATAATTATATCAATACGAAGATAACATTCAGCTATATGCGGGAAATACATGTAACTTTTCAGAGACAAGACGGCTGGAAAAAACTGAAATATATATTTGAGTAAACGACAGATGGAGGCTTATGACGTCACACTTATCAACGGTCTCGTCACTCTGTAAAAGTCTTGTCATTTAGTCAAACCCTAGCTCGCCCATTTGCCTAGCCGTGCTCACATATGATTATAGAAAATCTATCCATTGTATTCTATTTCACGATCCCATATAGGGTGTAAACCCAACCTATACTATATTTGCTCTATCTTCGACATTTTGTGAACAAAAACACACTTCATATAATTAGATTTGTCTATAGATTTCTCGGGTTTCTAGGTTTTCGCCAAGGCCGTTACTTTTCATAATTAGCGAGTGATTGTTTCCGATTATTAACTATAGATTGCTCTCTGCATGCATGTCCCTTACCTCTCTCCCTCACAGGAAACTTCTTCGCTTCTTAGTGAAAGCGAACCGAGAGAAAACGCGCCAGAATGTAACGGGACCGAGCTTCACACCTAATTCTTTGATGTTCATTTGAGAACATTTGCGATAAATTTTAAATAGATTTACTTAATCACACTGTAAAAAAATCTGTAGATAAATTATACCCTGAAAATTTTGGCAAAATGCAAGCATTAGATTTGTGCAAAAACAGGAATAAGTCTCATTGTACCTGTAAAATTCCATCATGACATCTTTATAGTCCAATTGCATTGAGAATACTGGATTTGGACTCAGACAGTCTAAAATGAAGTTCGCTAATGGAGGTATTTTCACGAGTTCACAATGAGAATCAGGCTCCTTTTCAGCATTCATAGCTTCCTTCATTTCAGTCACAGGTAGCGGGTATGTCGGTTCTATCTCAGAATTCTTCACATTAAAATACTGCTTTAAGTCAACATCACGAAGTAAAAACAACGTGAACGGATTCTTGTCTATCTCAGATGTGAGTAAAAAGTAAACTGCGGCCATATGCTTGCAGGGATTGCCATCATCAGGACATGAACATCGAGCACGAATTGCATACCAAGATGTTGGAAATAGGTTGATGTTCGCCTAAAATTAGCAGAAAAAAGATGCTTATTACAAAAAAAGATCGCGGTTTATGTGAATTGGATATCCTACGTTGAGTATACATATAATTATTCCTGAACATCGAAATCAGGCATCCCAATTCAACGTTTAGATTGATTCCCTGTTAGGAATCCAGAAAAGATTTACAGCTGTGACCGACTTCATGAATTATGATGACATGAAGCTAACAAGCAAGAGAAAGATTACAAGAACATTCACATAGACATGGGAATAACATATCTGACGTGGCCCTAAAAACGGTATATACATTCATTATCAATAGGAGAATAATTTCATGAACGATTTGGACCGGAGCTGAAAGTGAGCAAAGTATTGTACTAATTTTCATGGGTTTTTTTGGCGTTTTTGGTAGCCATATAACTTTTCAGCTCGGACAGAAAATTTGAATCAATTCTTATATTAACATTCTCAATTTTACATTCAGCGATTTCTACCCTTAAACTATTCCTAATCATTCCAGTCCTAAGCCTAACTCCTATAACACTAATTCACACAATGTGAATTTATCAGTGATTTGTCAGTTTATTAGTGATTTTGAGCAGAAATTCAGTTCGGACAGAAATTAGTAAATATATAATCGGACCTCTAATTACTAATTACGTTACGGGAGTAACAAAATATATTTAACTCAAGTCTGATTCTTCCAAAGTTCCTACAAATTACTTGGAAAAATATTCGCGCAAAGACTCATGCGAATGCTGTAAAAGTTTTAAAAAAACGCGGGATAAATCTGACCATAATGGACCTCCTCCTGATTTGACCCAAATTTTCCGGTCAGACCATGCAGTCAACCACAAAGCTCTATAAAATTTCCATTTAACAATTTGATCGATCTGACCGGATAAATGGAAAGCGCCCCTACTGCGCTGCGGTTCTGATGCGAAATTCATGTCTTTAGTGCTCACCGAAGCACTTGACCCTCGGACAAATTAGAACTAATAGGTTTCCACACATATCAATTAAATACAAATGCTTCATATATACTCTGATCTGGCGTACGTAACGTCTCGTTTTCTATGGACGTAAAGTGGCTTTGCGCTTCAATCAGTTTATTTCGGAAACTGCAGTATTTTAGGAAACTATTTCCATGTGGCATGTTCACATGAAGTAAAAAAAATAATATATGAGTAAATATTTGAAATTAGAAATCTACCACAGTAAAAATATTAGTTTATAAAACAATGAACAAAAAGGATTATTTTGGAATATGTCAACAAAAATTTACAACCGTGATTTCTCTAAATCTTATCTGCCATGATTTTAACGTCACGGACACCTTAAAAAAACCGTGAACATTTCAAATTCATATGCCTAGATATTAAATAAAATACAGAAATGTGTATCTTCGATATAATTAAATTGGGATTGTTCAAACTTCTGAATTATTAAATACATTTAATTAGCTTGATTTGCATTTTAACTCAGGTATAGTCATTACCGGGGTATAATTAACAAATCCTTAATGACGCATGTACAAATTATTCAGATATATTCTCAATCAAATCTCCTAATTCCCTGAGTACCAGGCTTTGTTTTCCATTTCACCATGACGCCGCCAAGCATATATAAGAGGCGTAATGCACTATCCATCAAATTCAAAAGAGTATACGCGATCCAAACAAGACGGTAGTTCATTTGCTGCCAAATTTCACCTGTACTAATATCGAGGCGTATTGTGTATCTGTGTTTGCAAGATAGGTCATTGGATTGGTAAAGAAAATTTCACTTCTTGCAATTCTGACAACAATATGTTCATGAATCTGTCCAAACCCCCACTAAAGTCGGCCGTTAGCAATGTAACCCTAGGCCTAGTGAGATGGCGATGCCCAGCTATTAAGGAAGAAGATGTCCTATATTTAGATTATAGATTTTTGGTAAATGTTTACCTGGTATCATTTGTAAATGTCGTGGGTGTGATTCTTGCATTACTATCGAACTCTCTAGTTATTTACGGAGCATACAGGAACACACAACTGAGCAAAATTACAAAAACATTGTCTATACTTTTGGCACTCTTGGGCCTTTTTGGCGCCTTGGTCATTCAATCTTTATTTGCGGCCTCCAAGTTTACAATTTTAGCAAACATTTACAGCCCCGAGGAGTCCAATTACTGCATCTTCATCTTAATCGTGGCGTATGGAACCAAAGTACTTGGAGGATTTTCAGTTATCACAATGTTAGGTATAACAGCAGAGCGATTGACAGCTGTAGTATATCCATTTCATTACCGGACAACCAGAACTGTGTTCTTAAAAACACTGCCATACACTCTTCCAGTTTTCTTCATTCATTTTGTTCTCAGTGATATATGGACGTGGTACAAAAATGTCGCAAAAGTTCTAACCGCTATATTCATCATTATTCCCTATATTTTTACCATTTATGCCTACGGTAAAATTTATTTAAAGCTACGAAAAACGGCCACAATGTGCAGGGACATGAACGACATTAGGAGACGTACAAATGCCCCTGCTAAAAAGCAGTCAATAACTTCATTCCTGGTTGTTGGAACATACTTAATATGTTATCTACCTCTGGTAATCACTCGTAGTCTCAACTTAGACAAGAATAACTTGCTCGTACAGCTGTATCTAAGACCGTGGTTTAATACTTTACTATTTTACTCTTTTTCCCTAAATGCAGTTGTCTATGGTTGGACCAGCATTAAAAAAGTATTTATGGCAAGAATAACTAGACAGAGTGAAATCCAGCAAATTCAAGCTGAGAGTTTGCCGTAGACAGTTAAGAACTGAGAATAATCCAAGTGAGTATAGATATATACACAATTTAAGCAGACCTAACCAGGAACGGTTGCGAAAATGCAACACTAGGTCCTCTGGCAGGAATTGAACCCACGGCCCTGCCATTCCGGTGCAGCGCTCTAACCAACTGAGCTACAGAGGCCAGTTGCTGAGCTGTAACCGTAAGTTCTGCATATATGCGTTATCGGGTGTGCGGGTTGTGATAAGGTAAACTTCAAATATTTTTTTGCACTTCACTTGGTTGAACTATAATACTGGGTTTGGTGGATTTGGTGGACCTCCTCCTGATTTGACCCAAATTTTCCGGTCAGACCATGCAGTCAACCACAAAGCTCTAATTTCCATTTAACAATTTGATCGATCTGACCGGGTAAATGGAAAGCGCCCCTACGGCGCTGCGGTTCTGATGCGAAATTCATGTCTTTAGTGCTCACCGAAGCACTTGACCCTCGGGTAAATTAGAACTAATAGGTTTCCACACATATCAATTAAATACAAATGCTTCATATATACTCTCAAAAATTATGGGATCTGACGTACGTAACGTCTCGTTTTCTATGGACGTAAAGTGGCTTTGCGCTTCAATCAGTTTATTTCGGAAACTGCAGTATTTTAACGTATTATACTTAAGAAAAAAGGAAACTATTTCCATGTGGCATGTTCACATGAAGTAATATAAAAATATATGAGTAAATATTTGAAATTAGAAATCTACCACAGTAAAAATATTAGTTTATAAAACAATGAACAAAAAGGATTATTTTGGAATATGTCAACAAAAATTTACAACCGTGATTTCTCTAAATCTTATCTGCCATGATTTTAACGTCACGGACACCTTAAAAAAACCGTGAACATTTCAAATTCATATGCCTAGATATTAAATAAAATACAGAAATGTGTATCTTCGATATAATTAAATTGGGATTGTTCAAACTTCTGAATTATTAAATACATTTAATTAGCTTGATTTGCATTTTAACTCAGGTATAGTCATTACCGGGGTATAATTAACAAATCCTTAATGACGCATGTACAAATTATTCAGATATATTCTCAATCAAATCTCCTAATTCCCTGAGTACCAGGCTTTGTTTTCCATTTCACCATGACGCCGCCAAGCATATATAAGAGGCGTAATGCACTATCCATCAAATTCAAAAGAGTATACGCGATCCAAACAAGACGGTAGTTCATTTGCTGCCAAATTTCACCTGTACTAATATCGAGGCGTATTGTGTATCTGTGTTTGCAAGATAGGTCATTGGATTGGTAAAGAAAATTTCACTTCTTGCAATTCTGACAACAATATGTTCATGAATCTGTCCAAACCCCCACTAAAGTCGGCCGTTAGCAATGTAACCCTAGGCCTAGTGAGATGGCGATGCCCAGCTATTAAGGAAGAAGATGTCCTATATTTAGATTATAGATTTTTGGTAAATGTTTACCTGGTATCATTTGTAAATGTCGTGGGTGTGATTCTTGCATTACTATCGAACTCTCTAGTTATTTACGGAGCATACAGGAACACACAACTGAGCAAAATTACAAAAACATTGTCTATACTTTTGGCACTCTTGGGCCTTTTTGGCGCCTTGGTCATTCAATCTTTATTTGCGGCCTCCAAGTTTACAATTTTAGCAAACATTTACAGCCCCGAGGAGTCCAATTACTGCATCTTCATCTTAATCGTGGCGTATGGAACCAAAGTACTTGGAGGATTTTCAGTTATCACAATGTTAGGTATAACAGCAGAGCGATTGACAGCTGTAGTATATCCATTTCATTACCGGACAACCAGAACTGTGTTCTTAAAAACACTGCCATACACTCTTCCAGTTTTCTTCATTCATTTTGTTCTCAGTGATATATGGACGTGGTACAAAAATGTCGCAAAAGTTCTAACCGCTATATTCATCATTATTCCCTATATTTTTACCATTTATGCCTACGGTAAAATTTATTTAAAGCTACGAAAAACGGCCACAATGTGCAGGGACATGAACGACATTAGGAGACGTACAAATGCCCCTGCTAAAAAGCAGTCAATAACTTCATTCCTGGTTGTTGGAACATACTTAATATGTTATCTACCTCTGGTAATCACTCGTAGTCTCAACTTAGACAAGAATAACTTGCTCGTACAGCTGTATCTAAGACCGTGGTTTAATACTTTACTATTTTACTCTTTTTCCCTAAATGCAGTTGTCTATGGTTGGACCAGCATTAAAAAAGTATTTATGGCAAGAATAACTAGACAGAGTGAAATCCAGCAAATTCAAGCTGAGAGTTTGCCGTAGACAGTTAAGAACTGAGAATAATCCAAGTGAGTATAGATATATACACAATTTAAGCAGACCTAACCAGGAACGGTTGCGAAAATGCAACACTAGGTCCTCTGGCAGGAATTGAACCCACGGCCCTGCCATTCCGGTGCAGCGCTCTAACCAACTGAGCTACAGAGGCCAGTTGCTGAGCTGTAACCGTAAGTTCTGCATATATGCGTTATCGGGTGTGCGGGTTGTGATAAGGTAAACTTCAAATATTTTTTTGCACTTCACTTGGTTGAACTATAATACTGGGTTTGGTGGATTTGGTGGACCTCCTCCTGATTTGACCCAAATTTTCCGGTCAGACCATGCAGTCAACCACAAAGCTCTAATTTCCATTTAACAATTTGATCGATCTGACCGGGTAAATGGAAAGCGCCCCTACGGCGCTGCGGTTCTGATGCGAAATTCATGTCTTTAGTGCTCACCGAAGCACTTGACCCTCGGGTAAATTAGAACTAATAGGTTTCCACACATATCAATTAAATACAAATGCTTCATATATACTCTCAAAAATTATGGGATCTGACGTACGTAACGTCTCGTTTCTATGGACGTAAAGTGGCTTTGCGCTTCAATCAGTTTATTTCGGAAACTGCAGTATTTTAACGTATTATACTTAAGAAAAAAGGAAACTATTTCCATGTGGCATGTTCACATGAAGTAATATAAAAATATATGAGTAAATATTTGAAATTAGAAATCTACCACAGTAAAAATATTAGTTTATAAAACAATGAACAAAAAGGATTATTTTGGAATATGTCAACAAAAATTTACAACCGTGATTTCTCTAAATCTTATCTGCCATGATTTTAACGTCACGGACACCTTAAAAAAACCGTGAACATTTCAAATTCATATGCCTAGATATTAAATAAAATACAGAAATGTGTATCTTCGATATAATTAAATTGGGATTGTTCAAACTTCTGAATTATTAAATACATTTAATTAGCTTGATTTGCATTTTAACTCAGGTATAGTCATTACCGGGGTATAATTAACAAATCCTTAATGACGCATGTACAAATTATTCAGATATATTCTCAATCAAATCTCCTAATTCCCTGAGTACCAGGCTTTGTTTTCCATTTCACCATGACGCCGCCAAGCATATATAAGAGGCGTAATGCACTATCCATCAAATTCAAAAGAGTATACGCGATCCAAACAAGACGGTAGTTCATTTGCTGCCAAATTTCACCTGTACTAATATCGAGGCGTATTGTGTATCTGTGTTTGCAAGATAGGTCATTGGATTGGTAAAGAAAATTTCACTTCTTGCAATTCTGACAACAATATGTTCATGAATCTGTCCAAACCCCCACTAAAGTCGGCCGTTAGCAATGTAACCCTAGGCCTAGTGAGATGGCGATGCCCAGCTATTAAGGAAGAAGATGTCCTATATTTAGATTATAGATTTTTGGTAAATGTTTACCTGGTATCATTTGTAAATGTCGTGGGTGTGATTCTTGCATTACTATCGAACTCTCTAGTTATTTACGGAGCATACAGGAACACACAACTGAGCAAAATTACAAAAACATTGTCTATACTTTTGGCACTCTTGGGCCTTTTTGGCGCCTTGGTCATTCAATCTTTATTTGCGGCCTCCAAGTTTACAATTTTAGCAAACATTTACAGCCCCGAGGAGTCCAATTACTGCATCTTCATCTTAATCGTGGCGTATGGAACCAAAGTACTTGGAGGATTTTCAGTTATCACAATGTTAGGTATAACAGCAGAGCGATTGACAGCTGTAGTATATCCATTTCATTACCGGACAACCAGAACTGTGTTCTTAAAAACACTGCCATACACTCTTGCAGTTTTCTTCATTCATTTTGTTCTCAGTGATATATGGACGTGGTACAAAAATGTCGCAAAAGTTCTAACCGCTATATTCATCATTATTCCCTATATTTTTACCATTTATGCCTACGGTAAAATGTATTTCAAGCTACGAAAAACGGCCACGTTGTGCAGGGACATGAACGACATTAGGAGACGTACAAATGCCCCTGCTAAAAAGCAGTCAATAACTTCATTTCTGGTTGTTGGAACATACTTAATATGTTATCTACCTCTGGTAATCATTCGTAGTCTCAACTTAGACAAGAATAACTTGCTCGTACAGCTGTATCTAAGACCGTGGTTTAATACTTTACTATTTTACTCTTTTTCCCTAAATGCAGTTGTCTATGGTTGGACCAGCATTAAAAAAGTATTTATGGCAAGAATAACTAGACAGAGTGAAATCCAGCAAATTCAAGTTGAGAGTTTGCCGTAGACAGTTAAGAACTGAGAAACTGTTTTTACCAAATGTTAATATAGGTTATAAGGTGTCATATCTACCAAAATATTGTGAATATATATCATAGATTGGCTTGAGTGAAGAGCAAACATACGGCCTTAAACCAAGATCCTGATTGTATATTTTCCATAGCAACCGGGTAGCAATGACATGGGGTGGGTACTATACTGCAAAGGCGTAGAGTATATCATGTGCCACCTCATTGTGCCAAGTGCAGTTTGGCAGGCGGATTTATTTATTTATTTATTCACTTTGCAACCATATAATACTAAAACGTTTATACACGCATGGTTGAAGGTGTGGTCAACAGGACATGGGTCCCATATGAAGACCAACCTGACGAAAGTTACAGAACATTACGGAATAGACATAAATTAATGACAAGGACAATACACTATTTACATATTAAAGGAAAACTTTAGGAACAACAGCTTAAATTGTAAGAACGGCACTTAGAGCAAAATGTTTTCCATGTGCGCATTCTGTTTACATCGAAAGTAGAGCCTAATTTAGAAGAATAGTAAGTATGAAGTTGGTGCTTAAAGGTGGAAACAGACGTACTGGTACGAATGATAGGAGAGAGATTGTTCCAGAGAAAGACAATTCGATTAAAAAACGAGTTTCTAAAAGGAGAAGTCCTGCAAGGATTTACTTGAAGCAAATTATCCTTGCTTGAACTGGTGCGAGACAAGCGGTGAGAAGAAAAGGTAACATAGGTTGCCAGTTTATTTCGAATACAATTTGAGAAACACCACCATCTCACCCTTGAAACAGGCATTAGGAGTTGCTTTCGAGTTTCCGCCGAGTAACTCGGTATGATTGGTGCTAACAACGGGTGGTCAGGTCAATAGTCGCTACATGGCCCTCCACATAAATAAAGCATGCAAACAGAATGTCGGTATCCGCAATTATCAGCCCTAAAATACTGGTATGAATATAACTATTGATAAAATTGAAAATTTTAAATTTAATTGGCATATACGATACATGATTAGCATACTTTCCAGGCATAAGAATGAAGTCTAAATAATTTTGCAGTGAGTATATAAGATTGATATGGTTTTCAAATGAAGACAGATTGTTAATACAATACGTAACTAACATACAACTACAGTATAGCTCCGTTTTCAGGAAATTCTACCCAAGTAAAACGATCGAATCTAAAACTTTCTACTGAGCGCCGCCCATGACAATCACAGTTTCAAGTCTATAATGATTGTGTTGTTTGAACTCAGGTAAATCAATTTTAGATTAGACTATTCTGGCTCCACGCCGGGCAAGCTGAAAAATTGCTTGACCGTGGTGGGACTTGAAACCACGATCTTTGACCAGCTCGCACGGTGTGAAGCCACTCAGAGTAGCATACACTGAGCTATATAATACCTGGAGGAAGTGTTCGGTAGAAAGTGCTTGGCTTAATTTGGCTTCACTTTTCTGCCTGGCTGACATTAGCGTCAGGTCCTCCAGGTATTATATAGCTCAGTGGTAGGATCATCTAAAACAATCACAGCGTCTCTGACAACTGCAGCCACACATCCTCGCCTCATATACTTCATGTCTGGTATCACGTGAGTGCTCTGATTCTTAACGTTGTATATGAAAACTGATTTATTGTCAAAACCTCATACTATAACATTGTGGCCATTTTGGTCTATGCCATGGGGTAGGCAGGGGTGCTAACTCCTGACATACATTCTAAATATCATATATAACAACATTTCTAAGTGCTGAGTCAAGCCAGCCGGTATCTTATCACCAAAAAAAAGCACCACCATGACAGTATCTTGTCTGTGGCATGGTATAGCCAACAGTTTAATGGTATATAAAGTGAAACAAGGGAAATTTCAATAATACTATCAGAAGATGCACCTTTATCTGCGTCATAACCTCGGAATCATGCCGCAGTTGTCAAAAGTTTCATAAATCGCGGAAATTGTTCAGCAAGGTGTGCATCCCCCATCTTCCCATCTACATCTGATCATTCACCAGATCTGCATATGAGGAAGTACAGTTGAAAGATCAGATGATCAATGATCTGTTATATTATAGCCAAGCTAAACTGAAGAACACATGTACATATAAAACTTCCACACTACCTTGTGCAAGGCATTCAACAGCTCATCTGGCAGTTCTCCATTCAAAATATGAGCAAGTAGAATTGGGTTTTGTTCAACAATGCTATAAACAGCTTGTTTTTGTTTGGCAGCAAATACTTGAAATTGAACCAAGACATTATAAACTCCATAGTTTCCTTGAACCTTGGCAGTCACCTAAAGTAAGAGTCAGTAACATGTTTTACTGAAACATTCCACCAAGATTTCTCAAGAAATCAGACTTCAGACCACCTATAGTAGTACTGACTGTAGTATAAATATTTTAACATTATTTCAAGTAGATGAGCAACAAGTAGATAAATAAATATTATTTAGGGGATTTCAATTCAAGGAAATGCACCAAATTATTGAATTATTTGCAAAGCAAATATTTTAACCTGCGGAAATTAACGAGAAATAAACTGTAAAACGATCAAATCAGTCTAAAGAAACTAACACTTTTTGTACCCTTGTCATACGTGCATGATTAAACCCTTCTAGAGACTTGCCCAAAAATTTCAAAACTCTAAGTTAGATTCAAGAATCAAGGTCTTCTATGGATCCAACTACTTCATTGAAAAGAGGATTTCTGTCGATATGGAATTGAAACGCATGACTCTAACTAGGCAATGTAATACAACTTTGCTGATGAGTGATGTATTTTTCAGTATACTTGGATTTGGGGGGTTCTATTTCTGTGACCATAATTACTCATTATTCAACGATTCTGACTGAAGTATACATCTGAATATACTGACATTTGTAATGTACTTCTTGAAGCTGTTAAGGCTGATATTGTCTATAGTATGTTACCTGTGGTCCATTTACACTGATCGTCAAGACTTTCCCAGTGTTAGCATAACTCTTACCACGACCTAGTCTTGCATTTGTATCAAGACGTCTACAAAAATTGAAGTTCTCATTTAATAGCCTGCGCTGCAGACAATAAATAATAGTCTGTAGAGCAGAATTTACCTAGTTTTGTTTACCTAAATTTTATGTCTTTATAGTAAGGAAGTTGTTTGTTGTATGAGCAAACTGTACAGTACCCACATTCCGCCTTAATTTCCTTCCGCCCGCATTTTCGCATGAGACAGACTTGGAGCAAGTCTATACCCACATCTGAAATGACACCCTTAGTCGTATATGGGACCAATTCAGCTAATTCAAGCAGATATTTAAACATCGCAATAAGTACTTAGAATGTTACCACTACGGCTTCTGGCACCTCAAACGATATCAATATGGAGCGCAACATGCTTACTCAAGGCATATTGCTCCATCACTCCAGTTCACATTCCAAAATTCAAAACAAAATAAGCATTCTGCTCGACGGAGATGTACAACTATCTGTCAATCTGTCATGGCAAAACGATTTGGTCAATTAGCTTCAACTTAACCCAACTAGGAAAGACATTGGTCTAATTTGTCTTTGATTCAAATCCCTAAGCTATACGACAATTAGTAACGTTGCTGGCGAACTAGTAACAGAACTCAATGAACATATGTTGTTGGATGCATTAAATGTGCGCAAACTAGCAACACCTCTTCAGAACCTTCAACCATCAATTGTGCCTTTGCTTCAGCATCTTGCCGGTTTAAATATTTGCCCATTTGACGGTTCGAGATTTAGCTCTTCAGCGCAAATGATAACTACAGGCAGCAAGTTAAAATGGTGCGAGGGGAACGGAGAACACGACTTCCATGGCTTGACCATGCTTGTAGATTCTATTTTTGTGGAGGTAGCCAAAGTTCGAATAGAGCTAGGCTATGGTGGCACAGCCGTTGAGCCAAAACTAGTAGCCTGGGGAACGAGAACGGGGCAGATCCCTTCGATGATGAGTTTTGGAGTTTGCCTGTAACTCCAGAATTCTTTTTCCAACTATTAAGTTTTGAAGCGCGCATTTTGAATTTGGAGTTAGCCTCTACCCTATGGAGGTAGCGTCGCTCCATGGCTCCCTAACTTCTGCAGCCATGTAGGCTGAGGCGGTTAATCGGTTAACCGGAATGAATCGGTTATTTTTAAAGATCGGTTACTCTGGTTACACTATTTTGAGATAACCGAAAAACCGATTCAGGAATTGAAGAAAAACCACTGCTGTGTGTGTGAAATAGAAATGAATGAAGAACAAGTTTTGTTAACGTCTCAAATGTATTTCAAAACTTCAAGTTACGTTAAAAACGTTACAGTTTCCAAATACTCTATTTTGATTTGAATAAAAATATTGAGAAACATGATTAGTCTCTCAATACGGTATTTAGTTAAACACGACCGTCGATTAACAGATTCGTTCAGACTATTCGTGAGAAAGCGTGTAACCCTCATCCCGATCATTGAAAACCTGGTTGACTAAAGGTACGTTTACACGCTGCGATTTGTCGGCCGATTTTAGGTTTTGCTGAATGTTAATGACGAATATTTTGAGTTGATGATGTCGTCATGCTGACGTTTACCACGTATTTTTCAAACATCATTAACGTATATCTAAAATCGGCCTGACAAATCGTTATGTGTAAACGTACCTTTAATTGGATAACGCGCAGATCAAAAACTCCAGCGCGAGCACAGCTGAAACCTGGATAGGTTGATATGCTCACAATTTTAGCGGAGAACTTATAGACAAGTGAATATTTAGTTTAACTCTTACGTGTTTGATATGTATGTACATCATTGAGTCGGTTATTTCGATACGGTTATCGGTTTCGGTTATTTTTTAAAACCGCCTTAGCCTACAGCCATGACGACCTGTTAAATCTCCTCAACTGAAACCTCAGACATACTGCATTCTGTATCATTCTGTTGTCGAAAACTCCAGCGAGAGTTGCCTACGATTGCTCTTGCCTGAACGATTGCCTTCAAGTTATATCGCCACTCCTGACAACCAGTACATATCGCCACTCCTGACAATCGATCCATGTCACAAATTGTCAATGGTAAGACGTTGTGTAAACTTCCACAAGATCTGAGGGAAGCCACATCAAGTACGAGAAGCATGGCCGGATTTTGAGGGGAGGTAACCTCCCCTGGGATCGTTTTGCACTTCCCCTCAGAATTGTTGCACCTCTCCTGGATATCTATACACCTCCCCTGAGAATTTTTGCAGTATTTATTAGATTTGACAGAAGAACCTCTCCTGGAAATTTATACACCTCTCCTATCACGACCCATAACAGAAAGAACAGCTTTCTTACTATCTGGAAAGCACAGCTTTGTAGCATCTGATAGATACCAAAATTGCGCCTTGGTATAGGGCTTTTGGAAACTTAATATCAGTATGACGAAAACAGTTATTAAAAAGGTACCTGAATGAGCAAGAATGAACTTCATTCACTTCAAACTCTGATTACTGAATTCGAAGTAGTGTAGCTCTAAATGATGACAGCTCTCTCATATATGGAAGAAGAATTACCTAGATCCCCTGGTGGAAATTGATCCAGATTGCATGAATGACTCAGAAGTCAAGGAAAAAGCCAAATTCCCAATCGTTAAAGCTACAACATTTCCAATGACATTAAAAAAGGGATATCACACTCCGCAATTTCCATAAAGTATTATTATTGAAAACACCATATTCGTCCGAGTAGGAGATGTGATATTCATACAAAGCCCCAAGGATTCATTGGCAAGAAATTTTTATTGTCAGAGCCATAGGAAGATGCCCCATCTTTAAATTTCCAGTTGTTGAATTAACATTCCCAAATTTGCTTGATTGTACAAAATGACAAGACAATGGTACAAGTTGGTAATGCTTTAAGTTAAATAGGATCATGACATATTGTCAACCTTGCGTTCAAGCTTCAAGCTGTTGTTTCTTGTGGAGTCAAAAAAATTCAGGAGGTGTATATTGAAAATCATTTTGTGAACTAAAGGCAAGTTTACATGCTGCAATTTTTTGGGCCAATTTTAGGTAGGTTTTGATGAATGTTAATGACGAACATGAATGTGATGCCAGCAGATGTTGTTATTTGTGATGACCTACTCACATACACAGGTCATGCTAGCTCAATTCCAACAATACAGAACAAATTGATATTTTTGGTGTTTTTTTTACATTTAAAACATACTAGTTACTAATCAGCTGTTTTCTTAGCCACAAGCAAAACCAAAATGTAAAATTACACCCACTTATTTTAAAACTGAAACATGTAGTTTTCCAGTAATAACTTTGTACATAACTCACAAACAGTGGCGCACACTAGGGGGTGCGAAGGAGGGGAACTGATCCCACAATATGTTCTTTAAGTCTCCAAAAGATAGCTGATTAACAAAGTAAGCTGTACCAAGGATTTTTCAACAATTGAAGTCCAATATCCTTTTAATTAGGCCAGATAATAATATAACTTCAACCACAAAAGGCTTGAGGACTGAAATTTGCAGTACTTCAACAAGAGGGTTATATTGATTGGATTTTTTACATGGCTGCCTTTGTACCTTGACTATAAGATGTTAATCATTTCTCAACTCTCCTGATGGAAGACCTTTATTCAAAACTGTGAGGCATGCTTCTCATCTGGTAAGTTAACCCCTGGTAATTTCTCAACCCCTCCCAACTTTCCTCCTTTAAGTAGGACAAATTGAATAATTGACTTTGGACACAATCTTGTACTTTTCAGAAGCCCTGGGATTTATTCTTTTTGGAGATGGCAGTAAAGCCCTGTTTACATGAGCCTGGGTTGACTATCAACTTATAAGCAATCAAAAAGAAAAAATGCGCAACCGTCCAAAATGATCAACCACCTAATTATTTATGCCATGGATATTTGTCCAACACAGGATCCCAATGTACAACCGCTATTTGTCTGACATAATATTATACATGCGTACACACAATACAATATTCACATTGTTTTCAACAATAAAGTAACCTGAACCTTGCTCACACCCAACCCCCACTCTAACCCTAATCTGCACGCATCCTAACTTGCGATCACTTACAATGCAGGCGCTGATACCACTCGGCTACCAAGGGAATGCTTGAAAACGTTTGAAATTTATGCGGTATCATTTTAATGTGTCTGACAAATACATTCAGATATTGGGATCCTTTGTCGGATGAATAACCACTGCAAATTATTTATCTGACTTCAACGTTATTGCCATATATTCGCAATTACACCCACTCCAGTAGATTACACTCAGATAGAATACTTTCACCCAGTATATTTTGCTTTGCACTGTTCACACCAAAAATTGAACTCTGCTAGTACAGTTGGCACTCTCATATATTGCCAAATGGTCTTCAACCCAGGTTGATGTAAACAGAATAATAATATAACCACCTGTGGAGCACTGACCAAGGCTGAGAATCAACTTGGCTCGTATAAACAGGGCCTAAGGGGCACCAGTCTTAATTTTATTGCTTTACAGGTCATAGTGGTGTCATTTTTCATTTGACTGATGTTTATACATATTGCAAAAGGCGCAGCGGCCGCAGCCATGTGCCCAGTGACCTCTTGACCCTATTCTATACATTTAATACTTGAAATATAAAATGCAAACCAAAACCAAGCAACACACAACTGTATTCTTTAACACAAAAACCAAGGAAAATATATGCGACTATAATTTGGCAATTTGCTGTTCGCAATTTTTTTCTGAAATTGAATGGAATGAATGCTACATATTTTCGCTAAATACCCAAGAAGGAGTCCATTGTATGCACTGTATTCATATATAGAATATAAACCGAATTTGCATGTATTGCATGTATTGCGCAGTGTATAGTAGATTTAAAACAGCAAACTAATCAAAAAGTATCAAGTGAATCATACAAGTTCTACGGTTCTTTCCCTGCGACAGAATATATATGAACGCATTTTCCTCAGTCAGTTGCTATAAACACGTGTAAGAATGTTTTGACAAAAATGTTTAACTTACCCAAGGGCATCCAAGAAAGCTTTTCCCCAGGTCGTTTTACCGTACTCATTCTTCACCATATTGAAGCCAAATGTGGCTTGACTTGCCGTGAATCAAAACAAAGACGCTAAAACATACAGTTTTTAGGTCTCATACAGCAGTTGACTTGTGAGAGTATAAACGTGCGCAAAACACCGCCGGAAACGATCATGCATATTTCCCGCCATTTTATGACTGCCATTTCCGGAAGGATGATGTAAGTAAACTCAGTAACATTTGATGTAACATTTCCGGTCACGATCATAACAAAAACAACTGCGAAATAAAAATAAATATAAACTTCGTACAAATTGAATAAACTCATACAAAAGAAAAAAAATATCCGTCATGTCACTGATGTCAGGAATTGATGCTGGTATTGTTGTGCTGAAACAACTTGTTGATCAAGAAAAATGGATAACAGTTCTACATAAAATTGGTGAACAGTGTTCAGATGTACCACAGTTCCCAAACCACACCAACTACAACGATTATCGTTCCTTCACTTTACAAGAACTATCAGCATTAAAGTTCACCGAGAAGTTCAATTTTTGTGGTTTGTAAAATTCATCTTGTTTCGTCAATGTTGATACTTGTTGTTGTCAATGTTGATACTTGTTGTACTATCGATCATATTTATTCGAAACCATCAGTTATAAATCGAAAGTTATTAGCCAATCAGATCTCATGGTTTTGAAATATATAATAGTATATCATGTTATGATATAAGGGGCCATAGACAAATAGATTTCGTCCTGCAATCGTGAATTTGTTCTGCGATTCCTTTAACCCCCTATCCCATCACGGACAAGTAAATGTCATTTTTACACAGAAAAGTCAGTTTTCATCATAGTTATTTTGTAATTGCGGATTCTTTGCAACCACTCCCACCCCGATTGTGGAACAGGTCTGTGATTGCCAGACAAAATCTATTTGTTGACGGCCCCTAAGAGGTCGCCATTTAGTATGTATTTGAACACTTTCAAAAAGTGAACCCTTTCCTATCTCTTCCCATTGCAGTACACTAAGAACAATAGAAATGATGTCATTTAATTCAAACAATAGGCATACACAAAAACTGCAAGATTTTGACGGCCCTTCATCCCAGTTGCCTACATCAGAGCCTGGCATAATGGTTGAATGTTTTACAACCAAATTGCAGTTTTTCCGACTAAATGCTCAATTGGTCGGACAGAGTTAAACAAAGACCCGATATGAGCCTGTAACTGCTAAGAATCTGGAATTGCAGCGTTACAATACAAACATTTCCATTTTTGTTACATTTGATATTAACCCCATTAATTGGCAATGCACCCGGATGCACCCTACTGTAGTATTTTACTCTGTCTAATGCCAGACAATTTTACTCACCAGTGGTAGGGTACTGCCAGTTAATGGGTTAACAAAACTATCTGCCAGTGTCTCTTGTTATCCCATTTGCTGGCAATGCACCCAGATGCACCCTACTTTAGTATTTTACTCTGTCTAATGCCAGACGATTTTACTCATCAGTGGTAGGGTACTGCCAGTTAATGGTTAATTACTGCTTGCTGGAAATTAGCCAACTGAGGCCAATATGACAATTTCTGATCAAATTTCATTTTGCTTGGAATTTTTCCAGACAATTTTTGACTGTTACATATTTCAGGCTCTGTTAAGATACTAAATGGACAACCCCTAATATATGATAAATGATATATTAACAAGCTGGAAAATATAACAATAGGTAATATGTTAATCAAATATCAACACATATTCATGCATTACAATATAATATTGCTGACATTTCTGTCTCATAGGTGAACATATGTTTAGTGGTTGGCTATGTGATGATGCATCTGGCAAACAATTATATAATTCAGTATTGAAATCCACAAACAAGACAGTCAGAAGAATGCATTACTTTGACAGACTGATATCTAGCTATTCCTATCCACCCATTGCATACTTTTTCGACATTGGTGGATTCCTATGTTTTCCACTGTTTTGCAGACATTTTAAGGTAAGGGGCTAAGCCTCTCCCTCAAATATATAGGTGTCAGATTCTTTGTTGTCTGAAATGCAAAATGAACAAAATGACCTTACATGCCAAATCTTCACCAGAACACAGGTGATACAGGAGATACCATTTTAGAGCTAGACTCCAGATTCCAAAATTTTCCAAGGCTCCCCCAGCCCCCTCTAGGGTTTGTCTATGACCCTCCCCCCAACCACACCAATCTTCCACTGTCACTGGCCAGTATAGATAAACATTTCCTACCCACTTACTTAATATATTTTACATTGAATAACTTAGCATGGTCACTGCAACAATTAGTTGCCAATTCCAGCAGGCCCAAACCTAATTACAGAGTATTTTTCTAGAGTCAAGTGATAAGAATGAGGGGAAACACATTAAAGGCACGTGAAGTGTTGGCAAAATGTCTTATTATCTTACAAGAATATTTTCCCGACAATGTCTGCTATTTTGAAGAACTTACATCAACAGATTACAATCATTCTCATATGAAATGCCACCTACCTGCAGGATAAAAGCCTTGTTTTGTAAAATCATCTGGCATGTATTGGAAGATCCATCCACATTCCCAAGCCTCTCTCGTGCCTTTACAGCCATTTTACACAGATAAATGCGAGATAATTATAGTCATTGACATTGGACTTAAAGATGTGTGAATAGCGGTTTGTTTAATTATTGGTACTCATATCAAAGCTCAAGCGTAATTTACGCCAAACAGTTTTAACTGGGAATTAACTACATGAGAAGCCAAAAAATGTTAGTGTTAAAAAAAAGTTAAACAAAAACCTTCACGAAAGCTATCTGCTAAGTGTTAGCGCACCAACCAGAAGACACTACAGTTTATAATAAACAGTTGTAAAGACTAAAGTTGTAGAAAATTGTTAATAACAATATTTAATTTAGAAAATTTGATATACATAAGTACCTAAAGTATTCAATTAATTGTAAGTATGAATATATAAATATTTGTATCAAAACCACTGTCACTGGTTTTCGTAATGATAAGCTTTCAAATCAACCTTACAAAGTATAAACTGCCTCTATTGGTTCATGATCAGATGTAGATATTCTAAAGCACAGATCAAAGGAGAATGAAAGTGAATGTATATGAAAGCTAGCAAGCAGGAATTCACATGAGAGTTCAGACGTTAAACGATTAGCATGGTAGTTGACCTCACCATGCAGAGTAATACAAGGCCTCGAGTTGTTGCTTTTCTTCTTTTCTGCCTATTTTACAAATTAGCAGTGGCTAATTCTTATAGTTTTCATTACTCAACTCTGTACTCAACTCTCATGACCAACCAAATTAGCCAACTAAAACTAAACCAGGGATCTCGACAAAATATGAATTAGATTAAAGTTAACAAGAGTTGTCAAACGACGAGAGAGAGAGAGTTGAGACAAACAGCTTTCATTCTCATCTAATCAGGGCTAATCATTCTAATCAGGGCTAATCATTATTAATAATAATAATACAAATTATTTATATAGCACCAATTCCCTAAAGTCCACTAGCGCTTTAATTTGATTATTATCATCACTAGTAACTTATTACATTTAATTTTATTAACAATTCTTGAAATCATACCGATATTACCAAACCTATTTTGATCAAACTGCAAAAAATGCATGCTAAATGTTTATAATTATATGGTTTTTTACCAAGCTTACGTGATGTAAGTTTGTGATGGTCGCATAAGAGGAGATTTTTCGTTGTCAACCTCGTTATTAGCACTATGTATTTGAACTGATGGCTCTGAATAACCAACTCCCTGCACAAAAAAAATATAGAAAAAGTGACGATCAGAATATGGATCTTGCATGCGATACAATTTCGTAAATTCAATAATTTATGGCGAGCATCTGAAATAAATCGACGTTAAAACAATGTTTGTACACGTACTTCAAAACAAGTATATTGCAGGTTGTATCAAATCCTTGGGTCAATTATCATGTTCACAGCTCCAATTTTACAGTGGTTTCTAGCTTACCAATCATCTTATCCTAACCCTATAGCCCTAACCCTATAGCCCTAACCCTATGACCTAACCCTATGACCTAACCTTATAATCCTAACCCTATAATCCTAACTGTAATCCCATGCACTCCTACTGACCTAATACTAACATAATTTTTTTACGTCATTTCGGAACATTAATATGAAACGTTACCCAAATCTTCAAATCATATTCGGGGGGGGCAGGATTTATATGGAAGTCCAAGCGGCAGAGAATACAAGGGGTGAAATTAACTTTTACTCTGTGGTCTGCCTTGCATTGACCATGCATGGTTTGTTTAGCCATGGGAGCTGATTGGAAACCTACAAAGTGCCCATTTAGGTTTGCTCCTTACGTTTTCCCGTTAAGTGCATTACTGTTCGTAACATAAAAATATTTAAACTCCTGTTATATTGTTTTGTTATACTATTTGTAAATAGAGGCATACACCATTTGAATGCACTGGTCCAAAACGACTCACCTTCCTCTGGGACCCAAATAGGACCAAACCAATTAACAATAAAAGGCATCCGACACCAATCAAGACATATTTTCCAATATCTATAATTTCTTTGGGCAGAATAACATCTTTTTTAAATTTCTCAGCATCACTTTTACTAATAATAGCACTCTAGATGAAAACAACAATAATGATATAAACATCAGGGTACAAGCCACGAGGATACCCTGGGTACGAGGTTCACAGGTGGTAAGAGTTAGGGTAAGGGTTAAGTCTTGCATTGATGTTGTCACAAAATGTAATAAGCAGACCAGAACGACACGGCTACCGAATTATGAAAAGTAAGCATATAATATACTAATATACTAACAATTAAATTGAAGAAAATTACGAAGGATGTATTTCAACGTAGTCGAAAGCACCACAGGCAGTTGTCATAAGACTTATACTGTATTTGATCATGAAGTAATATTAGAACAGTTATAGCATGATCGCTGCATGGTCTTAGGAAAATAGAAAACAAGAAATGATGTTGAAGCAGTATAGCAAAGGAGAGAAACAAACTCTGCATGGCTCAAACCTCTATGAACTATGCTCAAACCTACTCTTTGTTCTGGTGAAGCTGTTAAGAACGTTTGTCACATTAAATATATATGTTAAGTTACCTTTCGAAAGCATAAATATACTGTATGTATCGTAGAATGCATGTTGAAAAGCCCTAAAGTGTCATCGACAACATATCCTTTTAACCTTAGTAATTATTAAGTATCCAATTATATTGAAGAACCTTAATATTGGCAGTGTCTGATCAGTTATCTTACCTCATTTACAAACAACACAGGAAGATAAACTTTCGTAAGATTCTTTAGTTGGCTAGAAAACGAGAAAAATACTTATATAAGTTATAAAACACAACAAATGACTTGATACTCTATACCGCCGGGCGTTTTAGGCGTCAATAAGTGATTCATTTATAGCTGATAAACAGAGCAGAATATTGAACCAGCATAAAAATGATATTCATCTCACTACCGCTTACTGCTGTATGAGGTTTTGCAATACTCGTGTAGTATATCAATATCAATATATTTTATTTCCTGTTTTCATCGTCAGAGACTATATAGGGTGGTGACGACAATTTGATGTCATAAAAACTACGAATTCACCTAAACTCAAATATTGTACTGGATAGCTTTTTCAGTTCTTCTAACCCGTTGGCCTAAAGGATCAGTTAAGATATTTTTCATTCATGGTCTAGTGTTACTACATGAGGACTGAGGCGCCTGGAGACTTGAATGTGCAGTGTTTGGTTGAATCAAACTGGAAGCTCCCTTGTATCAGTTTTGATGATAGTTGGTAATTCAAAATCGCGGATAATTACGAAAAAGTTGTCGTGCTTCGTAAAACGGGCGTTTAATTATCCGTGCAGAAATTCCATTTGAAAGTATTTGGTCGTAATAAAGATCCGGGATATATAGATAAATTATATACAACAAATTGCAGTAAAGGTTCAAGCTTACTCAAATTCTTTAACTTTGTCTACAGCCACATTGATTTGAATTCTTTTGCTTGCCTTCATCGTAATTCCAGTGTTCTGCAGTAAAATACACATCAAGGTTGTTAGGCATTCTTATTTATTACCTTTATATCTCGGCACAACCCCCCTGGGTGTCACCTCGGATAAGTAAGCATGGTTTTGGCACAGCCCATCTGGGTGTGACCTTGGGTAGCTAAGCATTTGTTTCGGTACGGCGTACCTAGGTGTGACCCTAAGCATTTGTTAATTCAGTTCATTACTATGTAGGTCAGGGTCAGCAGGTTGTGCTTTGGTTAGGTGCAAAGGTCAATATTCGAAATCGTTACATGGCCCTTGATCTGAATCCAATATAATCTTAATGAATGGTAAACTGCCGACCTCCCACACGTTACAGCAACCGTCCACACGGGTAGAATATGTTACCGTAAGTGTTCACAACAGCACAGAATAGAACCTTTTCTCTTCTATGATATTCAGTTTCATGCTACGACGTCATTTTCAGAGGATAGAGAAATTTCAGGTAGCCACAAGAGACTGCAAAATTATTCTTCAATGCTTGCCAGTCATCATGATATTTATTAGGGTTAACTTAAATTTTGCCTATACTGCCATACACATTCTCATGAAAATATTAATATTAATCCTCAATGATGGAAAACCAAAATAATGGGTTATATTTTAACCCAGGATTAGCACTAATCAATGTTAAAACCACAGAATCTTACCGGTTCAACTGAAATAAATGTTCCGTGATCGTTTTCATTTGGATGCATTCCATCAACAGAGTTTATGACAGATTCATTCGCATACAGAAAATGTGGAAGCGATACAACAATAGGAACATCTAAACATTTATAATAAATAAGAATTAAATTTCAGCCATTACAACGAGTTTCAATCATTAAGTATCAGTCCATCAGAATTAAGTTTCAGGTTATTATTAAGCATTAACTAAAGTTTCAAGTCATTAAAATTAAGTTTCAGGTCATTAGAATTTAGTTTCAGGTCATTAGAATTATGTCTCAAGTCATTAGAATTAAGTTTCAGGTCATCCCACCATCGTCGAGCTAATCTCGAATCTGTAAGATATTCCTCAAGTCACCTTATTTCAACAAAATTATATTTCAATATGGAGTAGCCTGAATCAATAACATCAAGTCTTTTGCAACTTTCAAAACCTTAATTTTATCTGATGTGCATATAGGGTGATTTCAGAGTTTTTTCGTTAATGGCCATACCATGCACGTGACCATAAATGAACCAATAGCGAACTTAAGCAATGCATAGCCAGTCTAAAACTTTACACTTATTCCTATAATGGCAAAAGCTTTGGACTACCGTTGTAAACAAAGACGAAGATGAGATAGGAAAACGATTGTTTTTGTTACATCCCAGTGTTTGATTAAGCATTGCTTAAATTCGCTATGATGATCCCATTAACGAACCGCTATAAAAAATCTTACACTTCTCTTACTCATTGGCTGGCACACACTAATGTCCAACAAACCATCAGGAACACATGTTAGATTGTTAGGTACACAAAACCCAGCTCGAACATCTGCAGTATACTTGAATAATTCTGGAGGAGCAAAATACTTGTACAGTGTTATCCCCCGAACCTCAATTGTCGAGTAGTACCTGAGGTATAAAGACCTGAAAAATGGAATACAATTGTTATGTTGATGGTGTTTCACACCTAACCATGAGCAGTTGTGAAAAATGCAACTATAGGCACTCTGGCAGGAATCGAACCTGCGACCATGCGATTACGGTGTAGCGCTCTACCAACTGGGCTACAGAGTCCAGTTGTCAAGAGCTAAACACAAGTTCATGTATATATACTTGGGTGATCCGGTGATGCCAATGTTTGGTATAAGGGTAGAAATATTCTAAATTTTTGGGCACCTCGCTCGATAGAACTGAATGTTGATGGTGTTTGTAAATGCCATCTATAAACACCATTGTTTGTTTTTGGTGTGGTCTTGACGCTTGTCATCTATCGTCACAATGTAGACATTGAATAATCTCTTTATTACCTACAAACATCGCTGACAAAAGTTTGCAGCTGGTCGTCTTTACTTATGTCAGGACGAAACATAGAAGCATCTATAAAAATAAAACAAAATATAGCACATTATTGTGAAGTAAAATAGTTATTAATCGCCGACGGTGAAGATTATTATTCGACATCTTGAGAAATCCAGACGAACAAGTGCATGACGTTTAACATACACAAGGTCTCAAATTCGAAGTCTCAGTATAAGTGGTACGGGGGGTTGTTATAGAAAATGCTGGTTGAGAGCTGGGCAGTAGCAAGGATAGCCTATGTAGCTGGCGGTTTTAAGGGGTTGGGAGTTGAGGCGCGGACAGGAAAAAGAATAGGGAAGCGAGGCGTGGCGCGCGACTCAACCCCAACCCATTAAAATCGCCAACTACGCAGGCTACAGTAAGGGTGCTTAAACTTATATGTGCAGGAAGAAGAAAATTAAATTTTCGCCATAATATCCAGTGATTTTACCAACTGTAACATGCAATTGAATACGCAGAGACGTCTACAACGAACATTTCGAGTACGCTGTGTTGTTTACCACTGATAAGTTGAAACCACTGATCCACTTTGGGGCCAGTGTTATAAATTTTCACGATCAGAAATCGTCTGACCCATAATTATGAATCGTCAGTATTCGTTGACATTAATTTTAATTGTATACCTGTCCCATTGATCATATTTGCCCATTTTGTGTTCCACCACGGTAGTGTTCTTTTAAGAAAAATAAAACACGTTGAATGGCCTTGTTTTCATATATTTGTGTATCTTGTGAACAGTTTTCAGAAGCAGTATAGTGGTTTTTGCACCTTAATATCGCTTTTTAAGCTCTCTTTAGCACGTACTTAGGCCAGTGGGTACACCATCTGTCATACAGGCTATATCCTATGTCATACAGGCTATGTCATACAGGCTATGTCATACAGGCTATGTCATACAGGCTATGTCATACAGGCTATGTCATACAGGCTATGTCATACAGGCTATGTCATACAGGCTATGTCATACAGGCTATGTCATACAGGCTATGTCATACAGGCTATGTCATACAGGCCATGTCCTATGGCGTGTTTGTTATTTGATAACTGAATTCTCATTTGCCAACAGTGAGAACTAACAAGTTGATATAGTAGAAGATGACATACAGTAGTCTGAGCAAGGAAGACAAATTAAACAAAACATTTGATCATAAACACAAGCCATAATGTTTCCGAAACAAAATAAACCTGCTTCTGTAAAATATGCTCAATGGTCCACGCGCATGTATGATCAACCATGGATCAACGTAGGGCGAATTTCAGTTTCCAAGTTAAAACGTCTACGACAAGAAATTTCAAAAGTTATGTAGGCCAAATGAGTCAAATCCGTTAGAGCTACAAAATTTTCCAAAAGAGATTTCAAATCAGGGGGTAGGTTATATATCTGTCAGTGAAAACTAAAAAATCGCCTCGCCTTGCCGCATGTATGTGCGCCATTTCTTTACACTTTTCAAATGAATGCAGACTAAATGTTTTCCTTACGAGGGAAAATCCTGGAACCCGCCATCCCTGCTTCGCCTCTTCCACAAGAAACTCTTTGACAAACTACGAAATTTCGCAATATTTGGCAGAGCAAGCGAGTGGTAGCAGGGATTGTGAGGCATAATTGGTGAAAGGCAACTTGCACCTTGCGTGCTTTGGCAAATGTTGCGTCTTTCGTCGTTAGCAACAGAGATAACCGTGGAGCACAGCACAATGCACACGTCTTTATATTACCTGAAGTTGTTATATGATACGTATTGACCAAGTCGATTTATATTTCCAACACCAGTATGAATCTCAGCTGATGTATTGGAGTTGTTAGTCTGGTGGAAATCAAAACGTTAAGTTAATTCTACAACTTTAGAAAGTATTCAACAATTGCTACATGACGACAATTACTACACGGCTGCCAAAATGACCCCCCCCCCGCTCCTCACCTCCCTCTCCCAATTTAAACGTATTCTCTTTTATGATACGAAAATACAACTGATGTTGGATGAGGATGTCTAGGTACTAATAAGATTATACTGGATTAAGAAATTGAGGAGCAATACCTGCAGCTTGATAACTGGGTTTACTGGAGGGATGTGAAATTTGAATCCATGTTCTTTCAACTGTTCGTTAAGTGACTTTGTGAAATTACCAAGAAAAGCCAGAATAAAATCCTCGTAACCCCAAAGCAACTCGTGGACTGATCTCGCAGCAAACACTTTTTCGTTGTTAAGAAACTCCTTTATCATCGGTTCAATTATGGGAAGATATGCTGGTGGTATAATACTCAGTCCCTTTGCAAGCAACTGCGATATTTTCTAAACAAAGCCAAAGGAACCAGATATATATACTTGTAGTGGAAACCTTAAGGTAAGCGAAAATTTTCGCTTACCTCAAAACTTGTCTGCAACAGGCTGTTTCATCTGTAAAAGAATCATCCTTCTTTTACAGATGAAACAGCCTGTTGCAGACAAGTTTTGAGGTAAGCGAAAATCTATATATATATATATATATATAACGTAACTAGGTGTGATGCCTAGCCATCATACCAACCCCCCTCCCAGGAATTATAAGTTTAAGCCATGGCAGGTGGGAATTCGCACGAGAGTTTGTTCAACTCTCGTCCCCCAGTCAAATGAGAACAAGAGTTGCATGAGAGTTGTCAATGCAACCTGCATGTAGTTTGTGTGTTACAACGTTCTCGACTGGTTTCGATTTTAGATCGAAATTTAGAGGGGGCGAAATTCCTAAATGGAGTGAATATCCTAGGGGAGCGAATTTCGTGTGATACCGGTCTTTTGTAAACAGCGATTAATAACAACGAAATCGTTCTGTTATGATTTCGTCCGGGTGTCATTATATAGGGGCTTACTCTGTGCAAACTATATACGTGCAGTTTACACAAGTATGGTTCTTTGTTTCATATAGAATTATAGAAACACTGCTCATTGATAATCAATCAAAGAGTTTGCAGCTAACTTGTTGTTCGCCAGGCGTCTCGCAATTACCTTGTCGCCTACCCATAAGCCCCTGCGCGCTGCTTACAGCCCAAATCGAACTCTAGGGACGATGCAGTTCCGTTATATAGAGTACTTTCACAGTTCTAAGAAAGCATTAAAGTGCTGTGAAGTTTACTTACCAGTAAAGGAATATTAATGGTATGAAACGTATCAACCACAGGATCACACCCAGCACACGAGGTGGCCGAATCAAACACATAAGCTTTTTCTGAGAAATAAACTATAGTATCCACGCTATGGTTGAAGTAACGTGGAACATTATGCCGAATTTCTCTATAAAAGAAATAAAATATCTTGTGCAGTATCTATAAAAATTATATATATTCCAAGTGCGTTTACACTACAGGAATGAGGTTTCTAGTGTAAACGAAGTTTTTGTCTTCCGTAAACCTGATACAGTAATAAAGAGCTTTAGATTTGACTTCGATAATAACATTCGTCATTAGCGCTACTGATGTCCTATAATTCTTTGTCGCTACAACTTTAGCATGTCTGCGTGCGTCTGATATTGAGTTTATCGATAACGTGATTGCTGCGCAAATAACCATTCTTGTAATCCTACTCCTAGTTAGATCTAAAGCTCTCTCATACCTTCTATAGCTCTCCAGTACCTTCCAAAGCACGTTGTGTTTGTACTACAGTGCACCGTAACTATGAACTATATAGATTACAAACCTGTATGAATATGGTCCAACTTGTTTAACTGACGGTTTGCTACCATTCTGAACATCGTCTGGATTTGTTAAATTGAACATGAAATATTGCATGTACACTTGTGATGACGATGATTTCCAGTTCTTGAAAGTTTCTGAACCTTCTTTCAGTTCTACCTTCTACAAAAACATAACAAGAGTTTAGACTCTTAGGCTCTGCCGTCAGACAGTGATTCAACCCTCTCCTCCCTACCACCAAGAGCAACAACGTGACGTCAAGAGTTACATGTATTCAGCCCTTGCACGTGACGTCACAACTCGTAATTGTTTGGCTTCCGCCATTTTGGGTGGCAAATACCACTGACCAAATTCAAACCAATTAAAATGAAATTCAACATGGCTGACATTAATACGTAAGACAACTTTCCTTAATAACAGTTCTAGACATGCTAAAACAACAAACTACACACCAAAATACTCCTCGTTATTCAAGGATTTTAGCGAGATATCGCTTGTTTTATAAATCTCAGTATTTCGCAAGATATGGGCGAAAACGGCACTTAGCGGATTATCTAGCATGACGTAATATTCTCGCGTGACTACAAGAGCCGAATATTCACGTTATTGAGAATCTTCGTTAACTCAAAATACTAGTAAGCAAGCATCAAAATAAGAAAATAAATTAAGACAAATAAAACCTTTCGTTCTATTTGAAAATTTAGAAATGTACAGTCTCGGAACTACCATCTCATGCACTTTGGGGGGAAGATTTTATAGAATTCTGATGGTCAGGAAATGTTGTATATTGGATTAGCAAATTTTCAAATTGCCCAAACTGGTCTTCAAGGTTTTTTGTTGTTCTTACTCAACATGACTTGAACATATTTTGCCCGACCAACCTGGCAAAATTTGCCCTACAAAATTGCAATTGTTAAACATTGGGGGGGTCTCACCCCAAATAGTTACGCCCCAGAATTCGTCCTGTCTTAATCACAGTCATATGATCATATCATATCAACAATAGGAGTTCATGTCTCACTGGGACACCCAAGTATGAGAAAAAAATGGAAAACAATACTCAGTCCACGGCTCTGTATTTCCATATACTGTCGTTACTTATTAAATTATTCTGTATTTCCACAATTTCCATAATGCTCGTAAGACGCACTTCCCTAGTTAATTGATATATAGTATCTTTTGCTTCACATTTCTTTGAACAAACGTCATGTATATTTAAAAGTTCTGCTATCACTATCACAAAATCAATACAGACTTCCAAAGTTTGCCTGAGTGCACACAAAACAGTAACTTGAGCCTGACAATGTGATCCAGTAACAGTTAAGTAGTTGCCAGCTTCAGTCTGGTACGGTTATCTCATGTGAACATTGAGCAAATTCAGGAAGTGCTCATTTAGTGGGTCATACAATTTTCAAAACTTTAATGAATGAGACTAAATTTCTAATGAAAAGCAACCAAGTGTACGCAAGCTAACTAATTTAGAAGCTGCATCGCTACAAAGTTAAGATTACTAAACTATACTTCATAATACGTCTGATTTCATTCTCAACTATTTTTTTTTATTAAAATTTATTTACCCACGGTATATCTTATCAAGTTATAGAAAAATTACAAAACTATACTGCATTACTATTGATATTAATAAAAAGAGAAAAAAAAGATGTAAAGGCATGTACTGGAGTCTGAATATAATACCTGCTTTCCATGAGAGCCGTGCTTTACTACCAAAATATTTAGAAGCTATTATTAAGAAATGTTACTCATGTAGGCAGCCTTGAAACTATTTAGAGTGCTTGCTTGCCTCAACCCGATTAGTAAACTATTCCAAAGCACCGCACCACTATAGCCAAAGCTGTTTTTGAGATAGTTGGTGCGCGGTTTCGGAACAGCAAGTTTGCCCTCTGTGTCCCTCAGCGAATACGAGGTTGTACTATCACGATCTGTGAACATGGAACTCATGTAATCATATGCAGGTGCGAGACATTAAGTGATTTATAGACCATGGCAGCCTTTTGGAATTCCTTTGTGATTCAAGTTTTTTCTACCCAACGTCCCAAGCCTTTCGATTAGATGGTCGGCATCAGCGTCATAGCTGGAATAAGTTAAAACCCTAGCTGATCGGTTTTGGAGCTTTTGAAGCTTTGTAGCTAGGGTTTTGTTACAATTACCCCAAATTACGCAGCCATAATTGAAATGCGGTTGTACCAGTGAATTGAAAATAGATACTAATGTTGCTGTATGGACAAAATAGCTTACACGTTTTAAAGCTCCGATACCAGACGCAACCTTTTTTGTTAACTTTTCTATGTGCGCATTCCAGGAAAGATTCTGATCGATATATGCACACCAAGAGAACATGCCTTCGTAAGGGTTTCATTGATCGCTAGGTCTGGGGCAGACTGAAACGTGCATAGCCTTTGTCTAGAACCAATTAGCATTAATTCTGTTTTAGGCTGGTTAAGAGTCAGCCTATTAACAGAGAGCCACTCACTAACATTTGCAAGGTCTTGATTAAGATAATATTCGATATCATCTACATTGTTACTTGAGAATGTCAAATGAGTGTCATCCGCATACATGCGGGGTTTGGAGGAGTGTGCAAGGCAGTTTGGCAAATCGTTTATATAGATCAAAAACAACAAGAGTCCTAATCGGGTTCTCAGCAAGCAAAACTCGTAATTCATCAATGTGTTTGATTAGATTTCTCACATTTAGTAAAGCCAATTTCAACCCCCGCATAGTTGGTAAAATTGGCTGCATTGGATCGAGTCATGCGGACATGCTAATATTGCAAAGTCTAGAAAATTTTGTTGTAAAGTTAGGCTTCCTTACCTATTAAGATGTAACCCTTTAGAGTTAAGGTGAGTAGGAAGTATATTATAATTACTTAGGAAGGGAACGTTTTTGCGATTACAATAATCTCTAAGAATATTTCTAACTTGTTTTACCTTTGATGCAAGCTCATGCATCATTATCACTCCTTACCAGGGGGGGGCTGAAACCCCTATAAGTGTACCTGGAGAGCCTTCTCTGATTTGAGTCACTAGATTAATAGTGGATTCGGCTATAGCTTGCGGTGAAAATCTTCTCGATCATGTCGTTAGTGCCAATGTGTAAAATGAGCTGGTCAGGTGACCGTCTCGGCAAATGCTTAACGAAATCTTTCATGTCACTAATGGTAGCTCCTGGGAAGGGCTTGACCACATAATGATGAGATGGGTCCCCACAACAACTTTCTTGGCAGTCTCCGATGTAGAAGTGTTTGCATCAGAATTTAGAATCGATTCTGTTGGCTGGCTTTGTGAATACCTCCTTTAGGAGGTATCACACTATAAATACCTCCTTATCTTTAAGGGATTGAAGGTCCCCAATGAAACACAAGCAATCATAGCCACTGTAAGCCCTATTCCAGTAAATATTTATAAACATAACAAACAACATTTTCTCCCGTGGAAAACCATGGTTATCACAGAAAATTCAACAACAACCAGTGATATGTAGTAAAATTCACATAAAGAAATGTCCATGATATTATCACATGATTTACAGTCTGTGTCATGATATACCATATATATTTGCTGATGTTTTATGATATTTTCCCACACAGTCTGGGAACGATTACGCCGCAATTCGCAATGTTTTATGATATTTTCCCATACAGTCTGAGAACAATTGCTTCGCAATTCGCAATGTGTTATGATATTTTCCTATACAGTCTGGGAACGCTTGTGGCCCACAATTCAAATGTTTTATAATAATTTTCCCATACAGTCTGGGAATGCTTGTGGGCTGCAATTTGAATGTGCTATGATATGTACCACACGGTCTGGCCCCAGGCCACCCATCGGTCATCAGGGCTAACACCTCACCATCCAAACGGGTAAGTATGATGGACGAAAGTGTTAAATGAGGTTATGCAATAACCAAGGTTAACAGCTAGGTAACCATGCCTCGATACGTTAGCACGTCACGTGGCCGAGGAGAAATATTTTTTTTCTGTCTTCATGATTCGTGTTAAATTTCCACCAATTGCTTAATTGGTGTGAAGGTGTTAGCTCTTGAAGGAGTGGTCAGCTCAAGATACCACTTGCATGGATCTTAACCTGAGTCAAGTAACAGTAGTCGCCCCAGGCCACCCCTCGGTCATCAGGGCTAACACCTCACCATCCAAACGGGTAAGTATGGTGGACGAAGGTGTTAATGTCCATTGGATAAAAGAGTGTCACATGAAAATCATAAAATTTGACTGTAAAAAACGACCTTTGAACTTCAATTGGAATTCCTTGATTTTACACAACGTTATATTATAAGCTGTATACTGTACCTCAATATGTTTTATACATAGGATAATATTAATCTGTGCTATGCAATAAAAAATACTATACAGTTGCACATAGGTTTGAGCATGGTTCGAGGCTCTATAGGTTATGATATTAGAGCTTGCAAGGCAGTTTCCAAAACAATTTACAACACTGCTTGTGCTAAATTCATTTTGCTATATACCAATTGCCTGCTCACTTCGCTCTAGCAGGGGTCAATAGAGTCAGGACTGTAGCGACCCATGGTCGCAGGCACATTTCAGAAACAAAACAACTTGCAGGCACATTTTGTAAAACTTGTTATAAGTCATTGATGGAAGGTTAAAAGAAACGTCAAAACTGCCAGTTATGGACAAATGACTTTAGTCTTTATTATTAATAGTAGTTAATGATGGTAGAAAGAGTACATAAAACTATAAAGGCCTGAGCCAAGTCAGCCAACTATAGCAGTCATCACATAATATATGCAGATATTTTGCAGGCACATTTTCAAATAATTTTTGTGGTCCCAGGCACACAAAAAAAGTTATCGACCCCTGCGCTCTAGTACACATAAACCAGCCTCGTACCCAGGCGCTTTAAGGAAAAGAAAATTTACGCATTCAGCTAATGTATAGAGATCAGTGGCTGAGCGAGCGCGCGGGGGTGCTTGGGGAGGTCGCGAAACGCGTTTCTTTTCCTTTAAAAGCTCCTGGGTACGAGGCTGCACATAAACATTAAGCACTGGTCAAATGAGAATGAGAGCTGGCAAGCAAGAGCCTGCATGAGAGTTTGTTCAACTCTCATTACTCAGTCAAACAAGAACAGTTGCATGAGAGTGGACTGGATATTACAGTGTGTGCCAGTCAAACAAGCAAAAACTCTCATCAACTCTCATCAAAATTTGAACTAGCTCAAAGTTGATGTGACAAGAGTTGCAACTCTCATCAACTTTCATCAAGTGACTCTCATCCCTCGTTTGACCTGGGCTTTAGTAGTTAAATTTTGTCCAATCATATATATATACTCTTGATTCTTGGCTTCATAGTTTTGAAAGCAAACATAATTGCTACATGTGAAATACTTGATCTTCATCTTATAATTACTAAATGTTAATTTTGTATTAATTGTCTGGCATAGCTGCATGTGTTCCTTATTCCTGACATACCTACTGTATAATGTCTACTTGTAGCCATTGCTGCTTTCAAGTTGGATTGAAACCAAATGGCAAAGGATAGAATGATTATAAATAGCATATAACCGTGTGAAACCCATCTGCTGAGAGACTTGAACTAGTACAATAAATGGCATAATTTGAATTTTGAAATAGTCTCCGTGGAAATTCTTGATGTTGGATCATAACAAACAAAGAAACTGCACGTTTTCACAAGTGACAACAAGTGAATTCGTACTCAGCGTAGAACTAATATATAATGACAAATGACCTTTTGTTCTACGATGCAAACCTTGTCTACAAAACATAGGCGGTTATTGATAGCCCACAGAACCAGGCGGAGCTAGGAGGCAAATAGCCTCCCAAAAGTAGAAATCATAGGCTAAGCCCCCTCCCCCAAACAAAATGTTCAGACTGGGAGAACTTAAGTCAGATTCTTTGCTGCCTGCACGTCGAATCTTCCCTAGAATGCAGGAAAGCATGGAGGAGCATGCCCTCAGGGGAGCACCCCCCTAGAGTTCATCTAGCCCCCTCAACCAAACCAATCGTCTGCCGCATATGCTACAAAATATTTTGTCTGTTTTATAATTGCAATAAAACTTTGTTGGGGGTATATGCTAGGCCAAAGTCATTTGTGTTTAATATCAAGTGTCGTTATTTTACAATCAAGACGTTTGTTTCAAGTTTCGCATGTGTTTTATATCAAGAAGGGAGAGGACATATTTAATCAGAATTCTCCACATGTTTTCTGCACCGGGAGGAGAAATACGGTGGGAGGCAAAATTGAAACAGGAGGCCGGATTGATATTTCCCAAATTACGGCCAAACAGGAATTTACAATTTTAGCACCCATCGCTTGGAACACGTGTGATTTTCTCACAGGTGTTCGAAGCGATAGGTGCTAAAATTGTAAATTTCCTGTTTGGCCGTAATTTGAGAAATATCATTCCGCCCCCCTGTTTCAATTTTGCCTTCCACCGTATTTCCCGGTGCAGAAGTTTTACCCAATTTCTGGAGTATTCTGATCAAAATACGTCCTCTCCCTTCTTAATATAAAACACATGCGTAACTTGAATTATATAAAAGTAATCACTGATGATGTAATACGCTATTGACTTGACATAAAAATATGCGATTTAGCTTGACATAAAACACGACAGTCTTGATTGTAAAAACATGGCACTTGTTATAGAAAACGAACATCTTGATAACGACACTTGATATTAAACACGAACGATTTGATGTAAAAAAATATACTTGATATTTTGTCATGTTTGGCCTAGCATAGGGGTACTTGAACACTTACAATTTGTTCCAAATATGGTATATTTGACAGGAATGGGAAATACATAATTATGTAGGATATTTGACCTCGTAAAAATGAAAATATCCAACCATTCAATTTGCATTAAAGGCATAATTTATGGAAAAACCAGCACCCATACCCAGGGGCGTAAATGTGGGGGGGTGTGGGGGTGGTACACCCCCAGAGATCATGATCCAGTCGGTCTCAACATGTGCAGTCGGTCTCAAAATGTGCAGTCAGTCTCAAGATATTCATTGTTACATTGGACGCATTATGCCACTCAATGCTTTGCAAAACTGGCTAAATAGTTTCAGAGACGACTTCAATCGTTGCATTAATTAAAATATAAAGTTTGCCGAATATCCTGTTTCAATCTTTGTTGTAAAGCGTTCTTCTAGAATGTCATATCACTCATACTGTATGTGGTGTCCATATGTTGAATATTTACAGAAGCACTAATTAAAAGCACAACTGTAAATGCTAAAACAAACTACTTTGAAATAGAACCATAATATTAATCTACGTATCAAATACTTTATGGCAAACTTATTGTGCAGGAAGCTAAACTTATTCTTATCCGGAAAAAACTACATTGTTTTTGCGATACATAATTCGAAATTTTTTACTGATTTCCAGGAAATCGTGTCTACGAGGTCCTAGATTTCAAACATTTCCCAGAGGAGGACTGCTGGATCTGCCCCTGTGTACATGAGTTCAGTAAAATATGAAACGTAACTTACGCAAGTTGATCATCAATTGTGCGGCTATTCATGCACAAGTTATTGCATTCTATTGTATTATAAGAATAGGTAATAGATAATTAATCAAAACTAACAAAGCGCGGACACTTGATAAATATATGACTACATTGATTAACAGGGGTGGAAAAAGTATCGGACCGCAGGACCATTTGGTCCCAGAAAATTTTTAATTTCACAGAAAATTTTGGGATAAAGGGTGTTCGACAGAAGGGAGAAAGAAAGAAAGAAGGGAAGAGAAAAAGAAAGAAAGAAAAAAGAAAGAAAAAAAGAAAGAAAAAAAAAGAAAGAAAGGAAGAAAAAAGGAAAGAAAGAAAATAAGAAAGAGAGAGAGGAAAGACTACAATACTACAGACAGACAGACAGACAGACAGACAGACAGACAGACAGACAGACAGACAGACAGACAGACAGACAGACAGACAGACAGACAGACAGACAGACAGACAGACAGACAGACAGACAGACAGACAGAGATATATTTCATTTATCACTGACACTGATGTCGGACAGACAGTATATAAAATAAAAATAAATAGTAGTAGAATAAATTATATGAAGTTTCAATTTTGGATGGAATGGATGGTATAGCCTATATAGGCCTTCATTGCAAAATGGTGTCAGGTTTTTTGAAAAATTTTGAAATCATGAATATAATTATATATTTAAATTATAATTTTACACTATACCCTTGTGATAAAAAACAACACGAATATTGGTAATTAGTACAAGAGAAAAAGAAAATTTCAAATAGGGCAACTGTCACTCGGAAATTAGATTAATATTACAACGATTATGAATTAATACAGGATTTTATAATTTTCAGCCTAGCTAAGCACTTTCCCTATAAATACCTTTGGCTTTGAATGTTTGGAAAGTACAATCAACACCATTTCTTGTCCCAACTTACAAATAGCAACCATCGTTATGCTTATGCAAATACTTTTGCTGAACAACTGCAAGAAAGCTTAAATAATGGCCTTGATCACTGGTTTATGTCCGTTTATATGCATCGTTCTTCGATGATTTGAGATTATGAAATTGTTTACAAAATACAAACATTACACCGGAAGTTTAACAGACACTAGATCGAGCTAATTCACGCGTGACACTCGCGCTTATTCACGCGTGACTTATCAGCATTCGCACATGGCTTTGCCCTTTAACTAACTGTTCATGTCGGATAAAAAGAAAACACATAGTCATAGAAGCGAAACACGGATAATTAAATGTAGAGTCAGTGGTTGTGGGATTGATATATTGGCCAAAAATTATCGACAACATCTGATTGATAAACATCCTCAAGAGAATTCGTCTGATCACTCTGGTCATGGTCAGACAAAGCTTAATTGTTTTTTTAGCATACCAAAACAACCAAATCAGCCTGTAAAAAGACAAGCAAGTGAACAACCTTCTGATAGTCCAAGCAGTAAGCAGGCAAAAGAAACTACTGAGAACCGCATTCTTGATATCGATGATGTGATTCATGCAAATCAAAATGACACTGATCAGACCAGTGAGACCACTGTCAGCACTGAAGACCAGACCCAGAGTAGTGTAATTGTAAATAAGAACACACATGTTGCTTTGGACCATGCTACTCCTGACAATGAATTTTCTACAAGCAGTGGCGGGAATGTCACAGTTTCTAGTGCAAACCTAGAAAAGATCACTGAAGATATCTGTGTCATAAAACGAAATATTGAAAAATTAGTAGAATCCAATTACAAGCATGAAAGGATTGCCAAGCCCTCACCTAATATCAAAAATGTTGAAACTAATGAAGAACTGGAAACTTTAGTTGCCAAAGTTACTTTAGCAAGATCTTTGAGAGACATTGAATCGGTAGGGTTTACATTTGATGAGGAAAAGGAAGAATTGTGTTGTTCAGTTTGCACAAGTGAATGTATCCATGCTAACAAAACTAACAATTCTTCTGCAATAGGGATTTTTAAGTACGAAAGTCTAGTAACTGGAGTATCATTTGGACCTGATCAATGTCTCCCTGAAAAGTTTAGAAACCTCAAGAAACATGTTAAGAGGCACATTAAGCAGTCACCATCTCACGGGCAAAATCTTCCGTCTGAAGTGGAAAACAAAAAGAGGTGGAAAAAATTAGAACGAAAAGCTATGAAGCTGGAATGAACCTTGGACGAATATGTTATAAGCTTTACTTAAAAGGCCGCCCATTCAGTGACTATGAAGAAGACGTTCTAATATTAAAGCAATCCAAGGCCAATGTTGGCCAGCTAAACCACTCAAGGAAATTTCCACCAGCTTTCCTACCTCATGTTGCTAAAGAAGTACAAAGTCGAATGAAGAAATTCTTTACCAGCAACCTACAGCAAACTGGTCACAGGCCACCACTCGCACTCTCTGCAGACAAGGCTACTTATAAGCACAGGTCAAGGCAGTTCCTGGGCGGTGTAACAATATCCCCAGGAAGTGACAATTTTCTGGAAATTGTTAGCTTTGGTCAACCAATTGTAAAAGAAGGGAGCAAGGCCCCAGCACTAGTAAAAAACATGAAACAAGGTTTTGACTTGCTTGGGGTCAATGGTTGTCAGATTGAGAGCACTGTATTTGATGGTGTTTATTTTCACATTGGTATTCAAGAACACTTTGATTCAGCATATGGTTTAGAAGAAGGTAATATTCTGTACAGTTATGACACCCTGCATAAAAGTGGCCTTGTAGACACTCACCTATGCAAAAAACAACAATTTGCATGGGTAGTTTCTCACACAGATATTTGTCAGCAGTTATTTAAAATGTTTAACTGGGGTGCTAATTATGAGAAGCTTGTTGCAGCAACAACCTTGTGGAAACTTCACCTAGTTAGCCTTGTTGGTTTCTCAGAGACCAGATTTGCAAACAGTCGGAGAAAAGTGTACACCAACATACACCATGAATTTCCTGCCATAATGACCTGCTTGGAAACTGAGATAATGAATGCAATTGGAAATAGAGATGCCAGAGCACGGGAAAAGGGTGATAAAGCAAAGGAACTTAAGGGAAAGATTCTAAACGTACATTTTCTTCTCAACCTGTCTGGAATGGCAGACGTTTATGAACAATTTGGTGCTGTGGTGAATGTAGCCCAAATGGTCCATCTCTTGCCGCATGAAAGATATGAACTTTACATGGATGCTGTGGATAAGCTTGACAAAATGGCCGAATGTTTGTCAGACCATAGCAAGTGTAGTGCCCTTATTGGCCTTGAAAAAAGTGAGATGTCTTTGGCCATTAAACCATGCAGACAAGAAAACGCTCAACGACAAAAATGAAATACGAAGCATACCTGTCACTTCACGATATGGAATTGAAGCAGCTGGTCTTCTGTGTCGGACAAGAAATCAAATTGGTAGACAAAATCAGATTGAGGGAGGAGTTGATGCAGAGAAAAAGTCAGATACGCAACTTGATTTACTTGTAAAAGAAATCTTCAGAGGTCTCAAAACAGAGGTTTATGATGAACAATCTGTTAGAATAATTTCCCTGACAAAAACTGTTCTTGACTTGCCAAATTTAGCAATTAAGCTTCATCAGGCAGACGGTGGGTACATCAAAGTCGCTTTAATGGAGTACCCAAATTTCAACAAGGCTGTGAAAGAGATTCCAATCCGATCGCTGACACACTTACCTGAGGAAAGCCTACAGAGACAATTCACTGAATTCCTGAGAAGATTAGAGAAGATTACAGAGAAGTACAAGCCTGTCAAGCCAGAGGAATTAAGAAAACTTGATCCAAAAGAATTGTTAAAGAAATTCTTTAATCCAGATGATAAACTGTTTGAAGAAGTCGAGATGATAATGCAGGCAATTGCTGTCTCTGCTGTTAAACAGTCATGTGAGTCCGTCCTAGAATCTTTGGTATCGAAATATGAAAATCACTTTAACAGGAATAGAAACTTAGCAGAAGATAATGTAAATGACGCATTTTTTGTTGCTGTCAATGGCCCCAGTTTGGGCCATTGTGACAGTGTGGTAGAACGTGCCATGGACAGATATTGGAAGTCCAGACAGGATTGGCACTTTTATAAAACTACTGCCTTAGAACAGTTAAAGAAATTTGATGGGGACTCAAAGGTCTTGAACAAAATGTTGAATGAAAACAGCAAGTTTAAATGTATGGAGTAATGAGTATATAATATATACTTAACTGCTTGCTTTTAACAACTTTGTTATGTAAGCATATGCGTACACTAACACTCGTACAGTTGTAAGTTGTAACTTGTAAGTTTTACATTAAAGTTTTATAACTTTATTACCGGTATGCATTAAAGTAATTCAATAGCCGATGGGGCGGTTTACGCGGATGGGCGATGGCATTTACTGTAGGCTAGTGAGGCTCACGGAAGCCGCGTTTTCCATTTTTCTGCCTAGTTTGTAGCATGACGGACTGCCAGAGTGCCCGAATATTGACAGAAAATTTTCTGCTTTGTTCCAATGGTCCCAGAAAGGAATTATTTTTTTCCACGCCTGTTGATTAAATTGAATAATTAATTAATTCACACCAACGAATATATGAAAGATAAGAATACTGGGTTTGGTGGATAATCCAAGTGAGTAGATATATACACAATTTTAAGACCTAAACAGGAACGGTTGCGGAAAATGCAACACTAGGTCCTCTGGCAGGAATTGAACCCACAGCCCTGCGATTACGGTGCAGCACTCTAACCAACTGAGCTACAGAGGCCAGTTGCTGAGCTGTAACCGTAAGTTCTATATATATAGGTTATCGGGTGTGCGGGTTGTGATAAGGTAAACTTCAAAGATTTTTTTTGCACTTCACTTGGTTGAACTAGAATACTGGGTTTGGTGGATAATCCAAGTGAGTAGATATATACACAATTTTAAGACCTAACCAGGAACGGTTGCGGAAAATGCAACACTAGGTCCTCTGGCAGGAATTGAACCCACGGCCCTGCGATTCCGGTGCAGCGCTCTAACCAACTGAGCTACAGAGATAAACTGTCTTGATCAGCTTACACTGAAAATTTTCATTATGATACTAGCGACATCAATCAAGTCTGTGAATCCTGTCCCTAATAATTTTAGCACCTAAGAGTTTTAGCACTGACAGCACTGTGTACGTAATTTCTAAAAGTTAAAGGCAGTATGACATGAACTCTCATGCGCAGTACTCAATGTAACTGAAAGTCAATTTTATTTATTTCACTCGAAATATCCATCCACTTAAACCTTCTAACTGAAAGCATAAAAATCTTGACTGATTTGTCAGCCCGGGGGTGGGACATTAGTTTTACTCTTTTGCCCCGGGGTGGGGCATTGTTCCTTCTTTTTTGCCCTACCCCCGGGCATTTGCACAAAAAAATTTTAAATTTACCAACGACCGGGGGTTGGCCTGGGGGGATGGTCGCAGCTGGAATTGACTGATGCATTATGAGTCGGTCTCATTTCGAAACTTCACCCCCCCCAGCCAAAATCGATATGTACGCCCCTGCCCATACCAAATTTAGAAAGTGTCATGCAGCAAATTTCAGACTCGCTTTCAGATTCCAAAGAAACAAAATTATTTTAGGCAAACTGCAAACAAATATCACATATTGAGACTGACACAACAACTAACTTCATTATTACTAAAGGTCTATTATATTACAATCGATATTACAATTTACACTGTTACACAATGTCATACCTTTTTTATAGTGTCTTTTATCAGCTGATCGAAGGCTCCCACCAGGACACAAACTACCATTGCCACTGTCAGCGCAATTCCACAAGTTATTAAACATATAGAACAATGTTTACGCCTACAGCAGCGCATGATTATTTCAAACTCCTAGTGAATGTAAAGAAACCTGAAACGTAAAGAAAACTACCTACTTTTGGAAATTTGAAATACAAGCTTCAAGTGCGCGTGACAAGTCAAGTGCGCGTAACTTGGTGGATAGCGCGCGTGACACGGTTTTCACTTGTTTCCATCTACCAAACTGACGTTACGCAATTTTCCCGTTCTTGGAAAAAGCCTGGGTACGAGGTTGTCTTCAAATTCGTTTTTCTTGATTTTTCTTGATCAATTTGGTTAGGGCATGGTTAGGGTTAGGTTTAGGGTTGGGGTTAGAGTAAGTTTTAGGGTTAGGGTCAGTTACAAGGCTATTTTACATTTCCTCAAACTTGAGAAAAGACGTCACGTCAGAATGAAAGATGGAAGCAAGTGGTGACGGCGTAAAACACTCAAACACTCGAGGCAAACTTTGGCAAACTTGAGGGTAGCCTGCGAGGCAGACGGTCCTGCGGCGAAACACTCAAAAACGGGCGCAGGACCGTCTGCCTCGCAGGCTAACTTGAGGGGAAAGTGGTGGGCGCTTGGACTGGAGAAATCGGTAAATACCAACCTCGTTCTCAGGTTGGGTAAATACGAAGCCAAATTGAACAAGTTTTGTGAATGGCTTCCTTAAAGGTGATGTAAAGTCCCGATGTAAACAAACCGGCAACGTCCGTTTGTTACATTTTAAACACGCTATATTTAAAAAATTATGATGTGTTCTGGTTCGCTAAAGGTTCGCTATATGCTTTAAATAAATACAGATTCGAGTTTCTGATTTAGAAGATGTCGAATTTTAGTCGAAACAACGCGAAATTTGGGCATTGTTTACATCGCGGGACCCCCCATAGCACATGCGCAGAATGGACTTTACATGGTCTTTAAACAAAAGTGAACAGTGTTTGTGACCTGTTCTTTTTAAAATTCATTCCATAATTTTAGCACGTTTCATTGTTATAATCAACAACAGTGACGGACATTTCGGTAGGGTGGGGGGACAACTGCCCCCCTCCCACCTTTACGAAAAATAGACAATTTGTCGGAAATTTTGACCTAAAAAGGGCTAAAAACAGCCTATTTTGATCAACAAAGTCAAGTCAATTTACATATTCTTTCACTCTTTCCTTTATGCATTTTCCATTCATATTCCAATACGTAGACTACATAATACACAAAACAAAGAGTGAGGCCATCGAAATCCTTGTTGCATTGGAGATAACCTGCGATACATTGGAGATAAAGGAAGTTACAATGCATGAGCGATCTTGTTTAGATCAGTTAGAAAGACCAGCCATTATGCGGTTCCTATTGTTTGCAATCAACACACGTTGAAATAAACTATGAACTGCAAATGGAGTACGGTTAGGATAAGGATGGTACTGGGGCGAGTTTTCCCCTGGTTTTCCCTCACTTTGCACACGCTACGTTGCTCTTCGCATGGGCCTGGGGACGAGGATGCTCACTTTGTTAATAATAGGTGTCCTTCTCCCAACCTCGTACCCAGGCTTTCTATCTGCCCTCCTCTCCACAGATTAGTCCCTAGTCCTCTATGCGCGCGTTCTATAGGCTGTCCTCTCCAAGCGACTGGTCTTTCTAACTGATCTAAACAAGATCGCTCATGTATTCTAACTTCCTTTATCTCCAATGCAACAAGGATTTCGATGGCCTCACTCTTTGTTTTGTGTATTATGTAGTCTACGTATTGGAATATGAATGGAAAATGCATAAAGGCAAAGAGTGAAAAAATATGTAAATATTTCATGCTCAGAAATGGGAAGCTGAAGAACTGCATTTCTTGAACAGGATCTGTGATTTGTTCAACCTCGTTCCCAGGGCATTTCCCTTGACTTTGTTGATCAGTGGCGGAAATTAACTTTTTCCGATGGGGGCAAAGCCTCCTAAATTTCGCTGCCGTCAAGACCATATAGCTCTAGTTTAACAAGAAGTGTGGTGTGGTCTAGATCTACGAGATCAAATGCCTTTCTTAAGTCAATCATAGTAAGACCAATAATCTTACCTTTGTCCATGTTATCCAAAAGATAATCAGTTAATTTGATTAACAACGGTCTGGTAAACTTTCCAGCAGTGAACAAAAGTTAAAATCCTTTAATTTCCATAGTTAAATCCAATAAACGCCCCTGTAGGGAGGGGAGGTTTATCAGGTAAGGGGCGTTTAATAGAGAAGGGCGCCTTCGGACAAAATTCTTGGTTGACCGAGCCGTCTATTAGATACCGGGTGTTTATTAAAGGATGGGCGTTTATTACATCATTTACGGTATTTAATTTGAACTGCTCGAATTTGGAATGAATTACGACAATATCAGTCACAGGAGAAGGAAGTAGCTTTAAGTTGGAGGGCACCAATTGTATTAGGAAAAGGCATTGTTTTATCTGAAGAAAAGAGCATGCACTTTGATCAAAGAGAACTTGGGGGGGGGCATTCCCCCTGTGTCACCCCGATTCCTACGCCATTGATATTAGTTTATGTTTAACTGAGCCATCGATAAGTGACATTAAACATTTCAGAATCTTTCCTGAGTGAATTCAAATTCGCATTACAAATTCCTGATATAAGCAGTAGGTATACGCAATGCAATGTTGGATACATGTAGGTCAAATATTCATTGTTTAACAAATTCAATATACGTAAACCACATCACTTACTCGCATTCGTTACAAGATTAAGCGTGGGCAATAAGAAATACTTTACTGCATTAAGGGTTTTATGAGCTTACTGGTAATCATTAATAACATTTATGTTTATAAATGAGTGTTACATCGGTTTATATACGAGTATCATTAGGCCAAAAAAATCTTCTGTTTCTGGTCAGCGCGCGCGTCATTTTTAACTGTGTGCGTCAACGGTTGTTTTTGTTTAAATATGGGCCATCAATATCCTTGCAAAATGAAGTACTCTTAAATAAAAATCTTATTCTATTAAACCTGCAAATTTGGTGACAGTTTAGCATTAAAAGTATAAAATATCACCACACACTTTATATAAAATAGAAAAATACTCACCCATTTCTCAAAAAAAGCGCCTCCTTATGACTCTTAAGGCCAGTTCACACGGGCGATTTTTGCTGCGATTTCTAGTGCAATTTTCCTCTTTTCATGGATGTGAACGAGTGGATTAGTTATGAATATTCTGAGTATATGTACCATCATCTGAACATTCTAACTCATCCACTCGTTCGCATGCATCAGAAGAAGAAAATCACACCTAAAATCACAGCAAAAATCGCCCGTGTGAACTGGCCCTTAACCAATAAAGAAGAGTGCATGCATTTCATGTGACTCATATCATGTGAGCATGCAGAGTCCTCAGTCCTACGTGGCAGTAACCCAATATCTGCAGGACAATCCACTCTTCGGGGGAAGGAGACAGGAAAATGGCAAAAGGATCCCAAAAAGACCAGTGTAGCAAAAACTTAGATATATACCTATATAGAAACCTAGAAAGAGAATTACAGTTAAAACATGTTTCGCAAACCCCATTGAAAGTATACGTAAAAGTCATCGGTTTGAAATCATAGCAATTCACTTCATGACAACTGCTTCATGACAACTGCTTCATGACATCTACGTCTAGTCTCACAGTCCACTTGAGTTTTGTTTGTGAAAATACGAAATATATTTACGCATATACAGACCGCTTATACATCATCCTAGAAAAAAATTAATCGGCTTCTCATATCTCATTGTGAAAGATGCCGAGAAAAACTCTCCAAAAGAACTACATAAACTATTAAAGTGTGCAATATCACACGGTTCACGTGCACTAACTGTCTTCTGATCATGGTCAAGACGACATTGCCAAATATAGCGTAATTAAAAACTTTAATCTTTACTAATTAAAATTCTTTAAACACGGTAGCCATTCAGCATTAGGAGCTGGTTTTCAATGGGCCGTGTTTCATACAATGGTATTAAAATATTTACAAAGGTTGTGAAACCTACTTACTGATCAGTTTCACACTAACAACAGATTATTACTAGGAGTTACTATCGCAAGGAAAGTGCTGCCTTGACGCCTTGACGCACAAAGTGCATGGAAAATTCCGGAACCAACATAATGGTGTCTCTCTCCAAAACAACTTTGAAACACATTACACAGGATCCACACCCACATGACATGTTGGAAATACATAATTAGTAGGGTCAAAGCCTTACGTCCCGTGACCAACCTTCGGCTAGTAAAGTTTTATGATTTATTTTCATTATTTAGGGTATTTATGACAAAATAAGCTTCCATGCCGGTCTTCAAAATCTGGGCAACAATCTGCAGAGCGAAAAATTAAAAAATGGGGACCGGCGGCCATTTTGAATAAATAATGTTTTTAGTAAATGGTATCGGTCTTGTCAAAAATACTTATTTGTGCGCTTTGCAAAATAATTTCGTCATAAAACAAACATTAGGAGCCTATTTAATAAAAATCCCGAAGTAAATAGCCAAATTTCGCCAAGAAAACGCGTTTCATTTTTAACCTAACTATATTTATATTACATGACGTACATACCATATTAATTGAGGAAGCCATATTAATTTTGCATGTTTATGGAAATATGACGGGATAATATGCAAATTTAACATGTAATGTGTTGTTTCCATCTGTTTTCTTTATGTTTTTCTTGAAAACTGTAAAATATGACTTCTAAAACACAGTTTTCTTGTCTTCTTCAATGCCAAAAACCGTGTGATGCATCAAATGCAATAGACAACTTAGGTAAAAAAGCATGGGAAAAACTCAAACTTAAAGCCTTTAACTGGAAAGGTCTTGATATGTTCGGAAATGTGTATGACACTGTGAATTGGCAACAGGGGCCCAGTGGTAAACATGTGCATGGTAATTGTCGTTTTGACATATCTAGCTCAGATAAATTGAATAGAGCAAAGATCAGGCAACAAAAACGTGAAAGAGACTCAGCTTCTCATGAATGCCCAGATGATCACGACTTGGCAGGACCTGCACCAAAATGTCTCCGATCGAGCGTGGGTATCGTACATGACAAAAATCTCTGTGTGTGGTGTATGAAACCTGAATACACCAAGCATCCTGAGCGCACGGGAAAATGGCTTCTTTCGTACATACCGGCCTGGAATGTCTTTAAAAGCCACACCGTAGTTCTTCCGGATGATGTCATGAGCGACAGGATCAACCGCCTTATCGATTCAATAACTGACCCCTTTTCAACTGAGATAAGATACCATCATAAGTGTTGGCTTAAGTACATTGGCGCCTATCAAACGATTCCTGTTGAACAACAGCATAATCTCGTAAACGATGTGACATTTCGTGAGGCACAGACTATGTTTATAGATCATGCTCGTAGGGTTATTTTTGAGGACCATGAGATAAGGACCCTGCAAGGGCTGCTACATGATTATAAAACCATTGTGGGTACTTATGGCTTCCCAACAACCGGGGTGAAATCGAGCTACATGAAGGAGATATTATTACGGGAATTTGGAGTGGGAATAGGCTTCCATGTACGTGCTCAGAAGAATCAAAGCGAGGTTGTCTACGATACGGCAGGTGGCGCTTCATACATTGAGTCCACTATCTGCTCACTTGGAATAAGCAATGAACAACTAGTAGAGAACGTGGCTAGCAGACTGAGGAAGGAAGTCAAACAAACAACAACAATTCCCTGGCCACCACAAGTTGTTGAGCTCGAGCAGGAGGAAAATCTCCCACCTCTTCTTGTTCAACTTATCTCATCACTCAAAAAACCTGGTCAGGTTGAGCAAGATGCCAAAGTCCGAGCTCTAGCTTCAATGATCACCTACTATGTCCAACAACTACTGCAGTAAACCTGAGTATGAATTTGCACGGTCTTACTCGTAGTAAGGAATTAGTTGACACATTCCACAAATGTGGTGTTGGCATTAATTACTCGTCAGTTCTTCTGTTGCGTGACGCATGGGCGGTGCATGACATCCAGCTCTGCAGTGAGTGCCCCAACGAGATTGCGGAAAACACACCTGGAGTCATAGTCGTCGACAATGATGATTTTCAAAATGACACATTGACTGGTGGTGATACATCACATCGTACTAACGTAATGTATGTTCAGCCGGTCTCTCTTGAACATCCTGATATTCAGTCTGGTGAACGTGTCAAAAATGCTAAAACCCTTTCGTCACGCCTAAAGAATATCGCAACGGGCATGAACACACACGATCGTTACGTTACCTACAAGCGAGGAGAGCCGACAGTCAGTGTTAGAGTAGAGCCTAAAGTTGGGAGTACAGTTCCTCAAAGAAAACGGTGTGTTATTCACACACTCGTCCGTGCTAATGCTGCTGGTGAGCGGCCTCCTACTGTTGATCAAATGGTACCTGGTTTTGCTGGTTTCCAAGCATTGATCTCAACCTCCGTAGACTACTTCATGACATACCCAGATCCTCCGAAAAAGGCGGTTCTCAACGATGTTCTGGTAAAGGCTAATAAAGCAATTCAAAGAAAGAACATGCCATTTGCTGTAGTCGTTGGAGATCAACCGGTGTACACACTGCTCGTTGAGATCAAGAGTGAACATCCAGAGAAATTCGAGAAAATCATTCCATTCCTTGGTCCCTTCCATATTCAAGGTTTATTATTATTACACACTTTATTTAAAGACGCTAGCCCCGACAACTATGTAAAAGTTGATTTCCACGGGAGGCGTCAATATAAAAATATTACATAGTAAAAAAAAGGAAGGATATAAAGAGGACATGCAACTATATACATAAATTATATACATTATCAAAACTGAGAAATGAAGGCTACTGAAGATTACGGTGTGTCCCAGGTAGAGATATGACTTGGTTATTAACATCGAATATTTTGTTTGATACAATTTTTAAACGAGGAAACTGATTGAGCTAGCTTAGCTTCAAGCGGGAGGTCATTCCACATAAAAGCCCCGCTGTATTTAAAGCTTCTTTTAAGAAATTCTCTTTTTGGCTTTGGAAGGGCCAGATCGGTTTGGGAATTTCTAAGATTATAATTATCTTGTAAAGTATTTCTACTTAAGAATGAATCTTTCAGGGTCGGTGCAGCACTATTGCTCAAGACTTTATATACGAATGTAGCCTTAGATAAGTACCATCGTGTTTCCAAATTTTCCCAGTCAAGAGATCGGAGAACGTCAGCAGATCTAATCTCATAACTGGCGCCAGTTATTATTCTGGCGGCCCGATTTTGGAACTTTTGTAATTTATCTCTCAGGTTTTGTTACAGGTGCCCCAAAGAGGAGAGCAGTAATCGAAATAAGGCTGTACGAGAGCATTATAAATTGATATCAAGGTGTTTGCAGGAACATAGGGCTTAATACGCCTCAGAACCCCAATGCCAGCCCCGGCTTTTTTGCAAACCATTTCAATATGGTCGTCCCAACTCAATGTTTCATCAAGTTTAACTCCCAAACACGGGATTGAATGCACTCTAGGAATCAGTTGGTCATTAATCATTACGGGAAGATCATTGTCAATTTTAGCAAGGTTGTGATAGGATCCGACATACATTAATTTAGTTTTTGTTGAATGATGCTGCAGTTTGTTTTGACGAGCCATTGACTAACATTGTTTAAGTCATGATTTAAATTAGCATTCAGTTCTGTACAGTCTTTTGCAGAAGAAAATATCTGTGAATCATCAGCATATAAACAAGGGGTTGTCTTCTCAAGACAATCAGGCAAATCATTTATATAAAGTAAGAACAATAGGGGCCCAATATGGATCCTTGAGGAACCCCACATACAATCCTTTTGGAGCTGACATTTCGCCATTAACAAATGACATCTGTTCCCTGTCAGAAAGATAGGACTCGAACAGATTTAATTCAATATTTGAAATCCCAAATTGTTCTTTCATTTTGCGCAGTAGAATGTTATGATTAATAGAGTCAAAAGCTTTTCGGATATCAACAAAACAACACCATTCAATTCACCATTGTCCATGCTCTCATACCATGCATCACACATCTGAATGAGAGCTGCCAGAGTAGAATTTTTAGGGCGGAACCCAAATTGATGTTTAGAGAGTAGAGAATTGGCGTTCAGAAATTCATATAATTGATTAAAAACGGATCTCTCAAAAATTTTACTAATAATTGGTAAGATTGATATTGGGCGATAATTCTCACATTTTTTTCTATCTTCTGACTTATAAATGGGTATAACCCAAGCCTTCTTCCAATCATCTATGTAGACACCGGATTTGATACAGAGATTAAAAATCCACGTTAGAGAAGGGCTAATTATTTCAGCTGAGATTTTAAGTACCCTTGCGGGGATAGAATCAAGGCCAGTCGATTTTGATGATTTAAGATTACTTAACAAAAGAAATACTTCGTATTCACTAATTTCAGACAGGGTAAATAGAGTCTCTGGACTAGTGACGGTTCTATGATCTATGCTATATATAAGCGTCATAAAGGAAGTGAGATAGCCGATGTTTTAGTTGCTGCTGGTGTCATTGCTGAAGGTTCTGTTGATCAAGCTTTGAGAGGGAAGCATTATAAGCGAGCTCTGCGTTGCCTAATGCTAATGTACGAGTCATTTATGCATCTCCTTCTAAATCAGTTCCACGAGGAATCGCAGCTTGAGGCTTCCACGATGACTCGACTTGCTATACTCCGTGATCCAAAGGCAAACTCTCAGGACTCCCTCGCTACTGCTCAAAAGGAACTTGAGAATGATCCAACCGTAGATACTCTTATAAACAACATGTTTGATAAGATTGAGAAGACAGACATGGCTTGCTACTGGCTTGACTTTATGACAATGGTCATAAATGACTTGATGATGAATGTGTATGCCATTCACACGTGCAACTGGGACGAATTCCTCACCTCTCTGCGAGAGATGATGCCTTGGATGGTGATCTACGATCAGACACACTACGGTCGCTGGCTACCACATTTTTGGGCTATGCTTTCGTCACTATCTCCGGATCAAACGCAGTTCTTCAGTTCAAACTTCGCCCAGTCTATTACAGGTAATCCATATTCATGCATCCCTTGGGACATGTGGATCGAGATGACCATGAACAAGGGCTCAAAGTTAAAGGCTGGTTGGCTGTCAATCCTCCGTAATGAGAAGCAGCTGATGACTGACATCAGAAATGCCAACAATCTTGGTCGAGTTCGCACCGCTGTTCACAATCAAATCAACAGAAAGCAAATATCACGAAAACATTCTGAGTGTGCTCCCACAAGGATGTGCAAGGACGAACAAGCTGTCAAGGATCTCATTGCATGCATCAAGGAGTTTGATTGCTTCCCTTTTGACGCGTCATCACCAAATCTACGAACCTTGCAATCAGCAACTCCCGCTCCAACTGAGATGATCCGTGATTTCCAGACAGCCAAACAAGATGGTGAAGCAAAGTTGAAAGAATTCATGGACGAGCGTGTTTATTCGAAGGAAAAGTCTCTGTATGATCGTATCAAGCGTCACTCTCGTCTCACTTTCGCTAAAGCACCAACGACCAAAACTGGCGAAGTCCTTAAAGTTAAACAGGGAGAAATGGAAAACAGAGCTTTGGCGTCTGTAGTTAATCTTGTTGATGTCAGCGGCTTGATGATGCTTTCTGATGTAATGAAATACCGCATAACTGAGGAGTGTCTCACGCTATTCAATGTTAATGGTACCTTCAGGAAGACACAGAAGAGCAAGATACTCCAGAAACTGACACAAGAGCCAATTGATGTCTCATCTTACACCGCGCTGGTTGACATGGGGATGATCTGGCGACTTGCATCTCCCACTATGGAGGACCGAGAAAAGAACGATGGGTCTACTTATACCTGGGGTGACTACACCGACAAAGTTACCAGCATGCTACTTGCACGCCATGTGGACGCTACTACCATTATCTGCATTAACGACCCATATGATCACGTTGAATCCATCAAAGATGACGAGCGCGAGTCGCGTATCCAGGGGCAAGGTCATATTCCCAATGTGTATATGAAATCAACTGACAAGTTTCCATCAGCCCGAGATTTTAAGACCTTTCTCTGCAGTTCCGGGAATAAGAGACGTCTGCAGGCACTTATTAAGTCTCAACTATCTAAAGTTGTCCAGTCAAACAATCAAGTCCTGCTCTATTCAGTTGGCGTAGAATGTGTAAATCTCTCATCTGGTAGTATTCAACAAGACCTTGCCTTCGATCAGTGCGAGGCTGACACCATCATACTGTCATTTTACACAGCTCTGAGGGCGTCTGGTTACAATGACCCTGTGATCATAGATGCAGCGGACACAGATGTCTACATACAGGCAGCTGCCATTTCGCATGATGTTCCTGGTATAATCTGCATCAAGAAAAAGAAGGAATTGCTTTTCTGCAGAGGCATGTGTGCTGACGAGGACATCGCTAATTGTCTTATCAAATTCCACGTCATGACTGGCTGTGATGCAAATAGCTGCTTTTATGGTCATGGTAAATCGACCCTCTATGACAAAATGGTAAAGAGTGTTGAGTGCCGCAGACTTCTTTCAAGCTGTGGGAAGAGCCTTCCTTTAAAAGAAGATGTTCTAAATGACCTCGTATCTTATATCACACGGTTTGTATACGGTGATGTACGGCATAGTTCTTCTCTGGATATTGCCAGAGCAGCTAAGTGGAAAGGGCAAAAGAACAAATCCTTGATGCGTCTTCCACCTGACTCGGACAGTTTGAAGCAGCACATTCTCCGAGCTAATTACTTGGCCTACATCCAACGTCATCCTGAACTAAGAACACATCCCTCACCTGTTGGTCACGGTTGGGAACTCATCAATGGGCGTTGTAAACCAGTGAGACACACGCAACCTCCGCTTCCTCTTACCTTATCCAACACTTTACCTCCACATGACTCAGATATTGATTCTGAGTTTTCCGACGTGATAGACTCTGATTTGGACACCTCATCAGATAAAGAGGACTGAGTTGACTGATTGTTTGCAAAGCTCATGTATCTTTTTGTAAAACGATCTGGCATATAAACATTAAATTTTGTTACCGATTCTTTGTTTTCGTATGTTTGAATTGAGAATAGCTGCAGAAAGTAATTTCTTTCCCACGAATTATGTTATTCTATTATTAGTACAATAAGTATTTTTGATGACATCATACCCTTTGTTAAAAATATCATTTATATAATCACGTTTTCTCGGGTTTTGCATTAAATTGGCTCCTGATGCCTGTTTTATGACAAACTTTGATTTAAAAGTATAGAAATAAGTATTTTTGACAAGACTATGACATTTGCTAAAACATAATTTATTCAAAATGGCCGCCAGTTCTAATTTTTAATTTTTTTGCTCTGCAGACTTTTGCCCAGATTTTGAAGACCGGCATGGAAGCTTATTTTGTCATAAATACCCTAAATAATGAAAATAAATCATAAAACTTTACTAGCCGAAGGTTGGTCGCGGGAAGTAAGGCTTTGACCCTACTAAATTCTTCGTATAGCAGATGGCACCACATTATTTTGAAACAACCATCAAGTATCAAGTAAATATACATTTCTGTGTAATCCAGCTGTTCAGATGGTACCAGACAGTGTAATGATTAACATTAAGCTCAGTAAGAATTCCAAAACCCAAAATAAATATTTAGTATGTGAATTTACCTGTGTAAGGAAAAAAAGGGAGGGATACCGAAAATTTTAAAGAACAAAACTTACTATTTTATCTTGCCGACAATCACATTTTCATACATACAGTGTCAGTGATAAAGAATAAAATTGATTAAAATAGATTGATAAAATTAATTTGAAAATGAAATGTGTTAAGCATTTCATTAGGGAATATATATACTTATAGTACATACCATGTTGTAATAGGGATCCATGATTCCATGCATCTCTTATTTAAACTCAAGGGTTTGTTTATGTGAGTCAAATAAAAATAAATCATCCATTTGCTTTATTAAGGCCATCATATAACCTTCTAACATTAAAATAGCATGACTACCATTCAAAAAAGTATTCAAAAGTGCTGTATGAATATCATAGTAGTGAGACTCAATTTCTGGATCAGTTATAACAAGACCTTGAAGCTCTTTTTGATAATTTATAAACCAAATTTAGTTTTCATTTTCTGCCTCAACAGGTTCTACCACAATGGGCAGATCAATATTATTTTGTGCCTCAATGGGCTCAGATCTACCACAATGGTCAATGGGTAGATTGTTATTTTGTGCCTCAACGGGCTCTACTACAATGGGTAGGTCAATGTTATTTTGTGCCTCAATGGGCTCTACCAAATAGAAATGTGGAATTATAAATGCATTATACATTTTTTCAAGAATATGTCTGGGCACAAAAGATTTAGCTCTCCTTAGTAAAGCAATATTTTTTGAAATCGTTTCGTTTTGTTCTTCATTATGTTTGTCCCATTTTAATTGCTCGTCTAAAATGACACCAAGTGTCTTTTCATGAGATACACGCTTAATAACTTTATCACCATTCACCAAGTTTCATTTTGGGACCCCTCTCGAAAGATGGGACTCGCGGCCTATTATCATGAATTCAGTTTTGGTTTCATTTAATGTAAGCTTATTTGCAGTGAGCCATTGACTGACATTCATAAGATCATGATTAAGTTTTGTTCCAATTTCATCTACAGTCAATCCTTTAGCTGAAAGAGTTGTATCATCAGCAAATAATCTAGCCTTGGTTGTTTCAAGACACCTAGGCAAATCATTGATGTATAAGAGGAATAGGAATGGGCCAAGATTTGATCCCTGCGGAACCCCGTAATTAATTTCCTTTACATCAGACAGTTTACCATTAATTGCACAGACTTGTTTCCTGTTACGTACTGAGATAAGATCGAAACAATTCAAGATTAATTCCCCTAAAACCATACAGCTCTAACTTGGAAAGTAGAATTAACCGTGTCAAATGCTTTTTTTAAATCCAGAAACGACACTCCGTTTATTAAACCTTTGTCCATATTATTAAGCCAATCATTCGTTAAATCAAGCAATGTGGTTTCCGCGGAGTGATGCTCACGGAAACCAGACTGTTCACTTATGTAGTATTGACTATGTTATTTTCCTTCATGAAAGACTTTAACTGATTATATATTAATTTTTCAAACAACTTGGCAATGATAGAAATTACAGAAATTGGTCTATAATTACCACATTCTGTTTTTGCACCTTCCAGATTGGGGACACCTTGGCCAGTTTCCAGTCGTCTGGATATATTCCAGTTTGCAATGATAAATTAAAGATGTTGACCAATGAGTCAATTATTATGTCCCCGGCAGCTATTAATAGTTTAGTGCTTATTTCGTCAATCCCTGACGACTTTTTTGTCTTGATTTGAGCAAGCGTTTCAGACAGTTCAAATGCACTGATGTTTTGGTTTGATTGATAATCATTGAAGCAAGAAGCAATATTTTGATCCCCTGTAATAGTTTGACTTTAAACTTTTAACTCATGAACTTCTGTAGTCTTGGATTTTTTATTTAACAAGCTATTAATTGTCTGCCAACTATCATAGCTGTTTTAGCATTACCGAGTTTTGTCTTGAAGTAATCTTCCTTAGTATTTTTGATACTGTAAGCCTATTAACATAATTTTTATGTCTTTTATATGCCCTTTCGTAACCTACAGACCTAAATTTGACAGCTTGTTTCTTAAGGAAATCTCTTTGGTAACATAGCTTTTTGATTTGGTCTGTAAGCCATGGTTTATATTCGCTTTTTACTCGACGTTGTCGAGTTAGCGCATGTTTTCCGCAACTGTTAGAAATTTGTTCTTCCAATCGTACCACAAAACGTTAGGGTTATCACTACTAATATTGGTATTAATATTATTCCTTAGGTCTTCCTTAAAGTCATTAACATTGAAGTTTTTAAACTGTTTACTGAATATGATATTTGGCAATTCTTTAGGAACACTGACTTTGCGGCATAGGTAACTAAATTATGGTCACTAAAACCTAGTTCTACAACCCCAGCTGCTATTGTCTTATTATCGTCGATCGAACTAATGATAACATCAATTAGAGATTGAGACTTGGTAGTTACTCTAGTAGGACTTCGTATATGTTGCTTCAGGAGATAGATATCAAATAAATCTAGTAATTTAGTAGTGCATGCACTTCGTTCAAAGCCAGCCATATTTTTTCGAGCAAAGTTTGATATGTAAATATGTTGAATTAGCTAAATAGCTTGTTCACAGGACAAACTATATCGCGCATCACACGAAATCATACACGTATGGTATTTCAATTTCCTGGAAGTGTCAGGAATATCCATGTCGCCTTTCTTCTGTAGTGCGTTGTGTTCTTTACTTTAATTTTGGAAATATGACCTCAGTGAATTCAACTGGGAATTTGGCGTCCCTCTAGTAATAAGTAACCGCATTTTAAAGGCAGTTAAGTAAGGGGGTCTGGGGACATCCCCCAGAAAATATTTAGATTTTTTGGCGTCAGGACACCATTTTCGACCTTTTCTGAAGAAAATTTGTACAAAAATCTCGACAAACTTTGGCTTTGAGCTGTCATTATTGGTTAGTATTTACAGCTTGAATGGGCGAACCGAGACCGCGTTTGCATATTTTGCATATGTTTAACTAGCCAATCACGCGATCGTAATTTTTAAATTTTCAAACCATTATAACTGAACAATACAAATGTAAATTTCGGTTATAAATCAATGAAATATGTAAGACTTGTCTGACCCTAATTAAGAAAAAGAAAACTGTTGTCAGTCCATTGGCAATTTCATAAATAATAACTAAGCTTTGTACAAAGGGTTTAATGATTAACATATTCTTCTCAGCGTGGAAGGTCCATAAGCGTATATGAGCAATTTGAGCCTGACGCACTTTACTCGTTAGCGAAAACCACTTTATAAAGTTTTCCATATTACATAATTAAGCGCGATATGTACCTTCAAACTGAGAACCTGGAAAGAGTTTACTGTATCTGATATTCTGCAAGCGATACTCTTTTTCAACATTTCTCCCTTCGATTAAGGAAAATCTAACATTAACGTTCTTGCTTCATTTCATGTAGTTTTGGCGCCTCTTCTCTAAGCTTTTGCGCCCCCTAAAATCCCTGGCAGGGGCCCCCTGCCAGCATGCCACTGTTGATGTTAATTACTTGTTTTTATATATAGTGACATAATAGCCGTCTAAACATTAATGTCCGGTTCATAGTGTACAAGTACAGGCATGTCTAAAGCTTCGATGTGAAAATACATATTTAATACGAAGTGGTTATTTGTCCGCGACCGGATACTAATGTGTAAACGCTGTTTGTCCGGCACAACTATTTTCCTCGTTCTTTCAACATGCTAAAATGATACCACGAAAATTTCACCAGATTTCAAGCAAATCCACGGTACTCGAATGGTATTGCCACTGGTGCCGGGGTACATTGCTCGCGGTTGTTCGTGGGTTACCTGCGAACTGATGCGAGTAACTGCCAGTGGTAAATGCCTAATCGGAGGTAAGGAATATGGCCAATCTGGGTTAGGAAAGGAGTAGGGTGCGAGCAAGGTTCAGCTTTTATTGTCAGAAACAACCTGACTATTTAAATTAATCAATAAAATTAATTCATGGACAAATAGCCAAAGCTCAAGGTTTTAATAGCTATTGACTATTCCTAAGTGCATGTTCAGACAAGTTATAAGTACAGATCTGCAGCATGACACTATACAGGCTATATACCGACACACATAATGCTGACCCACAGTCAGTCAGTTTCAAATGTGGTTCAATGTACGCTAGTTATATATATGTTAGACACTTTGTCTTTGATCGACTATATAAGTTATTTACCAATTTGTTAAGATTTCATCTAGTGTTTAGTGAGTAGTGGTGTATCATATGTATTCCTATTTCACTTTTTAAATAAAGATCTGTACACTCGGTACATGTGTAAATGCCAAATATGAAATCAGATACAGACACATACTTTCATTTAGAATCCGGTGATATTTCAGTGATATTGTATCATAAGAATAGGTAATAGAACCTCCACTGGCGTTAAATAATTGGTATGCTATGTCCTTTATGTATTTGTGTGTGTATGTATGTATGTATGTATGTATGTATGTATGTATGTATGTATGTATGTATGTATATAATGTATGTATGTATGTATGTATGTATGTATGTATGTATGTATGTATGTATATATGTATATATGTATGTATGTATGTATATGTATGTATATATAACTAATTACTAGATATGCAATAACTAAGTGCCTCTGACCGCAGCAAAAACAAGCGGAAGCTTGTTTTTTTGGAAGAAAGAAAACAAATCGAAAACCAGCTCCTGGGAGACTTACCAGGCCTGAGCATTCAGCTAATTTAAAATAGTGACTTCCTAAGCTCTCGCTTTCCTCCGTTTTCTTCCGCGACCTCCCACCGCCCCGCCTCACCCGCTCATCTCGTGCTCTAAGCTGCCAGAGCTATAAATCTAGCTGAATTTCCTTCAAGAATTCCCTTTCTGAGGCTGGCTGCTGTCTGGAACTGGTCAACCTCCACACACTGTCTCCTCAGACACGCATTTTTGTTTTTTGTTAATCTCTTATGCATCTAATCTTTTTACTTAATTCTTTTGAGTTTATAGTTTTTTAGCACCAATGTGTTTGGAACGTACGGCAAATGCGAATAAAACATAAAATACAAACTGAAACGATATACACCACACCATATATTTATCATACACGCACTATATGTAATAGATTATATACATCAGAGTATATATATGAGAGTAAAGACTTGACGATCGTAAAGCGCATCGCTCTAAAACATCTATGCTCTGCGCCTCTTTCTAAAAAACCATACGCAGGTATTTATTTTGAGCGAGTGATATACGGGAAACTAATGTAAATTTTAGAAAAGAATAGAGAAAAACTTATAAACATAAAAAATTATAATTTATAAAGAACTCTATTGATTATTATTACACTCTATTCATTTACATATTATTGATTATTATAAATCATTATTAAATTTAAAAAGGACTCCTGTTTTACAAGGAAAGTTTTTATAGATGATCCCTTCCCATATCCATTATTAATTCTACTTGATTCATTATTATTCGAATCATGAACCACCACCGCTTGATCAGACCGCCATCAGTATTCAGCGAGATGCATTCCTGGCGGGATAATAATATGACAACAATTATATTTCCAACAACAACAATTTCGCATTGCATCTAAAAAACATCTATACTCTACAATAGTTTGATTTCTCTACCATTGTTTGAATTTATATTATTTTGTGTGGGTGGGAAAATTATTTGGATATTGAATATAATAACGACATATAAACAATATAATCTCTATTTATTATTATTCTAGAGTCAGCTATTCAAGTATTCTATATCACAAAATGTAATTAATAGGTTTTAAACTTTAAACAGAAAACGTGAAAACGTCGTGCGTTCTCTCTACATCTCAATATTTTAGATATATCCTATATAGCCTCATTATTATACTCGATCCACAAAAATCCACCCAAAACGAAACTGACGAAAAAAAATATTCGAAACGACAAAGCAGACAAGAATACAAAACACAAGCAGAGAATACACAACCAAAACCAACAGCGCAACAGAGCATGTTCAGCAGTCAGGTTTTTCCTGATGATTTCCCCCCCCCCCCCTTTGCTAACAGATAAATTTCAAGAAAACTGAGATATGACTGATAATACATCAAAGGGACTGGCAACGACTTGAGCAAGATTTATAGCCTGCGCTGGCGCTCGGCAGCAATTAATGGTTTTAATGGTTTTAAACAATCATGCATGAGGGTCTGAAAACTAGACCATGCTTGAACTTGACCTATATTAACAATGAATCTAATCTAGTTTACGTTTTTCACAACATGACCAATTTTTCTGACCCTGTAAATAAAGTATATATACACCAAACAAACCACACCTACAGTGTCTACCAACAATACACAATCTATATGACCTGTTATTTTACTCTGTATAATATACACTGCAGGTTATTCACATGGCTTTTAGACTTTCTACCGCACGATCTAGTTTTCAGACCCTCACTGGATTGTTTAAAAGCCATTAATTATATAATATCGTACATATACATGCACACACAAATACATAAAGGACATAGCATACCAATTATTTAACGCCAGTGGAGGTTCAATACAATATGGGGCAAATGCCCCCCCCAATCCCCCCTTGTGCCCCCACGAATCAATTTTTGCCCCCCCCCCCCTCACCCCAAGAGAAATCCCCTTTTGAAATAAACAATAATAACTAAACTTACGAAAATAACAAATAAAATCGGTGTGTATGGGTAAATTGCAACCACCGGGGGTATTTACTACCAGTAGGCAGGGCTGCCCAGGGGGAACAAAGGGGCAATTTTCCCCTGACCCCCAGCTAAAGAGGGCCCCCATATAGAAATAAAGTGAAATATGCATAGACTATTACTGTCAATTAGTCTCCCAGAATACAGGAATTTCCCATTCCCGAGATCCTAAATTTCTGTAAGGACGTAATCCAGTAGATTGTCCAAAAAGTTCAAGAATATGGTCATGGAAATCAGTTTTCTTAAGGAGAACATTTGATTCCAAAGATATTTGACGATGGAAAATCACTAGGAAAAGGCCCTGATATCATCACCAATCAAACAACTTATACAGTATAGTTGACCTGTTCAAATCGCGATCAATTGCCAATAAATACCGGGAACAAAGCCTTAATTCCTGCAGATTATTGAGTATATGTGGGCAGTTATCACAATAGCAACCCCTTGATCCAGTGTTTGACTGAAACAATGGCAATCAATACTCATATAACTATACACAATATTAAACCGGCTCCTAACATTATAACTCCCACTTGTATTTGTGTCTTTACTTCCTTTGATGACTATGCCTTATATGGCTATATTCCAAGGCTTAGTTTACGGTCTTCCTAAGATAACTTATCATTGACTCGGGCCATTATTGTAAGGCATGTCCAGTCACGTCCATGGCATGTTTGTTTAATTGTATTGTATTGTATTATGCGAGCCTTGGCTCGCTTGTTTTCCTAATTGACTCGCTCTGATCAAACGACAGCTGGTCAGTCAGCGAAGGCAGGTCGAGGCAGGAACGTTATCCGGTGTAAACACGGATTTACAGAGATTATATAGTATATAAAAATGAAGTGTACATAATTAGTGGTTGTAGCCAGGACAATTGCTATGCCAATGGTTTACATGCACTTTGAATTCTTTGATATGCTGACTATCGAAGTTTCATTGATCAGAAACACAATTTTAATTGAAAAGTCCTCAGGCTTGCCAATAACAATATGGTAAGTTTGGTAACGCTACTACTGTGATCACAGAAACATGTATAGTGCATGTAAACCAGCATTTACATCATTCAGTGCACCCATGTTTATAACGGTATATATATAAAAAATAATATGCTCTATGTAATCCTGATATATATTTTGTTAGAGCACTGCAAACGATGAGCAACATCGGCGCTAAAATTAAGAACCGCTCGTCCCAAGACAAACCTCGTCTCCTAGACTCCAATGCTATTTTTGCATGGGAACGAGGTCGCATGAAAACAGTGAAAAACAGGATCAATTTTTCAGTAAGCAGTATATGTACTAGGAGGATTCCTGTTTTGTTTTAAATACAGCCCTCCATCTGTTTTCCAGTAAAACTTCCAAATATACTGTTAATTATGACATTTAACTTTTCGTAATTATTTTTCAATCAGAATTTACAAACGTCAAACGTCTCAGAAAGCAACATCCCGTACTGTAGGCTCACGCCTTTTCCTATTGGGCAACTAAGGTTCTTGTACTCGTTAGGTTATAATAAACGGATTCTGTATTCTGTATTCTGGGTGCCCAGTGAAGGCAAGCATATATACGATTTATGAGAAGCAGCTAGTATGGAATGGTGGTAAACCTGGTAATCTGAAACAGATTAAAATTAGATCCACGTTTCATTTGAGTGAATAAAGGACTCCTTAATTCCTCAGGACGTTGATACTGACTTCCTGGCTATACCGACTTCCTGGCTATACCGACTTCCTGAGAGTGGTGAAGTACCTAATTGCCCCTTGATCAAAACGTCGAACTGTTTTTTTTCAGAAAGTCCTTTTAACCAGATCAACAGATGGGAAAAACTTTTCCGTACAAAACTACTCGCCTCATTCTTCATTGAGCAACAATTTCACAACATACATGTACATTGCTGATGTACTTATTACATGCGATGCGGAACATACATAAATTATACGTCATTACTGATGTACAATAATCAATATAATATATAGTCTACTCCGGAAGACTATGTCTATTATGACTGACGGAGTGAACATGGAATGTACGTTGTTCCGTGGTTTTTTTTAGTTGACTTTCTTTGTAAATATTTAAATAACTTAAATAATTCCTTTAAGTGCGCCATCATTATTATAATATTCCTTCAAATGCAACCTTCATGCACGCATGCAATGAATGGTCGCCGCGTTTAAGATTGAAAATCCGTGTAAAACCGGCATGTAATTTTGATATCGTTCTTGAATTGTCTTAATACTCTGTCAATTCATAACATTACTTATAACAGCAAAAACATTTCCAACCTTGTTTTCTCAGCCTATTGCTGTTTTTTAACCTTGCAACCATGTAACTATGTTCTAATGTAGTCCGAACTACTATAGGTACAAATATTCAGAATGGAGCCGAGTTCTTCCAAGTTGGTCCAAGTACGATGTAAGCGCCGAGATGTGACTCCATGATCAGCATTTATGCTGCATCATGTATTTAAATAATAGCTGTCTCAAGCTGTCGTTCTTCATTATGCAAGTTAATCAAAATTCTGATAGGACGCTTATGGTCGAATTGATGCAATGTATGCTGGAGTGCATATGTTCTGTATCAGAATTTCAGTATACACTGTATTTCTAATATCACAACTGTACAGGTGATTTCAAATATACCAGTCTGTTTTTAGTATTTTAAGAGAACAAAACGATGGAAGTTAATCAGTATTCATATTGGTAACTTATCTATATACATTTCGAAGTTGCTTTGTTTGCTGAGAAAGGTCGAGATAATATGTTCTTCAAATTTCGCAACACCTACGCCACGCACGAAAAGCTCTTGCTCCGCCGGTTTCTATTCAAACAATAATAGATTTCAAAACCCACCAAACGCATTCTTTTGCCTTCCTACGCAAAGTAAAATGACTGTGGGGCGATGGAGAGGATTAGTTGTGATAACATAAATCTATATGGTGAACAATAGATTGCACGCATACGTTTTGCACTGTTTAATATCAGTCAAACATTATTTTGGTATGATTTGGATTTAATAAAACAACTCTAAGAGACATTTGATCAAAATGCAAAATGTAATGCTCGGCTGCTCAATAACTTCCTTTTTCAAGGCACGGATTCTCCACCTTAACTGAATATTAATTAGGTATATTTAAGCTCAAGTATGTTATGTATAACTGCAGGGTTTATATCAAAGACACTTTATTCTCTAAGTTTCTCATATGAAAATGTTTAAAGTTTTGTTAGTTTTAATTGGATTTCTTAGTTAGTAACGCATGGTAGTGTTCTTCTCAGTTCTCAACGTGGTTAAGAAATCTTAATTAGAAATTAGTCCTTCGTCAGTAATACTATTTATCTTTGAACATGCGGTGATCAATTCATAAGAGTCACTGGTGCGTGCCAGCAGGACTAATCAGCTTACTACATGAATATTCAAATTTTAAACACGCGTTTAAAAAGGTCAAAGCTAAAGGAAACACTTCAGACTTTTAGTCTGAGTATTATATGTTTCGAACAACTGGTGTTGAAATTGAAAAGAAAAAACGTTGACAACGTTGGTGAAGAAAAGAACGTGTTGTCATTTTTGGTACGTTAACCTGTCATTTGGAAATTTTAAATGCAAATCCCCCACTCGTGGTGTGATCATGAATCTGCATAACAAAACAGCATTGATACACTGCGCTTATTATACTTGACTTGACTAACCACACCGTCACATCACAATCTCTACAGCTCTCGTCGAGGCGCGACCAAACAACTCAAAGGTAAAGTGAACTTGAACATATACTTCCAGACCAAAATATCTTGACTCTGTTACAGTTGGGGCTATCTTTAATTTTGTTATTTACCTTAATATTTAGAATATTCAAGTGTTATATGGGCCTACGCAGTTGAACTTGGCTGCATGTCTCATACCGGTTTCGAAACTTGATTTGGGAAGTGAATCAGTTATAGCTACGACATTAAATTGTCTGACGGTAGTATCAGAAATGATGCCTACTGCAATTCCAAATGATAATGCAGTGGTGTCAAAATGTGGTGCGCAACAGGAATCACCCGACAAGAACGGGCAAGACTCTCATGATGACAAATCTCATCGCAGACCAAGTATAACCTCGCAATGCCAAGGTATGGTACTATGTCTATGGTAGGTCGCTGGATAATAATTTTAAATTATGAACATATAATATGCTGAGGGAGAATGATGTAAAAATAACTTTCAATGTTAAGTTGAATATTTTCAATTACCTTAGTAACAACTGACTAAACTATGGGTCATAGTTTAGTAAAGCAAATAATGACTAATGTTTCTTGGTTTTATGCTAACGATACCCTACATTCGTATATCGCGTCAAAGTTAACGCAAACTATGTAATAAAGTAGCTTTTACGTATTTAAAGACGTTTTTGTAACTATATTGAACATCCAGAATGACTGCATGGTGCATGCGTCGTATTGTTCTGACTAGCACGTACTGCAATGTTACTTAGAATCTTAGACACGTTGCTACGCAAATTCATGATAATTCCACAACCTACACAATCTCAGTGAAGCAAAGCCAAATTTACGTTCTTATCAAGAATTAAACGAAAGTGTGGACCATACTAGCTGAAATCATGTCTTAACCTCAAGTCCCATAATGCCGCAGACTGAAACATCAACTAATCGAGAATTACTAACTGTCAATCAATTCTAAATTTGGAGTGTTTTCTTGCTTTTTGTTGTTTTACTAATTTGACCATTTGGCATGAAATTAGAATTTCAAATGAAGCGATGGCATGGTCTGGTGCCTACATGCATATGCCTCGCGTCACATTGTTCCTCATTGCTGGATACCGACGCTTCGATGGGAATTTCTATTTAACTATTATTACCCTAACAGGCAATTATAAAATGAGCGAGATGCCTGTAAATTGACTTTGTCTTTTCCTTCTAATGAAACTTCTTCATTATTGCTACAGTTATATACTATTCAGGTTTTTTATTGCAATGTAGAAAATTAGGTTAGGTGCAGTTGGCTGTTGGTTTTCGTCAGCCTGAAAAACATCTATTAAGAGAGAATTTCGGCGTTTCGATGGAAGACATTCGTCAGAGAGTTAGTAAACATTATAACTAACTTTCAGACAACACAATTGGGGGTGATTGAGCTTGCAACCATTGCAAAGTATATTAGTGATTAGTTATTAACTTTAACCTATCATCACCGGGCATCATCTATCATCATATATGACAGAAATAAATGAATAGCACTGTGCTAATGTGCTTGGACTGAACTGAGAATCTTACGAATTTTAATTAAGTACTGTTAGGTCAAACCTATGGCATGAAACACTTGCACGTAGTAAGCATTTCTGATTGGGCATATTCAGTCGTTTGCGCTGCATATTAGAGTTAGAGGACTGAGGTCGATTGCATACCAAGCATTGTACTCTCATACATGTTGTGAATAAGTGAACTTTAACTCTTTCTGGACGGTACCGTCGAATATCATCCTCCAGAGGATGATGACTTTGAGCGCTCGTATCTTTGGCGCCCCTCACCCAAAACGAACGAAAATACCATCAATCGATTCATTAATGTTATGCACTAAACATGTAGTTCCGTGTTGGTTGTGAATGACTGTGCACGCTTACTCTCTATTTTGAGGGCTTATCCACCGGATAAGCTCCATGGGCTTCAACGACGCCCCTTCCAGTATAACGAATGGCTGGCTTTTTAAAAATATCAAGACTTTTGATTGGCTGCTCTCAGCTATTTAAGATTTAAGATTCATTTCTTGTTTGTTTGATTCCTAATAAGATTGATCATATTTGCATATTTACAAGTAATACTGTTCTTTAAATCAGTCACTTGATATAGCGAAGAATATGACATATATGCTTACACACACAACTTACGATGGAGAACTATTTTCTTGACATAAATAATAGGACTGGAAGTGTAAGAAGCAGCTTCTTACTTGCGAACTTCATTTGTATATTTCTGTACGTGTTGTCGCCGACAAATGAAATGCAAACCCAGAGAAGTATGTATGTCTGCCTCTTGGAATTGCCAAAACAAAAAGGAGCTAACTAAAGTCATAGGCTAAAAATATTAAAACTAGGTGTACCCATCTTGCTGTTCGCGCTTGGATTGTACATTTGACTATTGCATGTGACAACCTTAATTGAAATAGCTGTATAGTAAGATATTACTTATAAGACTTATAATGGCTGAAACCTTTGGCACATAAGTAAATGTATCCAGTAGTGGCAGTTCTAGCAGTTGGCAAGAATGAACGATAACTAAAAGTAAAACTTACATAAAACAGTTTGTGCGCAGGTATTGTGTGAATTTTATTTAATGTGGATGATTAACATGATTACCAAAACTAATAACCATGACCATGGGAACGAAAGATTAAAGAATAAAGCCGCGTAAAAGCCGAGCGTAGGCGATTTTATCCTAATGACTGTGCAAAACTACAAAAGTTCCTAATTTTGTTCACTGAAACATGAAATCTTATGCTCATTCACATCATTGTCTTGACAACCAGCTAAACATTGTTCGGTTAAATTGAGAATAATTGCATTTCATTGTTTATACTTCCATACAAAATCTGCTGAAAATACGTAAAGCTTGCAATTAATTTATAGTTGCCTGGATACTGTGCACAGTAAGTTTTTACAACCCATGCATTGTATTGCTACATTAAAAGCAAGTCAACAGGAATATGGAATAGAGTTCTGTTATTCTGTAATTATTGCAGAATTTTGGAAACCGATTGCATGTCTCTACGCATGGGCATTTGGCAGTTGAGGAGGTCAGCCAGTCCAGTGAACATTTCTCAAATTGGCTGAGATCAGTGCAATTTTGTTGCAATAAAGTGCGAAAAATCTTTTAGTTTTATATCAAGTTATTTTAATATTTCAAGCAATTAATAGCAATACATTTGTACAAACATCATGGATTATTATTGCCGTTTGTGGAAAATATAAAATATAATAGTATACACAACTGATTTACAGTAACAATATTTTTCAAGTCAAGGTTAGTTTTATACCTGAGCATATATTTTGTTTAAAATTTGGTGTCAAGCCTCTGTAGACCCTGCACTTGGGTTGATTAAAGCCAAAAACATGTTTATAAGTAACAGGGTTAGTATTTCGTTCATATTTCGACAATCGTTGAAACGTTTTTAGTGGTATATAATTGTGCTACAATTGCAAAGTCAATGCCAATGGCCTCTGGCAATGGCCTTTTTTATGAATGAAAAGTAAATGATGGAGCCAGTCCCTGTAATTTTATCGATACAACGCTCGGCCCGCTATTTATTACCCTGAACGACGTTAAGTAATGCTGAAGTCTAAAGAGAAGCCTGGGTGCGAGGCAGATGACGATTTCGGTCCGACAGCCAGTCAAACAACTATATAGTTGCTTAATATATGTGAAGAGCGTTTTTGAAAAACCTATTAAGCATGCGCACTATTTCTTCAATCAATTTGACTATTAGCAAATTATAAGTGCTTTACGTCTAAAATTTTCGGGAAAGGGAAATTTATTACAATCGCATCTACAAACATGCACTTCACACTACAGTTAGCATGCCCTGATTGCAGATTGTTGGGCACCCCTTCTGAAATTCATCTTCAGTCTACACAGTGGCGCCGTGGCCGGGGGGGCCAGGGGTGGCCATGGCCCTCCCTATCGTTGAGATCCGTCGGAAAATTGGAAATTTATTATGTTGTCGGAATCTTCGTGGTCAAGCATACCTGCATATACGAGCGGAAATTTTACTTCTCTTCGTTGTTTGACAATGCGAAACATGTTCGAATAAAAATATATATAGATGAAATATCGGAAATCGGACTCAGTTTACGTTTTCCCAATATAACTTATATTGTGAAATGTGCATTATTCATCTTAAAGCCGGTTTTCCACTTCACCTTTTCGCACTTCACGATTTTTTCTAAGAATCAAACTTATGAACATTTTCGTATGACTTCATATATTATTAATGTCGGAAAAAATTGTGTTTGTCGGGGAAATGCTGCCCTTTGCCTCCCCCCCTAAAACATGGGACCCACGACGCCCCTGAGTCTAAACGTGAATGATATTCAGACGGCGTATTGTCCGATATAACCCGGCTAGTAACGATCTTTTTCTCACGAAACTGGGCAAAGGCAAAGTGGAAGGAATTGAACTGAGGACAAAATTGTGAAGAACATGTTAAAAGAGCACCCAACATAAAATAAATTGAATTACGTCACAATAATTGAACATATATCATACGCCACAATAGTAATTAAAAAGAAATCTAAAAGACGCCCAGCAGTATATAGTACTCTCAGTCTTAACTCTTAATAAATATAACGATAATCGTCCATTATTCTGTTGAACATTGACTGCTTGTATTATGCAGAGACACACTAAGTGAAGTTCATCTAGCGGATATAGTCGTCGAACGTTTCCTAACGATGGAATATCAGAGTGATAAACATCAAACATGCTTGACACGGATGAGTTGCTTCGCCTGATGTTCAGCCAATATTAAAATTCGATTAGAAATTCACTTTCGTCAGAAGATTTCGCCTGCATGTATGCCAGTGTGTTTCTAACTTTAGCCACAGTATAAAGACGACCAGTAGGGCCACTCATTTGAAATTTTGTGTGGCCTCTCATTGCGCATTGGCAGCCAGTCAATTGCTTTTTCTGGCCAATAAGCAAGCTGGACTAACCTTCCTGGCCACATGTTGCATCGCCGAGTGGCCCTACTGGTCGTCTCTATACTGTGCTTTAGCCTAAAAGCGTAATCAAGTTTGATTATACCTTTAATTATTCAATGACCAGTTGACGTAAGGAACAAGTGATTTTAAAATATTCATTACGTTTCTTTAAGATGAACTTAATGAAGCGGCAACGAGAAGTGAACAAACCTCGTCGAACTACTGCAGCATTCCAGTGTCACGTTCATACATGGCCACTAAAGGGAAGAACGGAGCAACGTATCCAGTTATTAATGATGTACGAACGCTACAAGCACCAGAGCAGGGTATAACACATCAAGGAGGAATGTCTACAGTGGTTCATAGCCCGCCATCTGAGCAATCAGGACAAACAAAGAACTCTACAACCCAACCAGTTTACAACGGCCAAATGTCTCTGAAAAATACACAAATATTTCCTCAGAGGCCCCAAGATCTCTTAGATAACGTATCATTGGACATGGCACGAGAAAATGTCAAGAGTAGCGCACAGTATCGTAAATCGTACGCGTTTAAAATCTGGCGAGACAGAGGAAGCTTTCCATATCGGCTTGCTGAACAACCGGTTGTTAAAGAGGTAGTACAACGAAAGAAATCTAAGAAATACTTGAACGCAGTACGAGCGCAGAGAGATCGTGATAATGAAGAAGCGTGGAAAACATTTAAGAGTTGCAAAACAACGACTAACGAAATGAGATACAGAAGAACGTCAAAGTTTCCACGCATTCGAGTAGAAGAAACTTTAAGGAAACATTACGACAAAGAACAGTTAAACACAATATTATCCCAAGATAACGATCCGAAAGGAAACAATATGAAACAGCAGAATAGCATTCATGACTACTTCAAGAATAAGAAAGAATCCGCACAGAAATCCCAACCCTTAGCTTCGCCTACTAAATCTATCCCGACCTCAGTGATTCATGTACACGCAAAAAAAGCTTGTGAAGTTTCTGAACAAACCACTCAAGCTGAACAAATTATGAGCACGTCTGATGATGGTGGTTATAATGGGAATGTTTTGAAGCCAACAACACAAGCAGAAGTTCAGTTAGAACCAAACCCAACTTCTAAAAGGAAGTTATTGCCAAGTAAAGTGGGCGGTATCGCCCAGTGGTCTGATACACAAACTTCCTCCGTCGGAAAGTATAATATACATGTTCAAAGTCAGGAACAATTGAATGCAGTGAACGGCAGGCAGCAAATATCAGCAGAAACAATGACTGAAAGTAATGCGGACAGTTCAAGCAGTTTGGAAGGAAGTATTTTACCTGATATGCAGAGTAAGCAAGAAAATCGTCCTGGTAAGCTACACAATTCACTAAGCTTATTCACTACCTCAAACGCATTAGCTGATAACTCCTTGCAAAGTGGTGAAGATACTGAGCTATTATCGACGTATTTAAATGGTAATGCTATTAGTGATCAGTCACCCACCACAAGCCCAACAGTGGAGGCCAGTGAAATAGACGACTCCAATTTAGCCTCAATGATAAAGAACTCTTTAGCAAAGAAATACAGCAAAGAAAACGTGAAACCTAACTTTGGCTCTGCAACAGTTGAACGAGGCAGAAAGCGAACAAGAAACGAACCAGTGAGCAGTGAAGAAGGAGAACGCCAGCGTGCAAGAATGAAACAACAAAAGGCAACGATGTTTACACGTCTCGATGAAGCTGTAGCAACAAATCTTGCTGATGGGATACATAATGTTAACTCCGAATATTTTCCAATAGAAGCTCTGGCTAAAAAGGCAGCGAAAGAAACGAGCAAGGCCAAGGGTGTTTCTGACGATCTGGAGAGGAAACTGGAAACAACATCCATAAAACATAAACTTGATGAGATTGAACGTGCACGGTAAGTTTTTTCACACACTGTATTCTGAATTGTTGAATTTAACGTTGTCATGTCTTAAGATCGAGAATTAGTAATTCATATGTTTTTAAAACATGTTTTCACATCTTGGGTTTTTGTAAAATGCACGACGAAAGACCTTTATGTGTTCTCAGTTGGGGGTCAAGTGGTATGTATAGCATTCTACAATAAGCTGCCATGGTTTTTCATGTTTGAACTATCTGAAACAGATTAAGAACATTCAGAGGTTTCGAGCGAAGACCAAGGTTCTTCGTCAGGAGATTACTTGCCTCTCCACAAAGTACCTTCACTCGAAACGTGTACTTGTTTCTAATCTTTTTCAGGAAGTTCATACACAAATGCACGACAGCTTATTACTAAAGTACCGGCATTATGGTTGACATATATCTGCGTTAGTACACCACACTTTCTCACGGTTTGACGCCATTGACATTATACAAGTGAGGTTTAACTGACATTGCGGCAAGTCTTTAATAATGAAATAGGATAAATTACAGGAATTTTCGATTTTGAAAAACCGTAAACCGCTGAGAGAATCTACAATCTGTTCACAATTTCGATCGCACGTTTCAATATCTATAATATGTCTCATAGTTATGTTTTCATGTCTTTTGGTTTGCAAGTTATTTCGCCTTTTCTGCTGTCTTCGAATGATAATGCAGAAGGTATATGCAGTAATTATGAAATATGATGAGGGGGAGGGGAAACAAGGGAGCTAGGGATAAGAACCTTGGCTTGGCTTCATTTGCATGATATTGGTCATCACATATATATAAAACGTAAGTTCATATAACTATCTGTTTATATTGCAACTAAAAATTGTTATTGCAAATCACATCTACAGTTCTGTATAATTATACTGTTCTATTGACAAGGAATTTCAGAGTGCTGTTGTTAAACATACGTCATATAGTACCTCCGCTGGTGTTATACAATACATGCAGCACGGAGACCGACATTGTGGGAAGTCAAGGAGCGGAACACAAAAACAGAAGACTTGAAATTTATATGAATACTTATAACTATATAATAGTTTAAGACGTAAAAGACATATAACTCTTTTGAATGTATACTTAAGGCTATTTAATTCGACCCCCAAGAAAGGTGCAAGATGCAAGAACGGTGCACGTCTAGAAAAATTATGACAAATGCATGACTTTTGGATAGTGAGTTTTGAATAAATATTTATCATATAAGAGCACGTTCATCTACGCCAACACAAATTCCTCACTCACTCTGTCACCTTGAGCAAGCGGGCCTTGTTCAACACTGATCAGTCTACATGTTATAGGCGAAAAATTTGAATAATTTGGAACGTGTTAATGTATATTTTACGTGTACGAAAGACAGAACCCCGGCATTTCATGCATGTAAAGAGACTAGACTAGGCTTCCCAAGTGAGACAATTTGCTCAACAAACGTAGAAATGTTTAAAATAATTAAATTCTTTATATATTTTTCAAAGTACGATGGGGTTTGAAAGATGGGTGTTCGCTGTATAAATGAGCTCTATACATAACTATATATTCTATAAAACTAGTATTAGTCGAGGTATTTTCCTCCATGTACCACTACATGAGACGTGAGTGGGAAGGCATTAACGTGTGCATACGAATGAAAATTTCGATTTTAAAATTCTACAATGGGTATTATATCCCTTATAACTTATTTTCTCTTGTTTATAGTCTGTTACTGAAAGAATTATTTGATGTTACATCAGAGAGTGGCGGAGATAATGAAATGAAAACATTTGACGACGCATCTCGTTCTTTTGGTCGCAAGAATATCCTCAATCATCTCAGCCTTATTGATAGATATTTTGCTGAGTTTCAGAAGAAATTATCAAGCTCGGATCGTCCAGCTTTGCTTCCTTAACGGGACATTTACAGATACAGCTAACTAAAATAAGGTTGTCCTCGGAAGGTTAAGATTGAATTAAATATGGCATGGTTTGTGTTGCAGTGCACAATGCTACGTGCAGGCGATCATGCAGATATATATGCATATAGAACGAGACATAATTATAAAGTTGTGTTTCGTGCTTTTCGCACTCACGTGTTGAGGTTATGCGCATGTGCCTTGACATTCAGAGGACACTCTTTATAATTGAATATGCTATATTTTACCTATAGGTTATCCACGATAAGCTTCTTCAGACTTTTGCACGAGTCATGATTATATTATCATCGTTATACGGATTATTATATTATTATGTAACGATATCAATATATTTCCACAATGCACGGTAAATGAAGGTAAATGTATATGTTGTCCTCATGCTCCCATATAATATTACCCCCTTTCTTTGGGAACGACTATACCGTTTCCAATTGATATAGAAATAGCGATCTGCAAGCATCTATAGGCCTAACTGGTGCGGAAGCTTTGAATGATTCTCTAATTCCCATACATGTGATTAAAGGCCTATTCTCTTTAGCGAATGACTTGAACTATATGAAGTAATTGTTGTTAATTTAAATATCTATGTAACGTAGAACTGGTGCAAGGAAAGTAAATAATTAGTCAGTAATTAGTTAGTTCATCGCTAGGGCTACCTGTGTTACCTACACTGGAATCCAACATTCAAGATATTAATATATATTCAAGATATAATACACCATTCATATACAATTCAGTATATAACACTATTTATACATTTATACAATTCAGTGTACATGCAATTTTAACGATACAATTCAGTTTTGTCTTTTGATATCCACTACTTTTGATATTCTTTTTAACGCGTATATATTATTTGAACACACGAATGTCCGACTGCCCTCTGAACGTAACCACAACCTCAAAAGTATAACAATTACCTTCATATGCACTATGGTCTAGCCAGAATAGAAAAGATTAAAACCTGTTTTGTCGTTAAAGGCTGCCCTGTGATAAATCATAAATCTTCATTGACCTTTTTTTATTACTACGACGAAGTGTAGTCTGTAGATTAATTTCATGTAGATATTTTTGCACTTCTCCGAGGAAAGTGAAAATTATGAATTTTGGTTTTATTCATTCTCAGCCTTTTCTATTTTAGTTTATACTTAAAATAAAATTCATCATTTCGATCTTCTCAGTATATACAATTGTAATTTATTTATTGCCAAATATTCTAATGATACATTTCCTTAGTTATATAAAATCTATTACATATATTCGCGGACGCAGAACTATATGAAAAAACACAAGAAGTATAGAATTATTTTGTGTATAGAAAAATTTGTGTCATTTGTTTGCTTCTGAGAAATCATGCACGTAGCGAGGTATACGATAATTTGGGCATTGACGAATATACATATTGTAGTTGTGCAACGTACGTGACTATCGGCAATTCGAATTTCATCCAACATTGCACACAACCTATACGTCAACATTGTGGGTTGTTACATTTACATTTGAAGGCAAATACGTACTTCCCCCTTGCCCTTGGCGTGACGTGTGCACGACTCCGTGTATTAGCTCTACCGCTCTACGTGTCTACATGCATGTACAATCTACATGCAACATAAGCCATGCATGTATGCATGGTAACAACATGGTATATACATCCTTGTAATAACCAACGAGCACTGATCTCGAAATAAAACTGGATTATACAATATGAAGCCCTCATTAAAGGACCAACTGATAACCATTGAAATTAACCGAGGTGTGATTACTCCAAAAATCATTTTACACTCCCTCAAAAATACAAAAAGAATCCTGCCAATAATCCCAAAATCTCTACATCAAAATCGAGCAAATATGTCCTTTATAATCCGCGGAAAATTTCGCACAAAATCGCTGGATCCCACAAAAACGCTTTTTTCAGAGAAATACACCCCTCAATTAATTGTAATGTCATTTATATATTGCTTGAGATGATTTATATATGAAGTTTGGATGACGTTTTCAGAAGAAAGATATTCTCCCCGTAACATTTCTTCCCTTATATACTTAGTAATGGCAGATTTCTAGTGTATAATGTTTAACTATATATTATCAGTGAACAATGAAGTGTACCAGCTTTATTCCGCTGGCCTTAATTATAAAAAATTAAATCAATTAAAACTGACGGTAAATTTTTTAACTACTTTATATAATTTTAATTAAAATTATATAATAATTTTTATTAAATATAGCATACGTGCAGTATTGTAATATATAATTAAATATATATATTTGTTTTATATAATTCTTTTTCAATTTCAGAATATTTGTTATCGTGATCAAGTGCATGTATTTAACTCGTATGATAATGCTTCATAGAATGTTCTTCATAATAAGAATTCCGAATGGATTTTTAAATAAGAACAAGACGCCTGCTGAGGCGTTCACACTGGCCCTGGGGAGCAGGTTTTGCCCCATCTGGACGGTCAGGGTTTAGGGGCACCTGGGGCGGTGTAACATTTACTGTCTGTGTGAGGTTTCAGGTTTCAATCTCAGATCAGTGGTTTCAATCTTATTTTGAGGTGCTTGGGTATATTAATGATTATGCTAGGTTTATATAGCCGATTGTGAGATATATAGACATTGTCCTATGATATATTCACTTCTTAGTTTAATATATGTAAGACAAAATTCTAATAACTATTTAAACCAAATTCATCGTGTTATCAGGGACGTAGCCAGAACTTTCAAAGGGGGGGAGCCCTGCGGGGATTAAAGCAAGCCCGTAGCTGGCCCTCCAACCTTTGGGAGGACACTTTTGGCTTTCACTAATTATTCTTCCATTTTTCTTGTCGACGGGGGGGGGGGGGGCATTTTTACGGAAACTATTAACTATTACGTATGTTTTAACATCCAAAACCTGCAAATTTAACGTATAAACCAAACTTTTGGGTCCAAAAAATAACCTAGTCCACACCAAAACTTACATTCTTTGGATTAAAGGTAGTCGTGGCTATATGTGGGCCATAATTCCTGGTTTTGTAGTAAGTATTAGCACTAAATATTACCTAAGGGGGGGAGCCGCGGCTCCCAAGGCTCCCCCCCTGCGTGTTATTGTAATTATTTTAGTCATATACTCCATACGCCCAGCCTCGACAATGTTATTTTGAGTTGACACGTCGTTGTATTTCACACAAACTAAAAATAGCCATATTTTGTGATATTTAATAATACCAAACAGGCTAAAGTCGTAAAGAACAATATTGAATCGAAATACCAATATAATAAAACATCAGTAAACAATTATTACTAAAGCCGTACTTCTTGAGAAACATTCCAAATTCTTTATAGCTACAAAGACAACACCCCGAAGCTAATATATAATAGCTTTGTGTTTAATATGAAGTAACTGTACTCTACGTTGTACTATCTAAAATTATGTTGTAAACTTAAACAATCTCAGTTATAACAGTCGAAAGTCGCTTAAACATACGGGCAACCTTTTCGCCATAATTTCCAGGGATTTTACCAACTGTAACTGCAGCTATTGAATACGCAAATAAATCTACAACGAACTCATGTGTTGTTTATATCAAAGAAAACCACCCATGAAACATAAACACAAGAAAACATTTCTCAATAGACATATTTGTCATATAGCCATATCTATGCATATCATATAGCCCGCTCCTCAATGACGGTCATTTTGAATCGGGTGGACGATTTTGTAATCACAAGTGATGATGTACGGGTGCTGTGGAAATACAAGTTTGTGACATTGACCAAAAAAAAAGAAGACAATTCCCATTTCTAGACACTGATCTCTTCGGGCCAGTGTAATAAATCTTTAGTTAGGTTAGAAGACCCTGGAGCAATAATTTATGTTTTGATGTGTAGAAATGATTATAATTACTATCGTCTAAAAATAGTCAAGTTGCATACATGTTCTAGATCACGTATAATAGAGTAAAACTTTTATATAGATGTATAATTATAAATATATTTTGAGATAGACATATAATTATATATTGACGTATACATATATAGGTAATTAATTCGTGGGAAAAGTTGGACGTTAATCATTATCGTCCATATTTAGAATCAATATTGTGTCGTGAACTTATGAAGAATACAGTCAGACTGCATGACACGCGTACATGGCTTAAATTTAACATGCAATTATCACGTTTTAACATACTGCAATATTATACCTATTGAATTTGTCTTATTATACATGCAGTGCATTTGCCATTTAATTGGTGCCATGTTGAATATATACAGTACAAGCGTTATACGCTCTTAATACATTTTGTATTAACTTAAAAACTATCACTGTAGTGCAATGACGTTGGCATAAGCTTCCTTTTCATCACTCTGGGGTGTGACATTTTCATATGTGGTTTCTCCACCAGCTGTAAGAATTTGAGTAATATCGGCGTACTCTGCTTGTTGTGAAGTTTGTGGCTCAGGATGTTTGTCTACACTTTTTCCAGACTTCATATGTGACAGCTCGGTGTAAACCATGTCATTATTGTCACTCTAGTTTGTAAAATAGAAGATGTTTTATTTACAGTCACAAAAAAACAGCATGGGTATTTTTGATCATGGTACAGATTTCGTTACAACACCTCATGCAATATTTCTTGACTGCATAATCGTACAATTTTGTGCTCTGCATTAGTAAATTTTCATTGATTGGTGATGTTTAGCTGGCTGCCATGTTTATAATAACATGTGAACTACAAAATGCTACAAATAAATAGCTAAATTTACAAAGCATATACGGCTCGAAGGACCATGGGGTGTATTTCGAATTCAAGTTGTGGAAATCTGCGACCGGAAGTCAGTATGACACACTCTCAACGGCTCAATATATTCCACTGTTGGTTTGTCCCTAGTATTCAACCGCGGAGTGAATTGACAGCCAACCCAACTTTACACAAACGAATACACACATTTTCGAATACACACATTTTAGCCTAGCTCACATCAATAGTCCATAATTATAAACATGTACAAGATCATCAGATTAACTATACTGAATTTATCTGAAAGAACATAACCCTCAAAACAACAAGAACATTCTGTTTCATTAATGAAAGTTATGATTTCATACCTTTCCATTTTTACTATTTTCAGCGCTTGGGTTAACTACGGTGTACACGTCGCCATTGAGTGGTCCAGCCTCATGGTGGACAGAATTTTGCCTGTTTCACGAAAAGCAGAAATATTAACTAGAATTTAGTTCTTATTATCTATTTATAACATTTAATATAATCTATTTATTACTATAAATGTAAATATAAAATATAAGTTAAAAATTTTCATGTAACGTCCCAGTTATCCATGACTTTAATGACGGAACTGGTTTTCCAGCTTCTCCAGGACTGAATTTTGGAATATTGAAATTCCATAAAGTTACATGTTTTCCATGACCCGTACGAAACCTGTCTACTGACTTCAAAATAATAAAACTAAATTGCAGTATAAGTGCGGTAAAAATCTACAGAGCGCATGACGAAATAACGCTCGCCATTGATATTAACTTACGTTTTGTCTTCTTTGTAACCTTTTCCTACAAAAAGGAAAAATATTGTACCAATCATCTGAAAAATACTCAAAAACCTTTTCCATTGTATGAAATATTTGTTTTATAATTATACAAATTTCTAATACATATGTATATTTCTAATTCACTCCAATATACTGAATTCTATTCAGTTTGCAGTTCATGGAACTTACAAAAACAAACTTAAGATTGCCAGAGCAAAGAACGGGAATGTAAGGTGGAATACTAATTTAAACACAAACGGTAGAGAATTACGGCTATTGGATAATGATTTTGTGTGTTAGATGGCAGCATATCAATCCAAACATGATATACTGTACTACTTATAGGTAATAGTATATGCATTACTTGTAACCAGTCAAAGACAAAAATAATAGAAGGTTTACTTACTCGCAGATCTTCGTTTAAACCACAATGCAATGATGACTACAACAATAATCAGCAGAACCACAACTGTAACAGGTATTACAATAGTAGTAGATGACACCCCATCATCATCACTCCTTCCCGCTGGAGAGTGTTCAGTTCTGATTTCATCAGATTTAGTCGACGACGTCGGCTTGTCAGTTTCTTTTGTTTGAATAGAGCTTGCATCAGTAGGATTTGGTCCCTCTGTTTGTTTGGAAGTTGGAGTTGTATTTGTGAATACTAAATGAATAAGGCAATGTAATAATAAAGACTCAGAAATAAGTGCAACAATCTGTAAATATGATGAATGATTACGTTAATTACGTTGTAGTCATATAGTGCTGAAATATAAATAGAAGGTCGAGATGTACGCTCATTTTGATTTATGCACTGCAAGACGAGATCCAAAGTTGCAGTAATTATAGTTCCAGATCGGTATGTAGACGGAGGTTTGGACATTAATTACGGGTTTAAAGTTCCAGTTTTATAGAGAAATTAGAGTAAAATTAACGAACATACCTGCTAAAAATAATAGGATATCACTGCAGTTTTGAGCCTGCCCACAATGTTCCGTGGCTGACTTTTGATTCAGCTGTGTTATGTCATATTCATAATTTGTATCATTATTACGTCTTATTACAATCATATATCCTTGAATATTAGAACAACCAGTGCTATTTGGTGGCAACCATTTTAGGAACACATTCTGTTCTTTTGCACCATTATTAAACAGAAGACTGAGTTTTCCAGAGTAGGCTAAAAAGAAACAAATAAGGAATAATCTATGATTTTGCAAAAAACTTATTTCTCTTTTCTGTAATAAACAGCAAAACATTTCCAGTCAACATCTGGAAGCATTTGGAAAGGAATTTCGATGTTTCCCCTTTTAATCTTGATGGAAAAATTGTTACCTCCTGAAATACAATTTATTTGTTTCCTTAAAAGTAAAATGGTTTGCCAATTTCCCAACTTGTCAGACAATACGTTGTTTTTCCTGCCTTGCTACCTGCCATGGACGACAACCTGCATTTTAACCTCGCAATTCGGAGGCGAGCTCGCAAGTTTGGCTCTTTACCTCCGCCCACGCGAGAAATCGTCTTTGACTTTGCCGTAGTCCGTACGATAATATGATTAATCATGATATTCTGGGTTAACTTCATACTTACCTAATTCTTCCAGTTTTGTTGCAATAGTCTCGTTTGTGAGGTTTTGAATTGTCGTTGAAAAACAAAAATAATTTTCAGATGGCCTCGCAGATGGAGTACCAGAAGGTATCTCAGATGGACTCGCGGATGAAACCACAGATGAATTCCCAGCTGGATTAACAATTGGAGGTGTAGTTTCTGTAAAAATATTCATATAGCCTGTAACAGTTGTTTTATATTAATAGATATAGCCTAACAGATAAAAATGGCCATTTATAACTTTTCGAGCAATTATTTTGGCCTTTGCCTGATAGTTACTGTAATCCTACAGTATTAATTCTCTCACGCAGAAACAAAACATTTTCATTTCACATTTGTATCTTCGGCATTTGTCATACAATTTGTTGCACACTGAAATCAAAACTGCGAGGTAAACAACATTTAGACTGGCTAGCACAAACAGAAACATCTCGATCCTTAACTGAAGTTTTATAATGGCATATCCTACAGAAAAATATGTTGCTCGGAGTCCTGTATTTACTGACATGTTCTTGGGGTATGCCCTTACTTTTTCGAGATGGCGTAGGCGGAGGAGGAGGCCGTCTTGGAGGAGGAGATCGACTTGAACCACTGCATGCATCACAAACTGCAATCAGGACAATCACGACAACCAACATACGAACAAGTTGATGACTGAAAAAACTTCCATGTTTAATGCACATCTTCTAAACAATGAAGAAAATTAAGAGGAGTATTTCAGAAGTTTGTTAAACATTTCATCCAAATGAAAAATAATAAGTTATAATGGTTTAAGCATAAATTATTAAGAGGCAAGGCGGGGCTCAGCATTACCGTATTGCATATCATAGTCCTCTGGTACGTATTTTAAGGCAAATATTAAACATAAATTGTCCCCCTGAGCTGAGCTCGGCAGAACGGAAAGCTATATTTTGTGTTTTCTTATGACATCCAGATTGCCACCCAGTAAAATCAAGAAGGCTTACTTGATTACACCAAGGGATATCTGTAACACCAGTAGCTACTGTGGCAATAGACACCAGGCAAGTGTAGAAAGATAATGGCGTTAATGATGAACAACTCTACAGTCTCTAGATCAAGTCATTTTCTACACATAGTGAAACCTAATCATTAATGGCTGTCCTCTGGACTTATCATACTGAACCAAAACTATAACACGCAATATTCCTTCTTTGAAAATTGAAACCTAAAATCATGTTATATTGCATGCCAACGATAGGCACAATAGAGTGCATGCAAGGCTGCTTAATGGATTAATACAAAAGGCCTCCTTATACAGGATCACTAAAACTAGTCCGGTAGAGGGTGGAGCAAAAGGTAAAGGTTGCTAATCAACTCTCCTGAGTGCTAATATGACCGGAGTTGACGACCTACTAGGGAACCTTGGCTGCCACCGTATGACCCATGTCTGATCACAGCTAAGGTGGAAAGGTTAGTTCTTGATGAGGGAGGAAAACCGGAGTACACAGAGAAAAACCCTCGAGGACCTCAAGGTACAGGAGAGAACAGTGGCGTGCTGGCAGGGGGGGCCGAGGAGCGCCAAAACATAAATGGGGCGCCGAAATTTCACAAATCACACAAAAGCGTACACAAAAGCGCTTGTCCGAATTGGAATTTTGTCAGATCCGATGAGCCAACGAGAGAAAAAGAGTTTGAGATTGTTAATGATTGATACATTGTCTTTATCTTAAACCTTATCCGATAAATATTAGTGATTTCCAACATGCCAGGTTTTCTTATGTTGGCTATCGCAATATCGCATTACTTACTACCGCACTGCCGCAAGCACTGTTCAAAGTGCTAGTACGCGCGCTTAATTTGAGTTCTGTTAGTCGGAATACGACTTATACGAGGATTAAAAATTCACCAGCTACCTACAACTACAAGCATTACTGTCCAGTCTGTAATATCTCAAAGGATGTAAATTGTTAATTGTGAAATGTGAAGTGATTTGGCTTACGATCACTGGTAAGTTCACCGTCTACTTCATGAATGTTCGCCGTCTACTTTTCTTTGTTTAAGAATCGAAAAAAACTAAGTCCTTTATGAATTATATATTTATTAAAATCCTGAATGTGTTGTTTTTCGCGCATTTTTATACGATGTTTTATTATTCTCAGAATTTCGTCAAATCGCCACCCAAAACGCAAGAAATAGCATTTCAGGGACTCTAAATTTCAAAATTTTCCCCGGGGGAGCATGCCTCGGACCCCCCTAGAGGTCTTGCCTCTACGACGCTCAACCATACACATATTACAAGGGGGCGCCAAATTTGCAGCTGGCCTCCCCTGGCGAACACAAGCCAGCACGCCACTGGGAGAGAACCAACCACAACTCTTCTTACATGAGTTTTCAAGCACATTAAGTAAGAGCAAAGTAATCACTTCGGTAGTCACTCATCTACGTAATAATTAACAGTTATTCTACGAACTCGAGTCGTATATGAGCTGATAGCCGACGAGGCGCGATAGCGCCGAGTCGGCTATCAGTCATATACGACGAGCGTGAGTAGAATAACTGTTTTATTATATACACAAGCTCTGGATATGAACAGAACATTTTGGCGTACTTTTTTCAAGTAAAACTTGAATTTCCTCTTCATTTAATTGTCCAACTCTGCCAGCCATTTTTCTACTTTTCTCTACTAGCAGGATATGAGCTAACATCCTGCTAGTAGAGAACCAATCAGATTGCAGAATACCTCATATCCAGAGCTTGTGTATATAATAATACCCTATACCCAACCTTCAGTATAGCATGCAACTCGCTGGTGGTGCTTCCCACTGGTGCTTCCAACTGGTGCTTCCCACTGGTGCTTCCCACCCTGTGAATTTCTAAGCCCCGACGGGGAGTGGGCTGAATAATGTATGAATGTATGAATTGCCAGTTGATAGGTTATTGCTGTATATACAGGAGGAAAGATGGATACATGCATAAGATTCATATTTACAATTCAAATGAGGCCAAAACCTGTAATAGAATGTAATAGAGGTATTGAAGCTGATTAATAATACTGGCAACAAATACAGCATTTACATGCGCAATTAATATTGAGACATTAAAAACTGGGCACTGAAGAAAGGATGGCTTCTCTTAGTCTTAGACAAATTATTTGTTGACCACATGTACAAAGTGAATACAAAGTGAGTTGAGATAATAATTATAAAAAACTAATGTGCCAGCAAGAATGTCCTAAAGAAGCCATAGGCTTATTTAATAGGACATTCTTAACTTAGAATTATAGACTTGATTATTGTACAGTAAAGAAAGCAGAATAGCGGTGGATAAAATAGGAAAACACATTTTGTATAAGAAAAAGAAAATCAATTTACTGCAGGAGAACTGTTTTCAATTTAGAAGTGAACATACGTTAGCAATACCACCCAAGTTTTCTCCAAGACGGATTTTTTGGTTTCTCCAAATTCATGGAGTAAACGTTAGAGGGGTTAGTAGTCGAGTTCTTGCTTCAATTTTGTTTTGTTCTAAATAAAATAGAATTTGATTTCTTAACATTATTGGAAACCGCATTTGCCTGAAAGCCTGAACTTGATAATTTATTCAAGTCAACATTGACAGTTTCCCTGAGGTAATCTGGGTCTTTATGAGAAAAAAACACATCAGTGTCATCGGCAAATGGTACGAGTCCAAGACCTTCAAAACATTACAAAGATCATGTGTATTCATAAACCATATCCGAGTGCTTCCGGTATCGAAAACGAAAATTTCTACCATTTGTGGTATCTATAAATCGAAATAGGTGCGGTATCGGTATCGACTAAAAATCCTTTTATGATTCCTTAATTGTTTGAGAGTCATTTCTCTAAGATATTCATTAAACATTTTACCAGGACCCCCATTGATAGCAGTTAATTTTAACTGAAGGGGTTATCCTGTCTAAATATGTTTTAAATAAAATAAATAATAAATAACTAGTAAATTTGATTGCATTTACAAGACTCTAAAGGCCCTCAGATTTCAGAATTGTCCAGGGCAGTTTGCCCCCGGACCCCCATAGTAAGCTCAGAAAAAGTTGCTTCATGGTGCCTGTTTATAGGATTGTATTTATAACCAGATATGCAATGCAAGAGAAAATCAAGGCTGTATTTGAGATGTAAGGGTTGTTTATTGGTGTTTTTATATGAATATGAGCAATCCTGGGCACTCAACTGGCCCATTTTATACACTTGAGTGGCAATGGTACGAGAATGCTACTCCAGGGCCATTTCTCACATTGTAAGGTACAGACTATATGCTATGTACAAAAATCCAAAGATACAACTCACATCATCATATATACCAGAGTGCAGTATCGGTATATGTCAGGGTATCTTCACATCTATATATAAACTGTGTGGTTGTAAATTACAAGTTGGGAAAGCAGGATGCCTTGAAAGCTTTCGGCTTTCCTCCTGATTGTACAAGAACAGCACTACCCCGCCCCAATAATTTTTCACCAAATTTGAACTTTTTGTGAGATTGGTTTTTGAGACCATTCAATAAATATATGTCCACCCCTTGACTTTGCAACTGATTTGTATTGAGATTATTTAATTCTATCCTGCTTTTCAAGATATGGATTTGGCCCACCAAACCCTACGACTAACAACCTTATTCCCAGGCTCTTTCCTTGAGGTAGGAGGGTGGAGGAAAGAGCCTGGGAACAAAGTTGACCCACAACACAGAATGATGGACTTGGAGCAGGTCTAATCTAACCCACTGTGCTTTGTACAAAACTGCATGTGCTAGATATTCCCCATTGTCCAGTCTGGTTCACCTACCATACTCTATTTACACAAATATAATATAGCTATTTCAATTTAGGTTGTCACAGTCAATAGCACTGATGGTCAATAGTCAAATGAACAATCCAAGCGCGAACAGCAAGATGGGTATACCTAATTTTAATATTTGTAGCTGTTTAATCAGTGCTTCCACTTTGGCAAAGTAAAATTTCTCGTTTTTGTCCTTTTTTTTCGCAGAATTTCCTTCCCAAAATCCTAAATTTCCTTCCATTTTTCCTTCCAATTTTTTTTAAAATAGTATAATAAATTTTGTATTGTACTGTACTCCCGATGTAAATTGAAGGTGTACTGCAGTATTCAAATAGTGAATCTCTAATTTAATATTAGAAAAATAATTAACCATTGTACGGTACAAAATTCAAGTATGCAACATTAGTGTTCCAGATCACTACAGAGTAGAGTAGTATATAGTCATTAGTCTATACCATTCAAAATTAATTTGAATAAGAATAATTAACCTGAAAAAAACATCTTCTGATGAGCTTGACTCAGAAGTTGACTCAATATAAGCCATCATAATTTACAAATTACTTTTTTTTGGTTTAGAAATTACAGTTTCCCTTTTTTCGACTGTTTGTTTTTAGTTTATAAAAACCCGCGAAAAAAAAATGAGCCCGCGTTATTTATGTACAAGTACTCTACTCACCCACTGAAGACCTGTTAAGTCCCAAATTACCCCCATTCATCCTTGATGGTTATGTAAATATTCGATGTATTATTTTTATACATGTTTTTTAACTCAAAAGTTCATAATAAAGTGCTTAACCATTATTAAATTACTAGAAATTACTGAAAAAGTTTAAATTTTAAAATTTCCTTCCCTTTTCCTTCGAAATGGCCAAATTTCCTTCCAATTTCCTTCCAAATCTCATTTCCTCTTATTTTTCCTTCCAAATGCCAAAATATCCTTTTGGAAGGAAATTTCCTTCCGAGTGGAAGCTCTGTGTTTAATGCAGCCAATGAAGTAGCCTATGACTATAGCTCCTTTTTGTTTTGGCAATTCCCAGAGGTATATATCCATACTTGTCTGGGTTTGCGTTTAATTTGTTGGCGACAACCACTGATCTGAATATAGGCTGGATAACGCATCTCTTAATAATTTGATGGAAAAAAGTGAAGCCGGAAGTCAAGCGGCGATCAGTGCCGCCACCCGATTCTGAGGCCCTACTTTACTATAGATTGTATTACAGAATCCTAGTTTTTTCGCTTTTTTGCCTTTTAAACGTTTCTGGCCGGGCCAGTTTTACTATCACAAAGATAGAAACACACGAGAAGAAATTTGAGCAAAAAATTTGGAGTATTATGGCTTTATAACGCCGTGAAACTGGATTTACAAGTTCGAAGGAGTGAACAGCCACATGTTAGCGATGTTTTGTTTATGATATTTCAATTCAAAATCCACTCAAAATATTAGAATTACTGCTACTGGACGAAGGCACTCTAGGAATTTGATGAAATGAACCAGCTCAGCTGCAGTATGAACAAAAGCGTGAATGTGGTAAGCTTTTAAAACAGGAATTAGGAACAGTGCTAGTTCGTACTGAAATGAACACATATTAAGTTAATAACCTATTTAATTCCTGTTTTAAAAACTTACCACATTCACGCTTTTGTTCATACTGCAGCTGAGCTGGTTCATTTCATCAAATTCCTTGAGTGCCTTCGTCCAGTAGCAGTAATTCTATATTTTGAGTGGATTTTGAATTGAAATATCATAAACAAAACATCGCGAACATGCGGCTGTTCACTCCTTCGAACTTGTAAATCCAGTTTCACGGCGTTATAAAACCATAATACTCCAAATTTTTTGCTCAAATTTCTTCTCGTGTGCTTCTATCTTTGTGATAGTAAAACTGGCCCGGCCAGAAATGTTTAAAAGGCAAAAAAGCGAAAAAACTAGGATTCTGTAATACTATCTATAATAAAGTAGGGCCTCAGAATCGGGTGGCGGCACTGATCGGCCGCTTGACTTCCGGCTTCACTTTTGACAAGAGATGCGTTATCCAGCCTATATTCAGATCAGTGGCGACAATGCAAGAGAAAATATGCAATGCAATGCAAGAGAAAATCAAGGCTGTATTTGAGATGTAAGGGGTGTTTATTGGTGTTTTTATATGAATATGAGCAATCCTGGGCACTCAACTGGCCCATTTTATACACTTGAGTGGCAATGGTACGAGAATGCTACTCCAGGGCCATTTCTCACATTGTAAGGTACAGACTATATGCTATGTACAAAAATCCAAAGATACAACTCACATCATCATATATACCAGAGTGCAGTATCGGTATATGTCAGGGTATCTTCACATCTATATATAAACTGTGTGGTTGTAAATTACAAGTTGGGAAAGCAGGATGCCTTGAAAGCTTTCGGCTTTCCTCCTGATTGTACAAGAACAGCACTACCCCGCCCCAATAATTTTTCACCAAATTTGAACTTTTTGTGAGATTGGTTTTTGAGACCATTCAATAAATATATGTCCACCCCTTGACTTTGCAACTGATTTGTATTGAGATTATTTAATTCTATCCTGCTTTTCAAGATATGGATTTGGCCCACCAAACCCTACGACTAACAACCTTATTCCCAGGCTCTTTCCTTGAGGTAGGAGGGTGGAGGAAAGAGCCTGGGAACAAAGTTGACCCACAACACAGAATGATGGACTTGGAGCAGGTCTAATCTAACCCACTGTGCTTTGTACAAAACTGCATGTGCTAGATATTCCCCATTGTCCAGTCTGGTTCACCTACCATACTCTATTTACACAAATATAATATAGCTATTTCAATTTAGGTTGTCACAGTCAATAGCACTGATGGTCAATAGTCAAATGAACAATCCAAGCGCGAACAGCAAGATGGGTATACCTAATTTTAATATTTTTAGCTGTTTAATCAGTGCTTCCACTTTGGCAAAGTAAAATTTCTCGTTTTTGTCCTTTTTTTTCGCAGAATTTCCTTCCCAAAATCCTAAATTTCCTTCCATTTTTCCTTCCAATTTTTTTTAAAATAGTATAATAAATTTTGTATTGTACTGTACTCCCGATGTAAATTGAAGGTGTACTGCAGTATTCAAATAGTGAATCTCTAATTTAATATTAGAAAAATAATTAACCATTGTACGGTACAAAATTCAAGTATGCAACATTAGTGTTCCAGATCACTACAGAGTAGAGTAGTATATAGTCATTAGTCTATACCATTCAAAATTAATTTGAATAAGAATAATTAACCTGAAAAAAACATCTTCTGATGAGCTTGACTCAGAAGTTGACTCAATATAAGCCATCATAATTTACAAATTACTTTTTTTGGTTTAGAAATTACAGTTTCCCTTTTTTCGACTGTTTGTTTTTAGTTTATAAATACCCGCGAAAAATTGAGCCACGTTATTTATGTACAAGTACTCTACTCACCCACTGAAGACCTGTTAAGTCCCAAATTACCCCCATTCATCCTTGATGGTTATGTAAATATTCGATGTATTATTTTTATACATGTTTTTTAACTCAAAAGTTCATAATAAAGTGCTTAACCATTATTAAATTACTAGAAATTACTGAAAAAGTTTAAATTTTCCTTCCCTTTTCCTTCGAAATGGCCAAATTTCCTTCCAATTTCCTTCCAAATCTCATTTCCTCTTATTTTTCCTTCCAAATGCCAAAATATCCTTTTGGAAGGAAATTTCCTTCCGAGTGGAAGCTCTGTGTTTAATGCAGCCAATGAAGTAGCCTATGACTATAGCTCCTTTTTGTTTTGGCAATTCCCAGAGGTATATATCCATACTTGTCTGGGTTTGCGTTTAATTTGTTGGCGACAACCACTGATCTGAATATAGGCTGGATAACGCATCTCTTAATAATTTGATGGAAAAAAGTGAAGCCGGAAGTCAAGCGGCGATCAGTGCCGCCACCCGATTCTGAGGCCCTACTTTATTATAGATTGTATTACAGAATCCTAGTTTTTTCGCTTTTTTGCCTTTTAAACGTTTCTGGCCGGGCCAGTTTTACTATCACAAAGATAGAAACACACGAGAAGAAATTTGAGCAAAAAATTTGGAGTATTATGGCTTTATAACGCCGTGAAACTGGATTTACAAGTTCGAAGGAGTGAACAGCCACATGTTAGCGATGTTTTGTTTATGATATTTCAATTCAAAATCCACTCAAAATATTAGAATTACTGCTACTGGACGAAGGCACTCTAGGAATTTGATGAAATGAACCAGCTCAGCTGCAGTATGAACAAAAGCGTGAATGTGGTAAGCTTTTAAAACAGGAATTAGGAACAGTGCTAGTTCGTACTGAAATGAACACATATTAAGTTAATAACCTATTTAATTCCTGTTTTAAAAACTTACCACATTCACGCTTTTGTTCATACTGCAGCTGAGCTGGTTCATTTCATCAAATTCCTTGAGTGCCTTCGTCCAGTAGCAGTAATTCTATATTTTGAGTGGATTTTGAATTGAAATATCATAAACAAAACATCGCGAACATGCGGCTGTTCACTCCTTCGAACTTGTAAATCCAGTTTCACGGCGTTATAAAACCATAATACTCCAAATTTTTTGCTCAAATTTCTTCTCGTGTGCTTCTATCTTTGTGATAGTAAAACTGGCCCGGCCAGAAATGTTTAAAAGGCAAAAAAGCGAAAAAACTAGGATTCTGTAATACTATCTATAATAAAGTAGGGCCTCAGAATCGGGTGGCGGCACTGATCGGCCGCTTGACTTCCGGCTTCACTTTTGACAAGAGATGCGTTATCCAGCCTATATTCAGATCAGTGGCGACAACGCCTACAGAAATTTACAAATTAGCAAACAGTTGAGGTTTTTAAGTAAAAAGTTGCTTCTTTCACTTCCAGTTTTATTACTTCTGTCAAGAAAATAGTTTTGTATCGTAAGTCTTGTCAGTACGCCTATGCATAAGGTAATCTTCGCTATATCAAGCAACTGATTTAAAGAGCTAGGTGTATTAATTACTTGTAATTATATGAAAATATGATAAATGCTCACTACCTCCTCTCCCACAAGGCGATATATAATAATTTTAGCCTAAAATATATCTCATTCCTATTATACTCTTCGCGCTTGGACTGTACATTTGACTAAATAGTCCATTCACTAAATAGTCCACTAAATAGTCCACTAAATAGTCCATGCCAATATTGGCATGCATGACAACCTTAATTGAAATAGCTGTACAGGGTGAGTCAGAAAAAAGTGATGCCTTTGAAATTTAATACAATAGTGAACCTTTTGAAATTGAACTTCATATTTGCATTTTCTTTCAAAGAATCTATTGTACCCTATTGTATTTAATTTCAAAGGCATCACTTTTTTCTGACTCACCCTGTATAGTGTAAATGACATTTTCTGGACAGACTACAATCTGAGAAGTTCTCAGTGATCTGTGCCGTGTGGTCAGAATCAGGGCCGGATCTACGGGGGGGTTTGGGGGGGTGTCAAACCCCCATGAATTGTATTTGGAGTTTTAGTCGGCAGAAGCGTGATTTGAGTCGGCACAAAACAATGCAAGTCGGCACAAAAGAAGTCGGAACAAAAAAAGTCGGCACAAAAATAGAAAAAGAACAAAGTTTTTTGTAAGAAAAAACTTATGTATTGGTTAAATATTAATATAACAACATTAGTAGTCCGGGAAAATTTTTTTAAACTCCTTTATCCGCTCCCCCCCCCCCCGCAGCCATTTCGGCACCTCTGACTAAATTGACCTCAACAACCAGTACAAAACAGTTTGAATGGAACCAAGATTGTGAAAATGCTTTTACAACGCTTCAGACATGTCTGTGCAATTCGCCGGTACTAGTCCATCCCAAATTTGACCGAGAATTTATCCTACAAACAGACGCATCGGATATAGGACTAGGTGCGGTATTGTCACAGATTGATGACAATGGCGAAGAACGACCCATAGCATATGCGTCTAAAATTTTGTCCGCCCGGGAGCGAAAATACTGCACAACAGACAAAGAAGCATTCGCGATTGTATTTGGTATCCGCACTTTTCGGACGTACTTATTAGGCCGCCCGTTCAAGGTTATAACAGACCATAGTGCCTTAAAATGGCTACATAGTATACGTCTTAAAGGACGGTTAGAAAGGTGGGTAATGGAGTTACAAGAATTTCAATTTTCAGTCATTCATAAGCCAGGTAAACTCCACAATAATGCCGATGCTCTGTCTCGTCTTGTAGCACCTATTCCTAGCGAATCTCACATACATGAAAACACAGTCCAAGAATGCCAAACTGATACCACTGCGACATCGTATTTACAGGACTCTGTCGAAGATAAACCTAATTGTGCAATAAGCGTTAATCCAACAATTAACTTACGGACTGCGCAACAAGAAGACCCGATTATTTCTCAAATTATCCAACTTAAAATTAGCGGCACACCAAAACAGAAGCTTGCGACATGGCGACATGACCGTCACTTAGTAACATTTTGGCATCATTACAAAAGTTGTTTGTTCGAGATGGGTTGCTTTATCGGTCACTTAAGACACGAAATACGCATCCCGATCCGGTTGTAGTTGTACCCAAAGCACTAGAAAACGAAATACTTAAGGGTACCCATGATAGCCCATTTACCGGACACCTAGGCGTCACACGAACACTAGACCGTATTAGGAAACGTTTCTTTTGGCCACATATGCGAAAATCTGTTGAAGATTATATCCGCCATTGCGACGTATGCATCAAAAGAAAAGCGCCAGCGCCGACGGCAAATAGTGGAACTGCCCCATTGCAAAGTTTAGAAGTGAGCACACCATTTACATTTTGGGCTTTAGACTATATGGGCCCCTTGCCTGAAACTAGTCGTGGCAATCGCCACATATTGGTTTTAATGGACCACTTTACAAAATGGTGTGAAGCGTTTCCCACTGCAGATCAAAAGCGTCCACAGTAGCTAAAATACTTGTCGATAAAGTTTTCAGTCGATTTGGGCCCCAGTTGTCTTACACTCTGATCAAGGGGCGAACTTCGAAAGTAATTTAATGCACGAAGTGTGCGATTTAATGGGAATCACCAAGACGCGAACAACGGCGTATCATCCTCAATGCGACGGCCAAGTAGAGCGGCAAAATAGGACACTGCAAGATATGTTAGCGGCATTTTGTACAAAACACGATAACGATTGGGATTTATGGCTAGACGCAGTGGTTTTCGCCTACAACACGAGTCGACAAGAGTCATTGCAAACATCTCCATATGAGATAGTTTTTGGTCGTACGCCGAGATTGCCCTTAGAATTAGAGCTAGGCCTCCCACTGAAAGACCCTAGCACACAATCCGAATACACACAGTCTCTTAGGAAGATATTTAAGGAGGTGAGAGGGTAGCAAAGGTAAACTTAGAGAGCAAGGGAGAAACAAATGAAAGGTAATGAAGAGAGAATGCAAAAGTGGCGCCCATTCGGGTCAGGTGAAACAGTTTACTTGCGTAGACCAAAGGATGGAAATTTGGGGCCAAGTGGATCGGGCCGTTTGAAGTTGTTTGTCGGTTAGGCGTTGATTATAAAATCAAATCGATCGAAGGTAAGATTACGGTGGTACATCATGATCGATTGAAGCGTGGTTATGCACCATTAAACTGTGGAGACATTGTCTGCCCTGCGCGAGAAATTGGGGGCGATCAGGTGGTTTACAATGTTCCCGCAAACAACGTTCAACCTAATTGCGAAAATGCTCCACATGTCCCTCGGGTTAGGCCTAGGAATCTCAGGCAAGATGTCCATGCGCCTGATCGGTATGGGTTTGCTGCGTAATAAGACTCCCAGAACAAACTCTGTTGTAGTAATTTATATAATTCATAATTCTGTAAATGTACAATTCTTGTGGGCAAGAATTTTATGTAGGGAGATGGTGTAACGTGTATACAATATGTAATGTGAAACCGATGTGGTTTCCGGACAGTGGATGATCTAGACAATGACTTGAGCCGATGACGAGGGAGTGAACGCGCACCTCAGAGCGAGAGGGTCGCACATGAAAGGCTATAGCCTCTGTAATATAACTGGGAAATAAAGAGTTTAAAACCGAGTTCGTGAAGTCTATTGAGTATCGGCACGCTACAAATATGCGCAGTCAGCACGAATATGTTTAGCCTTTATAACATGTAAATATAACAAAAAGTGAAATTTAAATAAGCTTAACCCATTAACTGGCAGTACTCTACCACTTACGCGTAAAATCGTCTGGCGTACATTAGACAGAGTAAAATACTAAAGTAGGGCGCATCTGAGCGCATAATTGCCAGCTAATGGTCAATAGAGACAATGGCAGAGTTTTGTTAACACATTACATTAACTGGCAGTACTCTACCACTGACAAGGAAAATCTTCTGGTGCTAGACAGAGTAAAATACTAAAGTATAGGGCGCATTGCCAGCTAATGGGTTAATAAAGGAAGTTTTAATACTCAATTATCCTTCTATACGTTGGGTACTTTTACAGTCTTAATACCATACAAGGACCGTACCAGAGTAATGGAGGTATTTGTGGTCAGGGATATCACACAGTCTATCACAAATTATGAATATGAATACGCATTCGAAGTACTTATTGTATATTAAATGCTGTTATAAATATATAATTAACATTGTACATATACAAAAATGTATCCACTTACCAACCACCTTTAAAAAGGAGAACGTCAAGACCTTTTGCCTGCTTTGTCGATTCAAAATGTGCCGTTCCAGGAAAATTATTTCATTATGTCATGGGTTTCACGATGAACTTTGTTCTTCTTCCTGTCGCTTGACCACTTGACTCTTATCTCAAGGGCACCGGAACCGAAATGGAGGCGAAACTCGCCAAACGTTTCGCGCACGAATCTATTTCTCTTTGAATTCTCGCCCATCCCTAGTCAAGGAACAATTTCATTTTTTATCCTGTATCGCAGTACCTAAGGGCCTACGAGGCTAGGCAGTACCACGCCCACGTTCGAGTACGACAGAACAGGGGGAGTATGATTCATATCTCGCTGTTTGTGTGTTCTTCTGGTGACTGGGTCCACAATAAACTGTAGGTATTGTAGATTCTACCGTTGTCAGAACGTCAAGTTTTCATACATTCTGTAATCATTTTCATTTATTAGTCCGCCCGTGGTTTGTTGGAAATCATTTGAAGGCTTTGTCGGACATTTAGGAGGCGCCTCCCCCCCGTTCCTCCCCGCTTCTGAGTCTGGTCATGGATGAGGATAAGGAAGGCAGATCCTGGGTCAATTCCATATTAACAACCCAATTTAAATACGATCCTCATCCCAGTCCTTATCCTAATCCAAACCCTAATGATCTAATCCTTGTGACGTATTTTCGGGATGATCGATACTGACGGAGTCATTTTCACAGCCAATTCCCCTATTAATCCTAACAAATCTGCCTCTCTGATCTCCACCAGAAGACCAATATGGGTCCCTAGAGCTATTCATTCGACAATCTCGACATGATATAGAACACCTCTCTAAATTTAGCTTGGAAATTTGAGACAGGAGGCTGACACTGACTTATAACTTACTTTGAAATATAACCATATTGCCACAACTACTATAATCTACATATTAACTACTTTATGGCAAAACTTATTGTACAGGAAGCTAAACTATGTTGTTTTTGCGAAATAATTCGAAATCTTTTTACGTATCTTTCTGATTTCCACGTACAAATTGGAAAAAAATGTTTGTTCAAAACGCAGGAAATCGCGTCTCCGAGTTCCTAGATTTCAAAATGTCCCGTGGGAATACTCCCGCGGATCCCCCTGCAAATGGGTGCCCTACTGCTCAGTCGTCCTATTCTGCTGGATCTGCCCCTGTGTACATGAGTTCACTAGTAAAAACATGAAACGTAACTTACGTAAGTGAATATTATGTTCATTGAATTGTGTTTGCTACTCAACTTATTGCAGCAGCACGCAGAATTTATCGACTTTTCGGATTATAATTCGGTCGGGTTAAAAGTCGGTCTGGATTCATGGGTCGGTCTCATTTCGAGACTTCACCCCCCCCCCTGAAAAAAAGGGAGGCCTTGGTTTAGGCCTGACCCCTGCAATTTAGGATGCAGGGATGCAATTTAGGATGACCCCCGCAATTCCCAGGGTTTATTGGTCATCACATATATATAAAACGTATAAGTTCATATAACTATCTGTCTATATTGCAATTAACTATAAAAATTGTTATTGCAAATCACATCTACAGTTTCTGTATAATACTCTTCCAGTGAAAACGAAAAGTTAAACATACGTCATAGTACCTCCGCTGGTGTTATACAATACATGCAGCACGGAGACCGACATTGTGGGAAGTCAAGGAGCGGAACACAAAAACAGAAGACTTGAAATTTATATGAATACTTATAACTATATAATAACTATAACTCTTTTGAATGTATACTTAAGGCTATATGACAAATGCTGAGTTTGGTGGATAATCCAAGTGAGTAGATATATACACAATTTAAGACCTGACCAGGAACGGTTGCGAAAAATGCAACACTAGGTCCTCTGGCAGGAATTGAACCCACGGCCCTGCGATCCGGTGCAGCGCTCTAACCAACTGAGCTACAGAGGCCAGTTGCTGAGCTGTAACCGTAAGTTCTGTATATATAGGTTATCGGGTGTGCGGGTTGTGATAAGGTAAACTTCAAAAAAATTTTTGCACTTCACTTGGTTGAACTAGGATACTGAGTTTGGTGGATAATCCAAGTGAGTAGATATATACACAATTTATGACAAATGCATGACTTTTGCATAGTGAGTTTTGAATAAATATTTATCATATAAGAGCACGTTCATCTACACCAACACAAATTCCTCACTCACTCTGTCATCTTGAGCAAGCGGGCCTTGTTCAACACTGATCAGTCTACATGTTATAGGCGAAAAATTTGAATAATTTGGAACGTGTTAATGTATATTTTACGTGTACGAAAGACAGAACCCCGGCATTTCATGCATGTAAAGAGACTAGACTAGGCTTCCCAAGTGAGACAATTTGCTCAACAAACGTAGAAATGTTTAAAATAATTAAATTCTTTATATATTTTTCAAAGTACGATGGGGTTTGAAAGATGGGTGTTCGCTGTATAAATGAGCTCTATACATAACTATATATTCTATAAAACTAGTATTAGTCGAGGTATTTTCCTCCATGTACCACTACATGAATGGGAAAGCATTAACGTGTGCATACGAATGAAAATTTCGATTCTAAAATTCTACAATGGGTATTATATCCCTTATAACTTATTTTCTCTTGTTTATAGTCTGTTACTGAAAGAATTATTTGATGTTACATCAGAGAGTGCATGGCGGAGATAATGAAATGAAAACATTTGACGACGCATCTCGTTCTTTTGGTCGCAAGAATATCCTCAATCATCTCAGCCTTGATAGATATTTTGCTGAGTTTCAGAAGAAATTATCAAGCTCGGATCGTCCAGCTTTGCTTCCTTAACGGGACATTTACAGATACAGCTAACTAAAATAAGATTGTCCTCGGAAGGTTAAGATTGAATTAAATATGGCATGGTTTGTGTTGCAGTGCACAATGCTACGTGCTGGCGATCATGCAGATATAACTAGATGCATATAGAACGAGACATAATTATCAAGTTGTGTTTCGTGCTTTTCGCACTCACGTGTTGAGGTTTTGCGCATGTGCCTTGACATTCAGAGGACACTCTTTATAATTGAATATGCTATATTTTACCTAGGTTATCCACGATAAGCTTCTTCAGACTTTTGCACGAGTCATGATTATATTATCATCGTTATACGGATTATTATATTATTATGTAACGATATCAATATATTTCCACAATGCACGGTAAATGAAGGTAAATGTATATGTTGTCCTCATGCTTCCATATAATATTACCCCCTTTCTTTGGGAACGACAACTGTTTCGATATAGAGATAGCGATCTGCAAGCATCTATAACTGGTGAAGCTTTGAATCTTAGTTTTCACTAATGAAAAAAGAACTATAGCCATTTTATAGTTATAACCACATTGTAGATTGCAAACACGGCAACATTGGCATAGAATGTAATCAATGCTATACTGTAAATGCTATTAATTGGTACTGTATAAATGTTATTATACCTGTTTGAAGACTATAATATGTGCAATGATTCTCTAATTCCCATATATGTGATTAAAGGCCTATTCTCTTTAACGAATGACTTGAACTATATGAAGTAATTGTTGTTAATTTAAATGTCTATGTAACGTAGAACTGGTGCAAGGAAAGTAAAGAATTAGTCAGTGATTAGTTAGTTCATCGCTAGGGCCATCTGTGTTACCTACACTGGAATCCAACATTCAAGATAATATATATTCAAGATATAATACACCATTCATATACAATCCAGTATATAAAACTATTTATACATTTATACAATTCAGTATATACATGCAATTTTAACAACATTACAATTCAGTTTTTATATTCACTAATTTTGATAGTATTCTTTTTAACGCGTATATGATTTGAACACACGAAGTAGCTGTAATGTCCAACTGCGCTCGGAACGTTGCCTCAAAAGTATAATGTTGCCTCAAAGTATAATGTTGCCTCAAAAGTATAACAATTACCTTCATATGCACTATGGTCTAGCCAGAATAGAAAATATTAAAACCTGTTTTGTCGTTAAAGGATGCCCTGTTATATATAAATCTTCATTGACCTTTTTTTATAACTACGACGAAGTGTAGATAAATTTCACGAGAAACAGAATAGATATTTTTGCACTTCTCCGAGGAAATTATGAATTTTGTTTTTATTCATTATTCTCAGCCTTTTCCATTTTAGTTTATACTTTCAAAATTTATCTGTTTTTCTAACAAAATTCATCATTTCGATCTTCTATATATATATACAGCTCTTTAAAACGTTCAATAATTCTTTACTGATAGACAACGATTTATTGTCATTTCAACACATACATTATGACAAATTCAATTGTAATTTTTTTTTTGCCAAATATTCTAATGATACATTTCCTTGTTATATAAAATCTATTTATCTATTACATATATTCGCGGACGAAGGACTATGATAAAACACAAGAAGTATAGAATTATTTTGTGTATAGAAAAATTTGTGTTATTTGCTTGCACGTAGTGAGGTAGCTATAGGATAATTTGGGCAGTGACGAATATATATATTGTAGGTGTGCAACGTACGTGACTATCGCCATGATGGATGAATTTGACAAAGGATTTTACTTGTTTGCAATTCGAATTTCATCGAACATTTCACACAACCTGTACGTCAACATTGTTGCATGGTTGTTACATTTACATTTGAAGGCAAATACATACTTGCCCTTGGCGTGACGTGTGCATGACTCAGTGTATTAGCTCTACGTGTCTACATATAGGATAAAAACCGAATTGGAGGTCTTTCGTTGAAATTTCAATGAAAGACCGACCATGAGGTTTTTATGTTGTTTATAATACAGTATACCCACCACACTCATTTTCCATTGTTCTCAAGAGGTTTTGGAAGATTTATGTCTGTTATTTGTCATAATTGAAGCGATACAATAAGGTTTAATTTCGATTATTCAAGCGTTCACAATGCCTAATTTCAATATCTATAGATGTTTTCACGTGACGTCATCAAAATTCTAAAATCTAAATTATAAATCCTATAAAGCTGGTCGTTATATATGTTTTGCAGTTCGTTGTTGTGAGTTTTTGTCGAAAAGTTTAGGTTGAGACGACCATTCCTTCTAGAGTTATAGAGTTTTGAATTTTGGCAATGCTGACGTCAGCGCATTTTCAAAGGTCGCGGAAAGCTATTTCGTTCACACAATTCAACGTCTTAGGCTTGGTTAAGCTTTAAATGTGATTACAGGCGCTGCAAAGCGATTCAGACTCGTTCCAACTGGTTTCTCTTCGACTTCCTCTGTGTTGTCAGTCCACGGCCAAACATCTTCGTTTGGTGAAATACTTGAACTAGAATGCCTCTTGATAACAGTCATCGAAAGCCGGTAAAGTTCTTTCTCGTTGTGGACTTGACGGAGTAATGTACAATTCTGGGACAAAATCGTCCGACTCCATTGCTACAACGTTACTCAACTTACACTTATCAAACGAATAGAGCACTTCACTTTTAAACGGTTTAAAACAAAAACCTATAGATCGTTTTCACTGACGTCTCGGCTTTTTTCCCAGCTTATTTTAGTGTAATATTTTCTATGTTTTGCATAGAGCAGGCAAAAATATACCTATAAGAGCCAAAATTTGGGAGCGATAGCGTTTTTGGTGGCTGAACTGTGGGGAAATTAAAATTGCTTGATTAGTTAGTGATTAGTACGGGGACGCCATGTCGGTGTACCAACTTTGGTACACCAACATGGCGGCCAAAATACTAAGGCCCGAAGAAAGCCGAATTTTAATAAAAATGGTTAGATTTATACACAAAATGACTTAGATTGTGAGAGCGAAATTCAGGCTAAGATACGCGATTGTGTACCCAAGTCAACAAATACAAGGATAAGTGGTCTGTCACGTTGTTTGAGAATTGGCGAGAGCAAAGAAACACAAAAGTTGCAGTGTTAACGAAGGAAGCGTGTGTCGTCAAGGGTATGGTTTAGAAGTTATAACGAGATTGCTTTGAAGTTTTATTTGTGTGTTTCAGTTTTTCATTTATATATTTGTAGCCCTAGTGTTGGCGCTGGGAGGTCGACTACGTTTTATCTAAGTGCTTTGAAATGTCCCAAGCCAAATTGTTGGTACAGCAATGTCCTGTTGGCCATAATAAACTGGCTTCTACTGTTAAACGATGATGCGAGGAGGCCGGTATTTCTGGCTACAGAACAAATCATTCGCTACGAGCAACAGCAGCAACAAGGATGTACGATATGGGGATTGATGAGCAGCTAATATGCGAGAAAACAGGTTGAGTCATACACGTATATAAAACGCTTAGTTTATTCTTTAAATTGTTTACTGAATCACTATTTTTACTGCCAATTTTAGGTCACCGAAGCAATGCTGTGAGGGCGTATAAAAGAACTTCAAGCGAACAAGAAGTTGAAGTGTCTGAAATTTTGTATGGTGTTAATGCGACTAAGGCTAAGAAAATAAAAGAAGAAAAATGTGATACGAAGAGTGAAAGTTGTGTGGAATACAGAAAATACGAAAATGAGAGTTCCAGTGAAAGGCTTAGTGCTAATAAGCCTCCGATAAATATAAGTTTTAATTTTGTTGTGAATTAACTATTGCTCATGTCGCTGTGATTGGTGTTACTCTGTATATTGTTTATGTTGAGTAAATTGTTGTTGTGTTTTCTGCACTAATCGATATTTTATTTTACGCTTATATCAGGTTTTGAATTGAAAATGTAAAACCCGGGACAGGTCTTGATTTCAAATTCAAGACCCGTCCCGGGTTTTACATTTTCAGCCCCGCACTCCCTCCCCTCTAGAATTAATATTCAAAACGTGGTCTTGAGTAAGAAACCAAAACCGATTGAGAACAATAGAAACTGGGTGTGGTGGGTATATAATAACCAACGAGACACTGATCTGGAAATAAAACTGGGTTATACAATATGAAGCCCTCAATAAAGGAGCAACTGATAACCATTGAAATTAACCGAAGTGTGATTACTCCAAAAATCCTTTTACACTCCCCCAAAAATACAAAAAGAATCCTGCCAATAATCCCAAAATCTCCTTCAAAAGATCCTCGGAATACAATCCGCGGGAAATTTCGCACACAATCGTGGATCCCACAAAAACGCTTTTTTCAGATTGTGTAAATGGCCGAGTCAGTGGAAAATGGGAGAGTGGACACCAGTATTTAAAAAAGGCAACAAGCAGGAAGACAAGAACTACAGACCTACAACATCACTCATAACGGTTGAGGTATTCAAACAACTACTCTGCAAACAAGTTACTACTATATGTTCGACCACAATCTATATAGCCGGATGACAGCATATAGAAAGAGACATAGCTGCGAGACGACACTGCTACGTTTAACAGAGGATTGGAAGGAGGCAGTAGACCAAGGAAAACGAGGTATAATTACCACCGACATGAGCAAAGCTTTTGATTCACTCAGTCATTCGCTAACTCTTAAAAAGCTTGAAGCCCCAGCCTCATTGAGTCTCATGAGGTCATTCTTTCAAAAATGCATGAACAGAGTCAAAGTTGGTGAAACCAGAAGTTAGTGGAAGAAAATGAGTAGAGGATGCCCTCAGGGGTCTGCTTTTGGGCCGCTGTTGTGGAACCTCTTTCAGAATGACATGGCACAGTTTGTAAATAACACTAATTTGACAATGTATGCTGATGACCACCAGATCTATAAAGCCGGAACAGACTTGACTATGGTAAAAGACAGTCTAGAGAAAGAAGGGCAACAAACTGTATCGTGGTACCGAGAAAATTATCTTTTAGCGAACCCTGAAAAGTTTCAGACTATGATCATAAACCCAAGAAACCTAAACACAAATGACCAGAATTTTGAAATAAATATAGATGGCCAGGTCATTAAAAGTAATGACCATATCAAACTACTTGGAGTAGATTTTGACGAGAATATAAATTTTAGCAGCATATCAGTGAAATGTGTAAAAAGGCTGGCAAGAAAGTGGGGGTAATGATGCGACTACGCAATTTGATACCGTGCTCGGCGAAATTAACTATCTACAAGACATCCATTCTTCCGTTTTTGACTTACTGCCACGTAGCCTGGCATTTCTGTAAAGCGTCTGATAGAAGAAAGGTTAAGCGTGTCCAAGAACGTGCGCTTAGAGCAGTATACAGAACAAAGACAGACTCGTATGAAACACTTCTCAACAGAGCAGGACTACCATCATTATACAATAGGAGGCTTCAGGATGTAGCGATATATATGTATAAAGTTAAAAACGGACTTGTACCAAGTAGTGTTTACGAATTATTTAGTTGTAAACAAACAAATGATTCACTAAGAAATGGTGATTTCAACATACCCAGATTTAAAACTATTAGGTATGGTAAACATTCGGTAAGATATTTTGGACCACTGTTATGGTCAAAGTTGAGTGACCAGGTTCGGATGTCGGCTAGCCTATAGATATATTTAAGAACACTATTCGTAAGACTGTCAGACTGATATCGAGAGACTTTTAGATAACAACTGCAGATGTTGTGATCTCTGCAATGAATAACATTCTACAACTTATATAAATATAGTATTAGTATTATAGCCTTAAATAGTATCTTGTATTATATATTTTAAATTATAGTTTCTAAATAGTGTCACCAATTAGCTTGTAATAGTTAAATAACTTTGACACTGAAATAAAGTTTATTATTATTATTATTATTCAGAGAAATACACCCCTCGATTAATTGTAATGTCATTTATATATTGCTTGAGATGATTTATATATGAAGTTTGGATGACGTTTTCAGAAGAAAGATATTCTCCCCGTATACATTTCGTCCCTTACTTAGTAATGGCGGATTTCTAGTGTCTAATGTTTAACTATATTATCAGTGAACAATGGACTGCGCCAGCTTTATTCCGCTGGCAATTTTTTAACTACTTTATATAATTTTAATTAAAATTATATAATTTTTATTAAACTTATAATTAAAATTAAATTACTTACGTAATTACAGTACTTGTAAGCGTTATACGTATTAACGTAATAAGTTTGTATTAACTTAAAAACTATTACTGTAGTGCAATGACGTTGGCATAAGCTTCGTTTTCATCACTCTGGGGTGTGACATTTTCATATGTGGTTTCTGCACCAGCTGTAAGAATGTGAGTAATATCGGCGTACTCTACTTGTTGTGAAGTTTGTGGCTCAGGATGTTTGTCTACACTTTTTCCAGACTTCATATGTGACAGCTCGGTGTAAACCATGTCATTATTGTCACTCTAGTTTGTAAAATAGAAGATGTTTTATTTACAGTCACAAAAAACAGCATGGGTATTTTTGATCATGGTACAGATTTCGTTACAACACCTCATGCAATATTTCTTGACTGCATAATTTTGTGCTCTGCATTAGTAAATGTTCATTGATTTGTGATGTTTCTGAAGCGTAAATGTTTATAAATAATAATAATATTGTGAACCTACAAAAACTACAAAAATAAATAAAAAAATTTAAAAGCATATACCGCTCGAAGGACCATGGAGGTTTATAATTCGTTCCAAGTTGTGCGACCGAAGTCGAGTAGAAGTCAGTATGACTCCAACGACTCACTATATATTACTGTGTTGGTTTTGTCGCGGATTTCAACCGGCAGCCAACAACAATCCTAACCCAACTTTACACAAACGAATACACACATTTTAGCCTAGCCCACATCAATAGTCCATATAAACATGTACAAGATCATCAGATTAACTACACTGAATTTATCTGAAAGAACATAACCCTCAAACAACAAGAACATTCTGTTTCATTAATGAAAGTTATGATTTCATACCTTTCCATTTTTACTATTTTCAGCGCTTGGGTTAACTACGGTGTACACGTCGCCATTGAGTGGTCCAGCCTCATGGTGGACAGAATTTTTCCTGTTTCACGAAAAGCAGAAATATTAACTAGAATTTAGTTCTTATTATCTATTTATAATATTTAATATAATCTATTTATTACTATTCATGTAATGTCCCACTTATCCATGACTTTAATGACGGAACTGGTTTCCCAGCTTCTCCAGGACATAAAGTTACATGTTTTCCATGACCCGTAGGAAACCTGTCTACTGACATTGCAGTAGAAGTGCGGTAAAAATCTACAGAGCGCATGAAGAAATAACGCTCGCCATTGATCTTAACTTACGTTTTGTCTTCTTTGTAACCTTTTCCTACAAAAAGGAAAAATATTATACCAATCATCTGAATAATACTCAAAAACCTTTTCCCATTGTATGAAATATTTGTTTTATAATTATACAAATTTCTAATACATCTATGTCATATTCACCCCAATATACTGAATTCTATTCAGTTTGCATTTCATGGAACTTACAAAAACAAACTTAAGATTGCCAGAGCAAAGAACGGGAATGTAAGGTAGAATACTAATTTAAACACAAACGGTAGAGAATTACGGCTATTGGATAATGAATCAATCCAAACATGATATACTGTACTACTTATAGGTAATAGTATATGCATTTCTTGTAACCAGTCAAAGACAAAAATAATACTAGTGCTCTCTAATTATAATAGAAGGTTTACTTACTCGCAGATCTTCGTTTAAACCACAATGCAATGATGACTACAACAATAACCAGCAGAACTACAATTGTAACAGGTATTACAATAGTAGTAGATGACACCCCATCATCACCACTCCTTGCCGCTGGAGAGTGTTCAGTTCTGATTTCATCAGATTTAGTCGACGTCGGCTTGTCAGTTTCTTTTGTTTGAATAGAGCTTGCATCAGTAGGATTTGGTCCCTCTGTTTGTTTGGAAGTTGAAGTTGTACTTGTGAACACTAAATGAATAAGGCAATATAATAAAAAAGTCTCGGAAATAAGTGCAACAATCTGTAAATATAATGAATGAAAGAAGCCGAAAATCGAAAAGCTAATTACGTTGTAGTCATATAGTGCTGAAATATAAATAGAAGGTCGAGATGTACGCTCATTTTGATTCATGCACTGCAAGGCGAGCTCCAAAGTTGCAGTAATTATAGTTCCAGATCGGTAAGTATAGACGGAAGCTTGGACATTAATTACGGGTTTATAGTTCCAGTTTATAGAGAAATTAGAGTAAAATTATAACGAACATACCTGCTGAAAATAATAGGGAATCACTGCAGTTTTGAGCTTGCCCACAATGTTCCGTGGCTGACGTTTGATCCAGCTGTGTTATGTCGTATTCATAATTGGTATCATTAATACGTCTTATTACAATCATATATCCTTGAATATTAGAACAACCAGTGTTACTCGGTGCCGGTGGTAAGCATTTTAGGAATACATTTTGTTCTTTTGCACCATCATTAAACAGAAGACTGAAATTCCCAGAGTCGGCTAAAAAGAAACAAATAAGGAATAATCTATGATTTTGCCGTAATAAACACCACAATATCTCCAGTCAACATTTGGAAGCATTTGGAAGGGATTTCGATGTTTCCTTTTTTAGCTTTGATGGAAAAATTGTTATCTCCTGGGGCCGGTTGTATAAAAGTCTTAACTACATTTTAACTACCCGTTTTGTAGTCAAATAGTATAGTTAACTGTAAAATTCGCGATTCTGATTGGTTAACTTTCGCACTAACTATAGTTAACTTTAACTACTTTTTTATACAACCGGCCCCTGAAATACAATTTATTTGTTTCCTTAAAAGTAAAATGGTTTGCCATGCAATTTCCCAAACATTTCTATTTCCTGCCTTGCTACCTGCCATGACAACCTGCATTTTAACCTCGCAATTCGGAAGCGAGCTCGCAAGTTTGGCTCTTTACCTCCGCCCACGCGAGAATCGTCTTTGACTTTGCCGTAGTCCGTACGATAATATGATTAGGATAATGATATTGTGTGTTAACTTCATACTTACCTAATCCTTCCAGTTTTGTTGCAATAGTCTCGTTTGTGAGGTTTTGAATTGACGTTGAAAAACAAAAATAATTTTCAGATGGACTCGCAGATGGAGTACTAGAAGGTATCTCAGATGGACTCGCGGATGAAACCACAGACGAACTCGAAAATGGAGTACCAGATGGATTAACAATTGGAGGTTTAGTTCCTGTAAAAATATTCATATAGCTTGTAACAGTTGTTTTATAATATTAGATATAGCCTAACAGATAAAAATGTCCATTTATAACTTTTCGAGCAAATAATTTTTGCCTTTGCCTGATAGTTACTGTAATCCTACAGTATTACTTCTCTCACGCAGAAACAAAACATTTCCATTTCACATTTGTATCTTCGGCATTTGTCATACAATTTGTTGCACACTGAAATCAAAACTGCGAGGTAGAACAACATTTAGACTGGCTAGCACAAACAGAAACATCTCGATCCTTAACTGAAGTTTTATAATGGCATATCCTACAGAAAAATATGTTGCTCGGAGTCCTGTATTTACTGACATGTTCTTGGGGTATGCCCTTACTTTTTCGAGATGGCGTAGGTGGAGGTCGTCTTGAAGGAGGAGATCGTCTTGAAGGAGGAGATCGTCTTGAACCACATGCATCACAAACTGCAATCAGGACAATCACGACAACCAACATACGCACAAGTTGATGACTGAAAAAACTTCCATGTTTAATAATGTACATCTTCTAAACAGTGAAGGAAATTAAGAAGAGTATTTCAGAAGTTTGAAAAACATCCAAATGAAAAATAATTTTGAAAAGGTACAATGGTTTACGCATAAATTATTAAGAGGCAAGGCGGGGCTCAGCATTACCGTATTGCATATCATAGTCGTCTGGTACGTATTTTAAGGCAAATATTAAACATAAATTGTCGGCTAGACTTGGATCAAGTCCGCCTCTCTAGAGTCCGGGGGATCGAGCGCGCCGGGCGCGGCCGTGCGCGCGTGTATGCGCCCTCGCGCGCCGCTCTCGGCGCGCTCGATCCCTCGGACTCTAGAGAGACGGACTTGATCCAAGTCTAATTGTCGGCCTGAGCTGAGCTATATTTTGTGTTTTCTTATGACATCCAGATTGCCACCCAGTAAAATCAAGAAGGCTTACACTTATTATTATTTCAAATTATTTGATAACGGTGACCCTTCAGCGTCGGTGCTGCTTTTCAAGGGGCCGTTAGACTATATACATATATTAAAAATAAATATTAAAAACACTATAACATGACGAAAACAGTTTCTATAATTACAATGGATGCATGCATACTAACTTATATTAACTCTCACAGACCCATTAGTTATATAACCTCATTCCGAACAATCCTCCACATATATGTTGTCACTGACTATCCCTTTCCAACTCGTTAACGTAATTATTAATTAAAGTTTTAAAATTTCTTGCGGAGAGTTGCTTGTAACCATTGACAACATCATTTGGGAGATTGTTCCACGAGGAAGCTCCCCGGTATGAAAAGGACTTCTTCATGAAGTCAGTGTTGGGTTTTTCTAAATAAAGTTTACAGTCATTACTCCTTAGAGGATACACGTCATTGTGGCTAAGTTTGAACATATCCGTTATGTATTCTGGTAGTTCGCCTTGTAAGGCCTTGAATGTCATAGTCATTTCACGTTTCTTAAGCGTTTTTTCAATTGATTCCCAGCCTAAGCTTTCAAATATATCCTTTGATCTTACTTCATAATTTGATCCCGTGATTATTCGGGCCGCCCTTTTTTGCATTTTGAATAGCTTTTCAATGTGAGTGCGACTGCCATCATTCCACACATTTGAGCAGTATGTAAAGTGAGGTAAAACTAATGCATTATACATATTAATTAGTGCAGTTCGAGTTACGAATCTTTTCGCTCGTTTTAATAAAGCAATAGATTTAGAGAGTTTTTTGCACTGAATATCATTATTCTCATTCCATTTTAATTCTTCGTCTATAGTAATCCCAGTACATTCTTATTTGTCACTTGTTTGATGGTGTGGCTGCCAATTAATATGTGCGGGTTTTCTGTGAATTGTTTTAATTTCCTTTTAGAGGCTATCAGCATAAACTCAGTTTTTTTAACGTTTAAAGTTAGCTTGTTTGCCACTAGCCAGTTATTGACCTTACATAAGTCATTATTTATCTTCCTTTCTATATCTGCAGGTGAAATACCAGTACTTGATATATTTGTATCATCTGCAAACATTGAAGCCTGTGTTTGTTCAAGGCAGTTTGGAAGATCATTTATATATAACGAAAACAACAATGGCCCTAAGTTTGATCCTTGGGGAACTCCGCATATTATCCTGTTCATTTGGGACTTACTTCCTTGAACTGTGCATATTTGCAAATACGATTTAAATAAATTCAGAGCTACTCCTTGAAATCCATATAGCTCTAGTTTTGCTAAAAGGATTTTGTGGTCAACCGTATATTTTTTAAGGTCAAGGAACAAGACACCATTTATTAAGCTTTTATCGATATTCATTAAATATTTGTCTGTTACTTGCAGGAGAGCGGTTTCAGTAGAGTGGCGTTTGCGAAAGCCCGATTGTTGTTTTGAGATAATTTTCTCGTCATTCAGAAAGGTGATTAATTTTGCAATAGCCGATATTACAGAAATTGGTCTATAGTTCCCACATTCACTTTTGTCACCTTCCTTATAAATTGGAGTTACTTTGGCCTGTTTTAAGTCATCTGGAAAAATACCAGTGACTAAGACCAAGTTAAATATATAAAGTAAGGTCTCACATATAGTATTACCTGCAGCCTTTAGTAATTTATTAGTGATTTTATCAAGCCCTGCTGCCTTTCCCGTCTTTATACTGTTCAGTATGCTAGTCAACTTCACTGCAGAAATTTGTTTAAAAGTAAATTGACTAGTGTTAGGAGTGACGTATTGAAAGGGATCTAGATTATTTGTAGGTATGGTTTCCGCGAGTTTGGGTCCAATCCCACAGAAAAACTTATTAAACTCGTTAGCTATATTTTCATTGCCAGTAACTGTTTGCTCATTAACTTTAAGCTGATTTATAGTTGTTGTTTTCGACTTTGAATTTGAATTTTTTTTTGAATTTGAATTTATTTGATTTAGCACCACATTACATAAAGATTATACAACACAACAAATATACAAAAAATTAGAATTTTATCATGTTGGTGACAAGGAAGCCCAAAACGAAACCACGAGGCTTATATAAATTTAGGCTCCCTTTAAATATACACCATATATATAAAAAACACAATTAGGTCTAATAAATTATGAAATGCAGACGTGCTTCAGTTTACAAACTAAAATTTTACATCATAATTATTAATACATTGAACACAAATATTGTTTTAGTTTTCTCTTAAATAAAATAGAGGACACAATGTCAACCAGCTCACGAGGAAGAGAGTTAAAAAATTTTGGACCTTGAAAGCGCACCGAAAATTGTCTGATATTTGTCCTACATGAAGGTACATGATACTTGGAGGAGTTTCTTGTATTAAAAGTGTGAATTTGATCATTTTTTAAAAACATGTTGTCAAATCGTTCAGGTAAAAGAGAAAATTTATGATGAAACATAAATTGACCAAGTTGTAGCATACAAATATCATTCAGTTTTAATAAGCCAAGCTTCTTAAATATAGGGCTAGTATGTGCATCGAATGCGCTTTTATTCAGTATTCTAATTATACGTTTCTGAAGTAATTCAATGCGACGAATATTAGTAGGATACGTTAGTCCCCAAACAATAACACAATATTGTAGGTAAGGATAAATAATCGAATAGTACAATGTACGTAGAGACTCTAGTGGCAAACAGAAACTAGCTTTATAAATTATACCAATAGATTTTGATATTTTATTAGCAATATGGGAGAAATGAGATTTCCAACTCAGATTTTCATCCAGAATAACTCCCAAAAACACAGTTTCCTTAACTTGTTCAATACACTTATTATTAATAAATAGTTTTATGTCCAAGCAGAATTTTTTTTGTCTAGGTTTAAATACCATAAATTTCGTTTTTTCCGTATTAAGCGACAATTTATTTGCTTGAAACCAATCAGACAGTTTTTCCAATTCATTATTCAAAGAATCGATCACATATTGCGGGTCTTTATGTGAAAAGAAAATGTTTGTATCATCAGCAAATAAAATTGTTTCAACTAATTGTGACACATTGCAAATATCATTAATATAAAGTAAAAGAATAAAGGGCCAAGGATAGAACCTGAGGCACCCCGCAACAAACAGCACTAGGAGATGAGCGATGTTCATTAAATTGAACAAATTGGGTTCTATTGGTAGAATAACTTTTTATCCATTGCAATGGCAAGCCGCGAATTCCGTAATGTTCCAACTTATCAAATAGAATCTCATGATTGACAGTATCAAAGGCTTTAGATAAATCCAGGAAAATCCCCACAGAAGTTTCTTTTCTGTCAATCGCATCTGAAATCTTGTCATATAAATCGATCAAAGCAAGTGAAGTTGAATGATTTTTGCGAAATCCATATTGATTATCATATAATATCTTAAATTTATCGAGATATGCCAATAAACGATTATACATAGCCCTTTCAAGAAACTTTGAAAAACATGGAAGTATAGATACTGGTCTATAATTTGAGAATATTGCACGATCACCTGCTTTAAATAAGGGAATTACACATGCAATTTTCATATCATCAGGGACAATGCCACTAGCAATGGACAAATTAAGTATATGAGAAAGTGGTTCTGCAATGATATTAATAAACGGTTTAATTATTGACATAGGAATTTTATCATAACCAGCAGATTTATTTGGGTGAAACGATTTAGCAATTTCAACAATTTCAGCGGAGGTCACACTATCAAGAAAAACAGACTTCCTATTAAGTAGTTCATTAATATATTTCCAGCTATCTTTACTGTTTTTGCTGTTTTCTAGATTTTTTTTGTAATAATATGTTTTTGCATTCCTTATAAGTTTGGTCACTTGGTTTTTGCATATTTTATAAGCTTCATGATATGTAGCAGAATTTAATTTCACTGCTTTCTTTTTAAGATAATCTCTGTGATAGCTTAATTTTTTAATTTCATTGTTCAGCCATGGGCAGCATTCATTTCTCACTTTCCTAGATCTGTTTGGAGCATGGGCATCAGAAATCTGAAGAAAAATTTCCTTCCACTCCTGCCATGCGAAGTTTGGATCTGAGTTATACGTGAAGTATCTGAACGCTTGTGTTAAGTCATTTTGAAAATCAGTTTCATTCAAGTATTTAAATTGCCTTGTTTCTATTATCTTCGGCTTCTCTCTAGGTATTCCTATTTTTCTGCAGATATATACCACATCATGGTCACTTATTCCCAGTTCTATTACACCCGATCCTATAATTTTGGTATCGTCAACTTTTGTAATTATGATATCTATCAATGTTTTTGTTAATTCGGTTATTCGGGTTGGCTTGTCAATGTTTTGTTGTAATTGATAGATGTCTATTAGGTCCTGAAGTCGCTTGGTATTACTATTTTTACAATCGCTTTTTAATAAGTCACAGTTGAAATCACCCGTTATGACTATTTCTTTGTCATCACTATCAATCTTTTTTAAGAAATTTTCGAAGTCATTAAAAAATTCTATATTTGAACCTGGAGGACGGTACCAAGTAGAGATTAATACTGATTTAGTTTTTGGCTTTTTAATTTCGAGGCAAATCGCCTCCACATTGTCTGGAATTAAATCAGCTCTGTTTATATAAGGAATGACATTCCTTAAATAAATAGCTACTCCTCCTCCATTTCGATTTCTATCTCGTCTTATTAAGTCATAACCCTGTATTTTAACCTCAGAGTTGTTTATAGAGCTGTCAAGTCTTGTTTCATTGATGCACATTATGTCGAACGGTTGTTTAGCAAGAAAAACCAATAATTCTTCTTTATGTTTAACTAAGCTGGCAATATTTAAACTTGATTACACCATGGGATGTCTGTAATACCAGTAGCTACTGTGGCAATAGACACCAGGCAAGTGTAGAAAGATAATGACGTTAATGATGAACAACTCTACAGTCTCTAGATCAAGTCATTTTCTACACATAGTGAAACCTAATCATTAATGGCTGTCCTCTGGACTTATCATACTGAACCAAAACTATAACACGCAATATTCCTTCTTTGAAAATTGAAACCTAAAATCATGTTATATTGCATGCCAACGATAGGCACAATAGAGTGCATACAAGGCTGCTTAATGGATTAATACAAAATGCCTCCTTATACAGGATCACTAAAAGTAGTCCAGTAGAGGGTGGGGTAAAAGGTAAAGGTTGCTAATCACCTCTCCTGCAGAGTGCTAATATGACCGGAGTTGACGACCTACTAGGGAACCTTGGCTGCGCGCTAACCCTTTCTGTCACCCGTGCTTCCCACTGGAGCATCTCAATCGGCATCCTAAATTACTAATCAAGACGAGACACTTGGATGGTAATAGGTTAACCCATAAAATGATTGCCAAGTGATAGGTTATTGCTGTATATACAGGAGAAATATAGATACATGCATAAGATTCATATTTACAATTCAAATGAGGCCAAAACCTGTAATAGAATGTAAGAGGTATTGAGGCTGATTAATACTGGCAAAAGTACAGTATTTACATGCGCGATTAATATTGAGACATTGAAAACTGGGCACTGAAGAAAGGATGGCTTCTGGCAATGAAGAAAGGATGGCTTCTCTTAGTCTTAGACAAATTATTTGTTGACCACATGTACAAAGTGAGTTGAGATAATAATTATAAAAAACTAATGTGCCGGCAAAGATGTTCTAAAGAAGCCATAGGCGTATTTAATAGGACATTCTTAACTTAGAATTAAAGACTTACAGTAAAGAAAGCAGAATAGCGGTGGATAAAATAAGAAAACACATTTTGTATAAGAAAAAGAAAATCAATTTACTGCAGGAGACCTGTTTTCAATTTAAAAGTGAACATACGTTAGCAATACTCGGAGCATTTTGGATCTCAGAAGAAAGAGCGTTAAAGAATTTAGGTCCTTGGAAACCAATCAATTGCAAACTTTCTAATATTTGTCTTACAATAAGGCAAACGAAAGGAAATCATCGTGGCATCGCCACGAGGTGGACTGAGGTGGACAAGTCCACCTAAGTTTTCTCCAAGACGGATTTTTTGGTTTCTCCAACTTCATGGAGTAAACGTTAGAGGGGTACTAAGTCGAGTTCTTGCTTCAATTTTGTTTTGTTCTAAATAAAATAGAATTTGATTTCTTAACATTATTGGAAACCGCATTTGCCTGAAACCTGAACTTGATAATTTATTCATAAGTCAACATTGACAGTTTCCCTGACGTAATCTGGGTCTTTATCAGAAAAAACACATCAGTGTCATCGGCAAATAGTACGAGTCCAAGACCTTCAAAACATTACAAAGATCATGTATATTTATATATATAAACCATACTGATTAAATCATAGACATAGAATGTCATGTTTATTTAGGAAAGTAATCAAATTAACAATTGTAAGCAATTCTTTCAAGAATTTTAGAAATATAATTATTGGTTAATAAAGAATGAATTCCTGATTTAAATGCAAACTCTGGGACCGTTAGTGCTGGGCGATACAGAGTTGCGGGGCGATACAGTCAGTGCTGGGCGATACCGAAGTGCTTCCGGTATTCGAAAACGAAAATATTCTACCATTAGGTGCAGTATCGGTATAGACTAAAAATCCTATAATTTGCAACGCAATTAATTTGAATGCAGAGTGATGATAGGTAAATAAATGAATGAGAATGATAATATCAGTGAAGTGAAAAGTGTGAATGGAATGAACTGCCGGAATGAACTGCCGTATGATGTTTGAAATGAAGGAAGTTATTCAAAATTTAGAAGTTTGCTGAAGACACGCTATTTTAGATTAGCTTTTTATTAGTAATTAAAATTATATACTTTTAACATTTTAACTATATATTTTACTATTGTAATTTAATTTATCTAGGATTCAATGCACATTTGATCATATACAAATGAAATTTGCACAATATAAATAGTAAATTATTATTATTATTTATTGGTTCTAAATAAACTCTGAAATTAATATAAATACTATCATCCTTTTCCACTGAAGTGCTTTTTTTAAGAAGAGTAGTGATAGATAAAAGATGGACAATGTGTTTTATAGATGAACTGTTAAGTGGTAGCCCCTCTGGCTCCTGGCTAGGTCCAAAAAATGTATATAAATTTCCGTTTGAGTATTCCATCTACAAACACCTTCTACTATTAATCCAATCGAACGAGATCCCGAGAAAAATCTTGAGATTATTTCATTCTATCCTGCTTTTATATGGATCTGGTCCACCAAACCCGTACGACAACCTTATACCCAGGCTCTTTCCTTGAGGTAGGAGGGTGGAGGAAATAACCTGGGAACAAAGTTGACCCACAACACAGAATGATGGACTTGGAGCAAGTCTAATCTAACCCACTGTGCATTGTACAAAACTGCATGTGCTAGATATTCCCCATTGTCCAGTCTGGCTCACCTGCCATACTCTATTTACACAAATATAATACAGCTATTTCAATTTAGGTTGTCACAGTCAATAGTCAAATGAACAATCCAAGTGTGAACAGCAAGATGGGTACAGGGTGTATACCTAATTTTAATATTTTAGCTGTTCAATGGTATCCTATAAAGTAGCCTATGACTATAGCTCCTTTTTGTTTTGGCAATTCCCAGAGGTATACATGCATACTTTTCTGGGTTTGCGTTTAATTTGTCGGCGACAATGCGCACAGAAATTTAAAACTATAAAATATCTCATTCCCATTATACTCTTCATGCTTGGATTGTACATTTGACTATTGCTTGTGACAACCTTTTAAAACTGAAATAGCTGTATAGTGTAAATGACATTTTCTGGACAGACTACAATCTGAGAAGTTCTCAGTGATCTGTGGTCAGCATTCCTGAACAGTCTCATAAATCATTTTTGAGACATTTGTTTGGTTAAGCATATGCTATTTCAATTTCAGGTACTCCGGCTGGCTCACTTCCATATTAAATAACCACCCCTCAAATGGCACAGGCACACAGCATGAGAAATAGTTATGTAAATTAATCAAACAAGAAATATTTTCATTTAGCAAGTTTATAGCTGTGTGTTGCATGATGTAAGTTTATAGCTGTGTGTTTCGATCCAGGTTACTCGGCTTTACAGGCTTTAGAGAAGACGTTATTACAGGCGTTATTACAGGCTTTAGAGAAGACGCCATAGAATGCTTTTAGTTTTACTATATATTTTGCTTCTCACTAAATCAGTAACTTCATTTTATCTTTCCGCCATTTTTAAGGCGAAATAAGAACATTCAACTTTGGTTATAAATAATTTGCGGTGTTTACTGTCTACTATATATATAATACAAGGCTAGTAACCACCCATAATTATGCGATTCCGGCTTGTTAATTTTAGTACAGTTAGATATAGTTAAGCTACTTTTTATACAACTGCTCTCATGTTGATTCTTGGCTTTTGGATAATTTGTAGAAAATTGATAACTGGATTTTTTCACTTATAGCCCAGATCTGAGCAGCAAATCCACTAAATGAGAGGTGATAACTGTCGAAAGATGGAGAGTTATTTGCTAGTTTTATAGTTACCAAGTTTCATAGCAAAATATTCCAACTGTTAACATTATTACAAACAAAATTCTCACAATTACGTGCCTTTTAAGTTTTTTGTCGGTGTTTGTCTGTTTATTGTCGGTGTTGTCTGTTTTTTGTCGGTATTTGTCTGTTTCTTGTCGGTTTTTGTCGGTAATTAGTATGACCCTAATAGACATAGACAGAGTAAAATACTAAAGTAGGGCACATTGCCAGCTAATGGGTTAATAAAGGAAGTTTTAATACCCAATTATCCTTCTATATGTTGGGTACTTTTACAGTTTTAATACCATACAAGGAGTACCAGAGTAATGGAGGTATTTGTGGTCAGGGATATCACACAGTCTATCACAAATTATGAATGTTTCCAAAATATTTCACGCATTCGAAGTGCTTATTGTATAATAAATACTGTTATAAATATATAATTAACATTGTACATATACAAAAATGTATGCACTTACCAACCACTTTTAAAAAGGAGAACGTCAAGACCTTTTGCCTGCTTTGTCGATTCAAAATGTGCCGTCCAGGAAAGTTATGAAACTGATTTTAACTTGGGTATCATATTTCAATTATGTAATGGGTTTCATGATGGACTTTGTTCTTCTTCCTGTCGCTTGACCACATGACGCTTTACTTGTCTCAAGGGCACATCCATAGATGTCAAACGGAATATAAATCTATTAGCATGGATTCTACACAATAGCTCGTGTCACATTTATATAAGCCAGAAGACATAAAGATCGAAGTATCGGTACCTTTCGGTATCGACAAAAATGCTTAGTATCGGACTGGTCACTGGTATCGTTCGACGTTCGAGTCGAAAAAAGCTGATATCTACAGTGTGACCAGATTCTAATAATTAATTTGTAATGTTGTAAACTGAAAACATTTTAGCATTTTAAACAAGCTACAGTACTGCTGGCATCCTTCAGGTGAAAAGCACAGAATAAATCTGAAATCTCAGTGGAATAAATTCAACTTCAACCACGTGTTTCAAGCCTACCCAGAGAGCCTGCTCGCAGGCTAAGCCAATGCAATGATGCCATAATCGTCATGGTAATTGCCATGGCATGAAAATGAGAAATAGAGCAAGAATACAAGACTAAGGACTAGAAATACACTCGTGCAGAATCCCCTCGCCTATTCGAACTGAGGAACATACTTCCCAAAATGTATTGTAACATGAAGTATTCTGTCAGTCATTGTAACCATAGCAACACGCAATTTTTTACTTTTGGTACAAAATGATAAAATAGTAATATAATATTTGTACTTTTAGCTATAAACTTATGAATTGCCCCACTATATAAAGTAGATATGTTATTACGTACTCTTTTAGCTTTGGTTTGCTGTAAAATTTAACCTTATAGACATTTCATGCATAAAAACGTGTTTTTTGACAGTATAATTTTTTAAATTTATCTTTAAAATAGTTTCTGACATTACGTTGTTTCCTCAAAATTCAAATTTAAACTTGCTAAAATACCTTTTAGGTTTAATCGATATTATAATAACCTCACAGTCACAGAGTGACATACGCTTTTGCAAATCCACGAACTAAAATATGTAAAATAGACACTTACCCGTTTAAAACACTTCAAAAGTGTGCTTTTTTCAGCCATTTGACTGTTTCTCGTTTATCTTCTTTTGAAGGCTCTTATTCATCGGTATGTTTTTCCAATAGCCCGAGTATTAAAAATCATTTTTGATGCATATATTAACAAAATATTTATCCGTAAATCTTTAAATGTTTATCCGTATGTTTCTCTCGACCTGAACTCGCGCATGCGTATAACGTAGAAAACCCTGAACCGTCCATGGCATCGCGGCGGACGACTTTGGATTCCGCTATGTTTTCACATACCCGGGTGTAAATATCCGAGCGGAATTAGTACCCTCGCACGGCGCTTCGCGCCGGCTCGGGGACTAGTCTGACCGTCTGAGCGCATTTTAAGGTGGCTCGATACAGTTTTGTATTATTTCGTATAAAATGAAAAATTAAGGATATAGAAAATAAATTTTGGGCAATTATTAACTGTAGGAGGAAAAATGTATCTGAAATACATAAAACCATACTTGAAGGGTTCTAAAAATTTTTAAAAAGTATCATAACTACCGTTGCTATGGCAACCGTGACGTTTCAAAATGGCCGATATTATGACTTTAAAGTAATTTAACTCGCGAAAAATTGCGGTGACCCCCATTTTTTATTTGATAAAACGTTTCCACTTACCAAAAGGAAGTGTTTCGCAAATTTAAAAAAAATTCTGTAATGAGGAAAATTTTTAATTGCAAAAAAACACATTTTATTAAATTAAAAATTTTCCTCATTACAGAATTTTTTTTAAATTTGCGAAACACTTCCTTTTGGTAAGTGGAAACGTTTTATCAAATAAAAAATGGGGGTCACCGCAATTTTTCGCGAGTTAAATTACTTTAAAGTCATAATATCGGCCATTTTGAAACGTCACGGTTGCCATAGCAACGGTAGTTATGATACTTTTTAAAAATTTTTAGAACCCTTCAAGTATGGTTTTATGTATTTCAGATACATTTTTCCTCCTACAGTTAATAATTGCCCAAAATCAAGGTTTCCACAGTGATTAACGAATGAAACAGGTTCTTTCAAACCGCGAAGGAGTGATGTTCTACAACAGAAGACTCCCAGGTATGACAACTTTTCCTACTCTGTTTTTACATTATACTATCTTATTTCATATCAAATTTCTTTTAAAAATACAGTATTTGACTAGAATATGTAGCTCTGTTAAACTAGTCACGTCTCTGTAACTTGATGATCTATCAGCGTTCATTTACCTTTCGAAAGTATTTTGTTTTGGTTTCTTATCATTGTCTTATGGATTCCATGATTGTTTTATTCATTTTCACATAATATTTTGTAATAAACCTTAGTTATTTTCTTATATTTACTGAACTATGGTACTCTCAGTACTGTCTAATGAAAATTGACACTTCCTACAAGTGTGATTGAATTAATATTTTCAAAATTCTATAATTGTAATTTCAATGACATTTGGCTCATTGGCTACTGACTTCTACTCAACTAAAAGTCTATAAAAATCCAAATTTCTAGTAAGATATGTGTCCTCCAGTTGTAAGCTCAAAAATTCATTAAGTTAAGGTACTCAAGTTTAAAACTACAGATTTTGAAGGAAATCCAAAGGGAGGTCCTCTTGGATATTTTTGTATTTTTGACTTCAGGTCTTCTAATTTGTTACCATTTAACAAGAAATGATATATCTTGTCATTTTTGCTCTAAAATAGCAAAATTTATTGTTACCATTCGAAATAGATGCACATTAGCTTACAACGATCCTAATAGTGGCACTAAAATTGGAAATATAACTGGAAAAAATATTAGCTGAGAAATATTGATATTCTTGTCATGTAATATAGATTGATAATTGCAAAATGAGCCTAAAAGGGTTGTGTTGGGTATTCTAATCTGCTAAATATTCTATATAACTATCACGCGCAGGCTAAACTTCTTGTTAATGTAAGATTTAGATATAATACTTCAAAATGAGTTTGCTTTGAAAAAAATCGAAGGGGTGGTCCTCGGAGGAATTTGCCAATTTTCATTGGCATTCCTTATTTCTTTGCATGATAATCTATTAAGGTGGCTCAATGCTGTTTGTTAATCTAGTGCTAGGAAATGTGTATTTGGACTTCTGAAAATCTGTGAATAAGCATTTTTTATTTGTCAAAAAGTTATCATAGTGTTAGTGCATGTTCGAAATTGAATAGAAGGTTGCTATGGCAACAACAATAAGGAATTGACTATTAATTGATATTTTTACAAAATACCACAATGTCTACAAAACAGTTACACTGTACATGGAAAATTATATAATAATCACCCATCAATTTGCAATGTGACCCTGTTTGTTATTATACTACTATTCCGAATAGCAATCTGAGATCATATTAACACAAGAAATTCATGCTTAGCTGTAAAATTGTTTTCATAGCACCACAGTATGCAGCATACCTATAGGCCTACTGTATACCCACTTTAAAAATTAGACTACTCTGAGATATACACATGCATGCCACGAGTCTATTCCTGAAAGTCTTTCAGTAATCATTATAGATGAACTTGCTTTTCTTCTTTAGGACAATTAAATCAGCTTACCCCCCACCCTGACACACAGTCCAGATTATATTTTGCAGTGCAAATTCACCAATGTGATTCCTGACAGAATTGATTTAAACTGTTTTCCGGGGTGAACCTGCAAGTTGTCTTGCATATTTATCATACTATTATTCTCTTTAGGTGTTTGAAATTTCATCCTACAAAGCAAAAGTGATGTGTGAAGAGCTTTATCTATCAACAGTGGTACCACAACTTCTAAGCTGCTACAAATTACTCTCTGTTTATATAAAAAATCAGATTGGTAGCCTTTAAGAGATTATCTTAGTTTATTGAAAAAGACAATTTCTGTAATAATACTATTTGTTATAATAAATATCAGTTGTCAATTACAGTTGTTGAAAGTTAGGTGCAATATGGAATCTCACTTGACCATAAAGATTAACTATTACTAAATGAGGAACTATTGATGCATGTTTAGCCAGTGCTTGATTTTGTTAATGAAAAATATCACTTGTGTAAATTGAAATAAACATACAAATATTTGTAAGCATTGTTTAGTTTGTTGGCATTCTATGAAAAGTAGCATCAGAACTCAGCAAGATGGGAGGCATGGGAGTACACACTGTATAACAGCTACTTTATATCATTTCCAGGTGAAATTTTCAAAGCCTACTTTGCTTAGTCAACATAACAGGAAATTTAATAGGAGAATCTAGAGTTCATGGTCTCATCCTACTGACAAACAAACCTGATCTATTCATGAGAAGTGGCATTTATGATCCTGCTCTGAGTGATCATATGCTAATATATGGGATAATAAATGAAAAAGTAAGACTGTACCCACATAAAGTCATTACTTTTAGAAGTTACAAAAACTTTGACTTAACTGAATATCAAAATCTCTTATCAACTGCACCATGGCATGTTGGTGAACTATTTGATGATGTTGATGATCAAGAATATTACTGGACCACAATGATGAACGACATAGCGAATGAATGCTGCCCGATTAAGAAAATGCGAGTGCGAGCGAAGGACGTCCCTTATATGACGATGGAGTGGAAAAACGCAATTCGAGCAAAACGAAGAGCCTCGGTAAGATATTACAGGGATAAAACAACAGAAAATTGGGAATTGAAACAAAAATGTCGCAATGAAGCAACCAGACAAAGACGAATTGCTATAAGGGAGTTTTGGAAAAGTAAAGCAGATGATCTCAAGGTAAACCCTAAAATGTTTTTTCAAACATTTAAGCCATTGTTGGGGGGAAAAATTGTAATAAAAACTCTGAAATAAACTTGAAAGCTGAGGATGCTATTATTACCGAACAGAACACTGTTGCTGAAATCTTAGTTGACTATTTTGCAACCATTGCTGACGACATTGGAGGTGATATGGCTAAACTTTACTCGATAGACGATTTTATAGGTCATCCAAGTGTATCTAAGATTACAACCGAACACTTACTTAATGATGAAACAATAAGCATAAAACCCGTTACTAATTCAGAGGTGTACAATGTCCTACACCTGCTAAATACAAGGAAAGCAATCGGCCACGATGCCATCCCAGCCAAATTGTTACAATTTGGTGCAAACGAACTTGCTAAACCATTAACTAACTTGTATAATTCTTGTATAAGAAATGGAAAATGGCCACAAAATTGGAAAAGAGGGGAATGGCACCCTATCTTTAAAAGCGAAGATCCACAACAAAAGAGCAACTATAGACCAATAACTGTCCTCCCGCAGTTGACAAAGTCTTGAACAGCTAGTTGGTAAACAACTGACAAAACAAACTGATAAACTGTTGAATCATTGCATAACTGCATATCGTAGATCCCATAGCTGTGAGACCACTCTTGTTTGCCTAATTGAAAATTGGAAATTGGCGAAGGACAATCATCGTAACGTTGCCATATTATCGACTGATATGAGCAAGCGTTTGATTCTCTTCACCCCCATTAATGCTCAGTAAATTGAGAGCTTATGGCTGCGGCGAAAATGCCTTAGATCTATTGTGCTCTTACCTCGGTGACCGCTCAAACAGAGTAAAAATGGGATCAACGAAAAGTACATGGAAATCAGTCAACAGGGGGTGTCCCCAAGGATCCGCTCTCGGGCCACTACTCTGGAATATATTTCAGAATGATTTAACCTACGAGATCCCATCACAAATGTCTATGTATGCGGATGACCATCAGTTATCTGAAACCGATGAGGATTTACAAGTAGTAGAAGAGAAACTCGTGATGAAGGCGGAAAAAGCATCTCAATGGTATACAAACAACTTGTTGAAAGAAAACTATGATAAATATAAAACAATGACGATACACAAAAATCGTACTCCGGGAGAGGATATTTGTTTGCAAATTCAAGGAAATAATGTCAAATCTGTTGAAAGCCTAAAACTTTTAGGTGTAACTATTGATTATGGGATGAATTTTAACGAACATATTAGTAATGTTTGTAAAAAAGCAAGTCAGAGGATCGGCGTCCTTATGAGACTAAAAAACTTAATCCCCACGAACGCCAAGTTGCAATTATATAGAGCAGCTATTTTGCCGTTCCTCACATATTGCCATCTTACTTGGCATTTTTGTAAAGCCAGTGATACCAGAAAGCTTGAACGAATCCAGGAAAGAGGACTGAGAGCAGTTTTTAAGGATAAACAATCGGCCTACGAGGACTTACTACGTAGAGCTAATTTACCTACGCTGCTTAACAGGCGACTTCAGGACATTGCTATTCTAATGTTCAAAGTTAAGCATGAACTCTGCCCTCAGGGTATTAGTAAACTTTTCAATCGTCAGAGTTCACAATATAACTTAAGGTCAGCAGATTTTACCATACCAAGATTTAACACCATCACTTATGGTAAACATTGTATAAATTATTTGGGACCAAAATTGTGGAACAAACTAAGTTCGGAAATTAGGGATCTAGCATCACTCAATCAATTCAAAAAGATCATACGCAATTCAAACGTGCAGTCATTAATGGACGAAAATAATTGTACTAATTGCACGCTTTGTAGTTCGTGAAATATGTGTAAATAAGATAGTATTTATTTTAAATTATGTATTGACTAGGTATAGGAATATTGTAGTAGATAGTTAAGTGTCCCCAATTAGTAGAGGAAATCTTCCTCAGCTAGATGTATACTGACACAGAAATAAAGTCTTTATTATTATTATTATGGTGATAGTACTTAAAGACAGTTTAGAACTAATCTCTAAGCAGTGTGCTGCAGATTACCCTGGGTGCCAGTTGTTTTCAGGTTTTTTGACTGCAGATCGAACTTCGTCAAAAGTCAAAACTAATTAAAATTTTACAAAGTATTAAGCGTTAAACACTAAGGAGTTAAACGAAATTTCCCACATTTCTATTCACTACTTTCATGATATGCAACGTAAACCAAATTTCCATACATTGGCAGCCCTTTTAGAGCCATATCATTACCCACATATTTCAATGTTTCATGTTTGCCCACAACGAAGTGAACGAACAGCACTAGAAAAACGCAATTACGCATGAATGCGTGATCGCCATTCTTTTGGAACTAACCGATTAAAAACAACACAGAATATATCCAATGTCCCTATATTGTAATACTCTTTCTTGTTGACATCCTCAAATTGTATTTACATCAATATTTGCAGTCTTTTACAACTATAGTTCGAAGGCAAACACTCATCCCATACATCGATCTTGTGATTTCCACATTGATTTCCATAGCAACCGGACAATTACGTAATGTAAAAACAAAAGCCTGGTTACTAAGTTTTGAGCGTTTTTGACAAAAAATACGCGAGTTTCTAAAAAATCTCCTCTTAATTTGGCTACAAATAACCAGTATTGGGGATTACCCTTTCCTTCTAAAATTACATTTAAACTCTGATCCTGTAAGTTTATGCTAGAATTATGCTAAATATTTCATTATGCTAATACACGTCTCCAAATGATGAAATTAAGCTAAACTAGTATAATTATGCTAAATCTGGTCACACACTCACACTGCATCCCTATCACAGATTAATGATCTAACCAGATGTCTCACTCAGCCAAAATCGTTTCCAAGATTTTTTACACGCATGCGCAAGCCGCCATTTTGCCAGTTAGTGTAATCCACTGATATCACTGATATGTGGATATGTGCTAAGACTGGATAGAGCCTCTGATCTGAATCTAAAAACTCCTTACCATTAGTCGTCACATATATAATCCAAAAGTACTAAAAAAAAACTAAACAAAATCTTAAATTCAAGAACAACTCCGAAAGATTGAAAAAGATAATAAACCATACAGATATGGTAATTATAGTCGTCGGCAATAGTAGTCCGGAAGACTAAATAGAAAGACAAAAATACCGTCTTTGTAGGCCGAGGTCATAGGAAACTAAAATAGCAAAAGCGAATGGCCTGTGCCTGTGGCCAGGGCTCTGGCTTTCTGTCACCAGAAATTCCTTAGATTCTGGTTAAAATTCCTTAGATTTTGTAAAATTTATTTAAACTAGAGATCCTAAACATTACAAAGTTACGTTTCTCTGAAATCTTGCCTCATTTGAAAAGTAGGGATTTTAAGCCACAATACTGACAGTAGCGAGTTTGGGACATCTTCCCGTAATTGTTTATTTTGCAATTTCTAATGCTAAGGTATGTTTTGATAAATATTGCATAACATCCACATCAACTGATATTTGGTGTAATATATGTTTAATGTACTGAACTGCTCATTGTATCATTCGTTGTTTCATTATTTTCTAATATTGAGAAATATTAGCACAAATAATGCGGTGAATATAAAAGGCGGAATGGCCGTTCGGACTGCCATGCGGAATGAAATGTGGATGGCATGCGAATGCAAATTTGCATCTTTCTTCGGACCAATTTTAGTCCGCGCGTTATATCTTCACTAACCGTAAACGTAATAACTACCAAACTTTGCAATTTTACTAATTTTAAGTTGTTAACAAAGATGACAATGAAAGGATCTATTTGTACTGGTCTTGTTGACTGAACGGCATGTTCTCAGACTACAAAGAGGCAATCTCTTTTTTAACCGTTTTTTAACCCAATTTTCAATTTCTATCTTGTACCGCAGTACCCATTGAGTACCACACCCAAGTCTCGAACGTCTGGCTCTGCAGAACAGCGGGGATATAGATTAATATGTTGCTGTTTATGTGTTCTTAACCTCAACCTGGGTGTTTGTAGGCTGTGTATTCCACAATAAAGTGTAGACTTTGCCGTAGTTAGAACTTCAAGTATTCTGTAATCGTTTTCTTTTAATTCCGACTAAAACCACGACACGTCAGGGAGTTAGTTAGGCAACCTTTCTTTTACATAATTACATAATTGAAGTCAGGAATTAAACTGCTAGTGTGTCGTCTGGTCATGGTCTCTCTCCTCCGCAGAGGCTTTGGATCAGCTCAGTGCTTTATACGCTAGATGGTAATACGTGCGCTAGATGGTAATAAATAAAATGCGCTAAACGGTAATATAATCCCTTCCTCTCCCGTTTCTTCCCTCCGCCCGCGCTCCGAATTTAGCGGTTTCTTCATTATATTACCGGTGTCACAGTGATATGTGTATCCCCGTGTTTTGTGTATCCCCATACTCATATCACTAGGGATATATGTATCCCCGGTGGGGATACTCAAAACACTGAGCTCGAGCGAACCTGTGCACGTGGAGCGAACGAAGCGAATGAGGATTTTAACCACTGATCTCATGATTTTAACAGAAAACCAGGCAAACTCCGGTAGGTGGATACTTTTTTCGTTCTACAACAAATATTTGTAAAAGATTTACAGTAAGATGGAAAGACATTGTTAAATTTAGTCCATTTTATGACTTTTAAAAAAAATTTTAAATGAGGTTATTATAATTTATACGCAGTACTGCATCACCAACGTTATCAGGTTAGTAAGTGTGTGCTCTATAATTTAGTGTACATGTAAATATATATGAAGTTATGAACAAACTAGTTCAACTAAGCAATCTTGTCGACAATTTTTCTTGTACGAGTTCACTCTTTCGCATCCGTCAGGAGGAGAAAATATCCACCAAAAATAATATTGTTTGGGGGAGGGGGTGTTTGTTTTGAGGGGGCATTTAGTCGCATGTTACAAGGGGTTAGGGAGTATAACAAAGCACTGTCACATGACAGAGAGATGAGAATTTATAATTGTGGAATCCATACCACGAAAAACAATATATTAATTGGAACTGGCATGAATTATTTTCATATCCTAAAAAACATGAATTGATTATAGCCTGTTGCGAATTATTAAAATGGCAGGGAAACCACTGAAATAAACCATGTAAATCGTGCCGCTTGTGAGAAAAATAAAAGTTGCACTTGCCCTTTTGTGTGTGGGGAGGATGTAGCTCAGAGTCACATAATTTCTGATAAGGGGAAATGCCAACAGTCACAGTTTGTCGGGGGAGTGGGAAGTCAAAAATCGGCAACAGAGTGTCACATATTTTGTGCATGGCCCCTTAGTATGAACCAGAGTGTCAAAATTGAAATGAAAATGATCGAAGTTTCCACTCGATCATTTCCATCTACAAAACCTATCTTAAATAGTGTGAATAATTATAGAAATGACAAGACTGTACAATTTATATTTCACAAATTACAAATGGTACATAAACCAAATGCTCGTACAAAATATTTTTCAACAACATATGATATTGTAATATAATGACAAATGTAATACAATATAATGTATAATATCAATAGTTCATGATCTGTAAAATGTTTTCTTTCAGTACTTTACAGTGCATTTTGGGCTGCATTTTGGGCTGCATTTCCAACTCATATCTTTTCTCTTGAAAACCTTCTCTGGGACATCTAGACACTTTCTGTGGTACCACCTGTGGCAACTGACACACTCAACCATATCATCCTCTTGGCTGACATATGGAAGGCGACACTTGCAATAGATTGGTACAAGAAGCTTCTTGCAAGGATGTACAACTGACTGACTTGGAACAGATGGAAACATATCTATTTGGCCATTTAGGTGCGACTAAAAAATAAAATAAAAAACACCTCCCCCCTACCCTAAAAATTTGAAAAAAGGACCCTAACCAAGTTTATTTTACTTGACCTTAGTAATTAATAAAATATAATATGATAAAAAATGTTGTTGTTGTGATAATTATATCTGCCCACCATTTCAACCGTGTCGTTGTAATAATCTGGCCTGTAATAGCGTTGCCATATTTTATTGATGGTGTTATCTCTTCCACTGTGGCCTGCATAAGCTGCGGAGTGACATTCGTCGAAAACTTTCGACTTCTCATCTTCACGTATGACTAGTCGTCTATTCACTGTACCTCCTCTTGTTTTATCCAGGTAAAATAACGAGTTTGATTTTGCCTCGTATTCAAACTTTTTAGCGAATCTTCGCAAGACTGTTTTTTCTTGCTTGGTAAAACACGAAGGATACACGCGATTTTTTACATATTCAAGTGATTTCCATATTTTATTGGATCCATGGTGACTTTAACTGCTTTAATTTCACGTTTTCCCGCCAATTTTCCCGCAAATTTTGTTTCCTGCCAAATTCTGCCCTCATTTCCTATTCTCGTCGCCGGTGGAAATTTTTCACTAAACTTTTCCCGTGAAAATTGAAATGGAAAACCATGGGGAAACCTATATCGCTAGGGATCTGGGAATGTAGGGAGGTCAGGTAGGGATACTCAAAACACGGCCGCCATATTTGCTGGGGATACCCATATCCCTAGTGATATGAGTATGGGGATACACAAAACACGGGGATACACATATCACTGTGACACCGGCATTTTATTTCTTACCATCTAGCGCACGTATTACCATCTAGCGTATAACTGAAGCACTGAGGCACAGAATAAGGTACACAGAAGGTCGACTCAGCCAAAAAAGCGTAACCGCTGCCACGCCATCACACGCCATGGTCCTAGCCAGTGCGCTAAGGAGAGGCATTCACGCACTGGCTAGGACCATGGCGTGTGATGGCGTGGCGCGGTTACGCCAAAATCATAGGAAAAATCAAGAAGTCGACCTTCTGTGTACCTTATTCTGTGACTGAGGTGATCCAAAGCCTCTACGGAGGAGAGAGGACGAGGGTAAAGGTACGTTTACACGCTGCGATTTGTTGGACCGATTTTAAGTTTTACTGAATGTTAATGACGAATATTTTGAGTTGATGATGTCGCCATGCTGACGTTTGCCAAGTATTTTTCAATGATCGACGTGTAAAAATTGAAGAAAAAAAAGATTTTGATTTGCCTACTTCTTGCGTTCATATTTCGCATCGTTTTAAGTGTGAATACAAACTAACGGAATATTTACGTGTAATATCACTCTGAGTAGGTAGTCAGTTTGAATTCAGCAAAAATTTTCCTGTCAGAGAGAATTTATTATCGATAATGTGTGTTTGGTCACTTCGAATGGAGACAAAATTTCAAGTTTTCATCTTAAAAAATTCGTTAAAATCGGAGTTGATTCCTAGGAGATATCATGGCTGAAATTTGACCCCTTTTAAAGCTTCTTTTTAGGACGTTTAACCATAATTGTTTTCTAAAAAAATAGCGAAGATGTTATAGTTTTGCTAGCCTGTGATTCTGTTGAAACCACTTAATGTGTGGCTTAAGTTTTACGACTGTTGAAACAAGATTAATGTATTTACCAAAACGATCCAATTTTTGCAAACATGCTGAGCGCATTGTTGGTTAAAACTTTGTCCCCCTCTAAATTTGTATTGGGAGTGATATAGGTGACATAGGCCGTATTCTGTGGCACGAAAAGTCGCTTAGAAAATGAAATTCGTTGCCCGGGTTCGGGCACTACTTTAAAACAAGATAAATAATTAGGATTAATCATACAAAGTCCAAATCCGCTTGTTTGCACTTCTAGAAACCTGCAGTTTTCGAGTATTTCTTGTTCGAAAATTCAAGAAATCAACATATTTCCCAATCGATCGCCGCCATTTTTTTCAGGGTACTTGGTGTAATATCATGCACTATATATAGTGTATTTCGTGGTTCCACATTGATTTTTACATGAAGTTTCTCGAACATCCGCTGACATAAAGTAAATATGGCGTTTCAGAATTATTGTTTTTTAGTCATTTTGATGGGGAAAATGACAAAATTTTACCGAGGTTTCGTTCCAAAAGTTGTTTGGATTGACAAAATATATGGCTATATTTAATTAAGAATGTAAAACTGTGTGTTGGTGTGCCCCGGGGCCAGCAGTTGGCATAATTTATTTGCCCCGGGGTGGGGCATTGTTGCACTTTTCCTGCCCAGCCCCAGGGAATTGTACACTTAGAGAAAAAATAAGTGCAAATGCCCAAGGGGGATGGCAATGCTAGAATTAACTGATGTATTATCTAGATTTAACTTGCTACTTTAATACAGATATTACACTACTGCTATAAATATAAACTCTGAACCTGTTTAAAATGTAATACTGCTTGTAGTAACTCTCCTGTTGTTCTTAGTACTTGTATTGTTCTCTAAGTTTAATTGTATATTTATATAGTATTTGTTATAGGGCCTGCAGTAATTGGTGTATACTGTTGTGGTGACCCTGACACTCCTTTATGTGGCAAAGTTAAATAAAAAAAATATTCCTTGGATTTTGTAGCATGTTCACCTAGTCAGCTACCCTGGGGTTTCCCATCAAAGACAATGATAGGTGCATATTTATATCTACATTCTGTTTGGTGAAAATGAGTTCCTTCCTTTAATAATATACAAATTATAATTTTGAAGTTAGCTCTTTCAACCAGAGTCACAAATCATCAGAATCTGCAAGTTCTTCTTCCTCATCAGAATGAGTCATCATAATCATTAACTCCTGCTTTATTCCGGCAATCACAACATGTACAGGTACCCTGTCTTACACTTGCACTCAACACACTCAAGCAAGGATATGATAGCCTGTGTTCCAGTCCACTTTACACACACAATGGTGTAGTGGACTGGAACACAGGCTAGGATATGATAGATAGACTGTAGATATGCTCCTTTTAAATCAGAAAATGTTCAGATGATGTCTCGCCCCAACCTGCGACAGCCTTTTCCAACATATCAACAGAGCAGATAAGGACGGGTGGCGGGTACGGTAGAGCAGAGGTAGGTAGAGCAGGGTAGGTAGGTAGAGCAGGGTAGGTAGGTAGAGCAGGGTAGGACGGGTGGCGGAAGCGGTTAGCGCGCTGCCTCTTACCACTGAGTTGAGCCTGTTTCACAACAGGTCGAGGTCACTGTTGGTACTCGCATGAGATCGGCAGTGTGCTCAAATAACTCATGTAAGTTGAGATTCTCTCCTGTGCTTCGAGGGTTTTCCCCGGGTACTCCGGTTTCCTCCCTCTAATACTAACCCAACCCCTAGGAACTAACAATGGCCACATGGGGGTTGAAGTAAAAAGGCCTTGAATTTCAGTCAACGAAACTACAGTACTGACGTTTTAGGTAACCTTCCGTAGTCATTAAGTCATTTTCTGGGCATTTTTTCCTCTTTGCATAAATCATCCCCTTCCCCATGAAACCAAGCAAAGATGTTGCTTGCTCTGTGGCATGGAGCTCCATCTTTTGGAAGAATATGTCTCTACCACAAGTGAAGAAGATGATCCCTCTCGTTTAAGAGAGTGTTACAGTTTGGCTAAACATTTTGACCATTTTAGTTTTAATTTATGATTTATTTACAACAAAACAACAGTTTACTAGTAATACCATAGTATATTCATTTTCTTCTATATCACTATTACCACATATTGATTCTATAAGGAATTTCTTTACAACACTATTAAATAAAAATTAGTCAGCCAACATACTTCTATATAAGCCCTAAAAACCTACAGTTACTCCAATAGTCTGTCCTTTTTATCAAAATTATTTTCGTGTTTGGTGCATAAACAACATAGACAGTATACTGTATATAAAAACGCTGACGACTGGAAGCTTTACTTACACTACTCCAACTTTCATTTAATTCGATATATATATATATTATAGAACATTAAATGCGATCGCCTCAGCCGTTACCGTCGCCATGTTGATGCACAAGACCAAAATAATTTTGACTTGCATAGAATCTTAATCATTAGACATGATGCAGGCGAACTACAACTATATGATAATATTACGGGAACGCTCAAATGGACAGTTATCACAAGAGAGTATAAATTGGGGAGTATGGCCTTGCGGTAACGGACTAGCGTAATACTTTATACATGGGTACGTATGTCGCGTTGTCGTTACTTCATTTAAATATACTCAATACTTATAAATCATGCATGCATACACCAACAAATAAGCAATGACCACCACTGATCTGAAAAGTATACTGGATAGTGCAACATAATATTGTTCGATTCACTGGTGCAGAAAATGGTGCAGACAATAGAAATCCTCCATTACTAAGGGACCAAATATACAGGAAATTGTCTCTATTTCTTTTTAAAACGTCTTCGAACTCTAAAAATACCAGATACTACATAATTTCAACATATGATGAATTCAATACATTTCAAACAATAAATTTCTACAATTACACGCTAAAATGTTGTCAATTGGGCCCTTAGTAATGGCTAACTTCGGCTTCATTTTCAACACAGTAGATACTAAATCCAGTATTATTTCCAGATCATTGGTGACAACGCCTGTGTCTCTTGAACTCATCGATCCTTGTCATGATACATCTTTATAATATTACAGTAGCAGACCTGAAAAGCTTCTAATTGTTAAGAAGATCTTACATTGAATAATTTTCAGTACCCACTAAAAGAAAAAAATATATACACAAATATAAATGTCAAAGATACATTGTAATTTCATTAATACTTCATGAAGGAAATACAAAGTAAATCATAACCGTGAAGGAGCGATTGATACAAAAGTCTGAAATGAATTTGAAAAATGAAAAATTTCATTTTCTCACCAAATATCATTCATCTCTATACGAATATTGATCAGAATAAGATCAGAACACGTTTTTATCAAGACTAATCACGAACATTCGCGTCCGTATTGTATATACAACGACTCGCCCTCGGCTCGTGCTTGAGTGTTTGTAGGTCCTAGGGTCCTACCACATGCAGGTACTACGCAAGCAGGACGGCAACGTGATGACGACGGATATTAATACAATGAGATTCATAATATATTGGAGAAAATATATAAATAGTCGAAAGTCCCACGGGAGATTTAGACGTCGTCCTCGCTTTGTCCACAAAAACGCCAACTACTATTTCAGACATAGTTAATATTTAATACCTACTTTCTTTATTAGTGCCAGTTTTCATTTTTCGTGTGTTCTGACGACGGACAATGATGATAATTACAGCAATGATCAATAACAACGCTCCAAGACCGATCATTGCATATGGCATGGCTTTAGCGACTCGTAAAGGAAGAAGAACACTTTTCTTGAAATCATCTGCATCTTCTTCACTGATTCTGGCAAACTAAATATACAGTTATGGAAATTTCAATAACATGCTTTCAATCAGAAACTATACCAGCATGTGCATCATGAAAATGTTGTGATAAGAAAATGTCACCCATATATATATATATATATAAGTGGAACCTGGTGTGTGCCTCTGATAATTTATGTTAAATCCTTGCTAGTAGTTTCTTCGGGGGTGCAATAACTGTAATCATTTATTACTCATTTTGAAAATTTCCAAATTTTCTTTATTATTCATTCATTTTTTAGTATTCGTTGTTCTTTATTTCTTTCCAGCAAAAAGTCTATTATTCATTATTCCAGCTTTTTCAGAAATCTCACATTTTAATACACAGTTGTATAGTGGTGATAATAATGGTTTAATTAATCAAGGGGTGATTACCATCATGTCATTCAATAACTCAGTTCGTAGTTTCGACTGCACATCCAAATGGCGCGTTCTGCGTCGGAATATAATTGCAGTTGAATCATAACATATAGCTGAGACTGGATATGCATATCAAGGTATTCCACTGTTTAATCGTCCATTGGTGTTTTACATATAGCCACAATAGAACTGCAATTTTGATTTGAATATGCAAAAATTGCTCGAAGAACAACTGGATTTCGCACGGTTGACTTGCTTTAAATTAGAAACATATTCCCTTAAGACTTAATTGCACCTTTCTATATTTTGCTTTACGTGCAAGACAAAAGATTCTAGTGTATTGTAAAACACGAATGGACAATAAAACAGTTGAATAGCTTGATATGCATTTTAAATCTTCCAGTCTTAAAAGCTATATGTTATGATTCAGCTGCAATTTTATCCCGACGTAGAACGCGTCATTTGAATTGCGCAGTCGACACTACGAACTGGCTTATTATGATTCTCATATTTGTCAATTCCAACTTACCTCATCACTGAAAAATGCAGGAATAAAGAGAAGATCCGACGTATTGACATTCAAGAGTATGCTAAATTGCAAAAATTAAATAGAAAGTTGTAAGTTATTAAATTATGATAACTGAGTGAAGTAAAATTATTATAATTAATTGACCGCAAGTCCTCAACAATGATTTTCTGAATATCTGATGAGTGATGTTGTAATGAGTTACTTACTTTAGGATATTTAAACTTCTTGGAACTGCGAAATTTAACTGAAGTCGTTTATGACCTTGCATAGTAAGTCCAGTATTCTATAATGAATAAACAAAAATTGCGTTAACGTATAAAAAGCCTACTAGTGTGCTAATCATCCTTATTTGCAGCTGAGAACTGAGCTGAAGGACGCAGCTCGACTTGATCGAGTCGAAGGCTTAATAAAGGCCGGTTTACAGTTCGCGCGAATACGTCGCGCGAACTGGAGAATTATTCGCGCGAACATAGCGAATCGGGTTTACACATTTTAAAATTCGCTCGAAAATTTGCAAACTTGCAAAAATCCTGGCTCTTGATTGGCTAAACTTTAATTCGTTCGCTGACGACTGGCGAAAAAGTTGAGGATTTTCAACTCTTTCGCCAGTCGCTGCGAATCAAGTAGAATGACGAAATTTGCCATAAATAACCCTCGCGCATGCTCAGTGACAAATTCGCTCCTTCGCGCGAACTGTAAACCGGCCTTTAAAGGCGCCTTTGTCCGTATGACTCGTGTCAGGGAGCAAGCTACGACGGAAGGGTTAGTTTGGGACTTATCCCCTGTCAACATTCCTTGTGAGAGGAAACCGGAGTACCCGGAGAAAACCCACGACTTTCGGTAGAGCGTTGACTGACTCTTCACATATAAGTGTCATGAGTCTACATGCAGCGAGAATCGAACCCACGATCTCAGAGGTGAAAGGCGCTTGCTCTGACGACTGCGCCACCCAAGCCCCATCTATTTACATTTTTCGTAATTAATCTCGGGGGGGGGGTAATTATTAGCAAGGCGGGAACTGCTCGCAGGCCAATACCCAATACTGTAATGAGATGCACGAGTGTTATCCTTTATAATGCTTATCGTATAAGTTGCATACCGTAAATCCTCTATTAAACTTCCCCGGGGGCGTATTTCTTTTAGGCGTATTTTGAGGATGGGGGGAGGAGTTTATTGGAGAGGATGGCTCAATAGACAGAGTTATATTGATTTAGACGAAATGCAGTAAGTTCTATGCTATCAGGTATAATATTATGGTTTTCACATTATAATAAAGGTCTTGATGCCATTAGTTGTAGAAAAACACAAAGTAATCCGATATTGCAATGTACATACTGGTTCGATATCAACAAATGTTGCATGCTTTTCTTTCTTTGGCATTAAATTGAACATTTGAGATAGTAGAGGATCACCATGATAGAAATGCGGCGTGGAGGCAACAAATGGAGGAGCTAAATAAAACAAATATACAAAAGTTACTTAATGTAACATGGCTGATGACACTTTGAAGAGTTCGAATCCGTATTCTGGACGAACACACAAAAAAATGTGGTTTTTGAATCGTAAAAACAATAACTGTAGTAATAAGTCATGTTCATCATTCATATTTTGAAAAGGTGCACGTATTTTGCATTTTTGTGTAGAGATACCTAACATACTCTATATAAATGCAATTTATCCTACAATACATTTGTAAGAAATTTTGAATGCAGGTAGAAATGCAGTATATAACACTCAGTGATAGAGTAGGTAAACTTAACAATCACGCGCATCTTTCTCTTGCAAGTTATATAGATTGGTATAGTGGAGATGTAATTAGCAGGTACAGTATATGTAAATAGACGAATTGCTCTCCTGGAAAACGTGTTGCTATCCACTAAAGCTTTTGTTTTTAGGCAAAAATTATAGTCACTGAAGCAATTACCTTTTGCATCACCTTTACACAAATTAACATCAAGTAAACCAGAAGGTAGACATATATTTTTCGGCCGATCAGTCACACAAAATCCTTTATTATCTGGGTTAACAGTACTATTGTCGAAAACCTCTTTAGGAGGAGTAAAACGGTAAAGGTCAATACCACGAACTGTTACGGTGGAATCATATGTGAGTTTCAGCGATCTGGAATGCAATTAAACAAAAAATATATTGCGTTATTTGAGGTATGTAGATAAAAATAACTGCACGAGCAAGCTAATTCAGTTCTTAACTGACCAAGTGACTAACTTACTACTATAGAAAACTATCTAACCAACCAACCAAAATTGACTCACCAACTAACTAATTAATCATGCAGTTATTAAATATTTCCAACAACTAATGACTAACAGACTAACAAACTTAATTAATTATCTAACTAATAATTAACTAAGTTAATTATACTAATAATTAACTAAGTTAATTATTATTAACCAATTAATTAAGTAACCAACCTACTATCTAACTAATTTGCTAACTAACTAACTATAAGTAACAAAGAAACTAACTCTATGACATATATATACTAACTAATTAAACAATAATTAAGTTACGTACCAAATAATTAACTAATTAAGTGACCAAACCAACCAGTCGCCTTACTACAAATAAGGCCAAACTAAATTATCAACTAACCAACCAACCAACCAAACAAACAAAAAGGGTGAATCTACCAACTAACTAACATTCTACAGCTAACTTATCACACGTAACTATAATTTCTACAGTATTTTAAAATGCATGTTTATACCTGCAAATCTCAGTTACAAGGACGTATAACTCGTCATCTTTTTCAATGAAAGGTCTAAATCTTGTACCACCTGTTTTTGTAGAAACAATGTAGTAGGAATTAAGTATTGTATTTAAGAATGTAGTCACATACACGTGACTTGGTCAGTAATATTCAGGCACAAAAAACTATACCTGTGCCATTAATCATGTTAGCAGAGGTGCTGTTCCACCACGGTAGTGTTCTGAAATTGTAATCAAGAAGAAAGCATGCTTAATTTATTTGCATTTTAATTTATTATGATTTTATTGCTTTGCATGATTGAAATTAAAAAATTTAACATTTTCTAGTAAAATTACACTGTGAAAACAAATTGGTTATAAAAGCAACCCATAAATTGATTGTCACGCATTCATTTTGAATTAGAGACAACCAAATTTATGGGTTATTTTGACCAATTTGTTTCTACAGTGTATACTTTAATGAAGTTAATGAAAAGAAACGAACCTATTAATACTAATAGTGTTTGACTAAAGTTATAAAAAGAAAGTATTCGTTATTTTGGTCTGTATTACAACCAAATATCGTGTACCAGTTTCTATCGTGGCAGATGCGGTTAGTACACTGCCCTTTACCTCTGCATGAGATAAGCGGCTATACAGAACTGAACCGAACCGGACTGAAATATTTTGGGCCAAGGTAATATAATAAGTTTGATTTTGCTGCTAAGTTGATATCAATTAATTATATCATATATATATAGAAATAAAGAATGATCAGAAAACTAACTTGTTAGTCTTCCATTCCAGATATTCTGCTACTCTGTCAACGTCATGTTCTCCAGTGTGAATCTTTGTAAGCCCACTTCCACTGTTGTTAAACTTGAGAAATAAAATGAAAAATTCATGAATGAACATCATTAATTCTTATATTGTTATTGTGAGATGATTATTTTAAGATCGATACAAAGATTTGCGAAGAACTAGTCAATGAGGACACATTTTTTGAGGTTTATGCAGTGAACTGCATGGTTTATGACAATTCACGCATGTCTGGATATACAGATGTTTCAGTGTTGTACCGTACGCACTTAGCGTTAATTTCAGCACTGACGAGCCGTTTAATGGCGAAATTAACTGCAGATTGAACTTGTGGGTTGTTCTGGTGGCTACGTATAGATAATAGGTAGTTGAAGTCTGTCCATGAGAATTCGGTATTAAATCTCGTGTTCGGGGAATAGAACAAAGGAACAAACCTGCAGAGCGTACTTAGAGGTTACATTTTTTCTAGTTAGCTCGCTAGCGACTTGAGAGAACGTTAGATCTTGATATCCCCATAAAAATTCATTAACAGATCGTTCTTGGAATAGACTGATTCCGCTCTCGTTAAGCTTAAAGTTAGCATTTGTTGCAACCGCTGCAGCTATGCCGGCATTCACTTGTGCTACTAATGCTTGAATTCCCCGTAAAATAACCTACAAAAAGAAATACAATTTTTACAGCTGCATATATTCAAATAACCTGTCGAGAAAATATGCTTGAGTTGCATGTCATCCCCCGAGGTAGGAGACCATGCACCACGATTGGCAGGAAAGTGAGATGGTCCGCGTACACTGGTTTCTATGATAAGTGACCATGAGGGGTATCGTAATGACGGAAAGAGTATTCTAAGTGACCAAATCAAGGAATGCTAATGGCTGGTGTACAGGCTACTGACGGAGATGTATAATTATATGCTTTTAGCCTTATTGTTCTAGTTAGTGAACTACCATGGATTATTGCATGAATTTTTTGGAGTGATATTTTAAACGACTGTCGAAGAGTAAGGTAAGTAAACAAGAGGAGAAATATATGGAAAATAATCGATTGCAAGACGAGTGGTTTACTTACTAATAATGGGTAATTTACTGACGTAAATTTGTCTTTCATAGGATCACAACCGGCACAAGATCTAGATTTATCATAATGATATTGAGTTGTAGGATTATAGGTTAAGGTTTGACCCAGCCTCTTTTGAAGGTTCGTTTTTGATTTTCGTCTAGAAATGAAACAGATAGCATTATTTACAAAGAGTTAATAGCATTATGTGAAACAAATGCGTTTAAGGTTTTGGGACTTTATATAATACGTAGAGCCATATTTGTTTGACAAAATTTCAATTGTGATTGATTTCATAAGCAAAGTGCTCGCGTGTCGGCGACTTAGGAACGATTTTTATCATTTGTGCGTATAGATATCTTAATACGTATTTGATAATTTCTGCCGAATGTGTATCTGGGAACTGCTCTTTCGCGGGCGTTAGTTTAATTTTAATATGTTTACCACTCTGAGGTGGACGGAAAGCCTTAACAGGTTTTGCAACCCAATTGACAAAGGTTCCGAGGGTTAGTTAGTGGTTAGTGCCTATAAGGGTTCGTTTTTAGCGAGGGAGGAAAACCGGAGTACCCGGAGAAAAACCCTCGAAGCACAGGAGAGAACCAACCAATCTCAACTTACACGAGTTTATCAAGCGCACTGACGTTACCCAACCTGAGTAAATCCATGCCCTCGACCTGCTGTATAGCCAGCTTAACTCAGAGGTAAGAGACAGCGCGCTAACCGCATCTGCCACCCGTGCGTTCTTATAGCTCGAACGCTCCCCACCGAACGTCTGCTGAACAGAGCTACACATTTCATTATCTTTGTTTTAAGAGCCAATCAGAACGTCCGCGAAGATGACTAGCGGGGAACGCAAGCTAACTGGTTACGCCTATTCGTGACAGCACATTCATAGAAGGCGAAGATAAATATTCAAAATGGATGCACGAATTGATTGTGTCAAAGGCAAATTGGTAAAACAATTTTTTGTACAGGGTATCTCTTGATAGTTAGAGTTCCTTGACATTAATGGTGCCGAAGTGCGTAGGAACAAGCTTATACACATCTATTCCGGTATAGTTGTGATAACATACCTGTATGTATAAGGTCCGATTTCTTTAATTTCAAGTGGTTCATTCCGATTTCCAGTGTTTGTGTTTGTAATGTTGAAAAAATAATATTCAAGGAAGAAATCTCCTTCCGGTATTTTCCAGTTTTCAAAGCTCGTGGAACCCTTTTTCAAAGGCACACCCTATAAAGTAATTAGAAATAATTTAGAAATTATAACACGTTTCACGTGTAACGTTTTCACGTGTAACCCATCTAGGAAACATGAGAGACAGCCAGCTTTGTAGATTTTGGAACTGTTTTGACGCAGCAGTGAAAACGATCTATAAAGCTACTTTTTGCGATCACTTCCTTTCGATATTTTTGATTGCACACATTTTGCGCTGACGAAGGCCGTCACATACTTACGCACATATCAATGTTTGGTGCGGGGGGAAAACCTCGGGGAATTTGACATCTTGGGCTTAAGACGTGTGTCAATATCCCCACCCTGGTGCCTACTACTACTATGTTAAATTTCCCCTTCCTAGGGCAAGAATGGACTATTTTGATACAAAATTAAAAAACGTTCATTTCCAAAATAGGTCATGATTAAATGAAATATGGCGGCTATGTCCAATTTCTCCAACCCTGGGATGCCCACATATTGTCAAAAACCCGACCCACATGCAACACATAGCATATTTGGCTGTCAATTTCCCCAGGGTTGTCCCCCACCATGGGGCTGATCCAATAGGTGCATTACCTCCTCCACAGGCGTTTCAGTAATTCCAATGGAATTAGTGGAGGAGGTAGGTCATTGCGGTGTCACTATGGGGTGCCACATCTCTCAAATCCCTGCTGTGTACGCCCCTGCTTTTAGCAAGGTTTCATTAAAACCACACACGCAAGATTGACGTTGAACAACAGGTATGACAAAAGGAACAACTTTTTGTGATTTGATATTTTCAATGACAGGTAGCTTCAGGTAGCTTAAGTCCTTTTTATTTTAATTTTTAAACTTACAGCTTCCATCTCTATTTTGTCGACCGGAAATGATATAAAACTATCTTTTCCTTCTTGTTTACCATATATGGTAATATTAGTGCGGGTGGAAAACTACAAAAACGAGCAAGTGGGCGTGATTAATTAACACAATGTTAAAGGACTTTCTCATCTTTGACGTAGTCAATATTTCGGAATATGAAAAAGTCTTTGTCGTGATTATAATAGCGACTAGTTAACCGGAACCGACCTCTGAAGAACATTTCAAAATTATACTGCGTTTTCGCCCACTGAAATTAAATTATAAAACTTTACAATCACCGCGCCCATTCTAGCTCAGAAATACTATATCATTATGGATTTCCTCATAAAATGTTATGCCTATGACGGTTATGTCCATGATTAAAAACCATGCTCAATATTATAAACATGCTTCAAATATTGAATGCGTTTGCAATAAATTGACACGAGTAAAAACGTCTTGTCCTGGGGTGTGAAAGGAAGAGTAAAGTTATGAAATTCCAGCATACTATTTTTCCGGAAGAAAAAGGTTAAAAAGTTCCGTTTACACCCTCCGGAAATGATGACAATATTTTCTATTAATAGCAGTGTAAAACGCGGGAAGTTAACCGATAAAGGCGATAATGTTAACATATATATATTAAAAGCAATCGGCGATACCAGTTTTCGTGACGCGTTTCCCCTTCTGCTAAACAGTGGCATTTTAAGTAGCATTAATTACTGCGGTTAACTGTATTGCGTGTTACTGCCGCACTGTTAGAGTGTTGCTAAGGGTGGTTTTAAAGACGTCATCCCTGTCACGGGTCGTCTTTGAACACGAGGAAATACGTAAACTGACTTATCCAAACATGGAAAACCTGATACATCTAGAACACAAAGCCTGCAACATTGCGTTGCCAACATCACAAAACATTCGTTTTCCACGGAGACCTCATGACCACTTCCATGTTTGGCAGCTGATGTATGGCGATTTATAGTGAGAAAAGTTCTAGTGGAGCTATTGAATCAAGTGGAAAAGCCCAGTTCAATATTACCATGTTTCAAAAAAGGCGATGTTATATAACAACTCGAAATATTTTGTACACATTACACACATGAGCTCAACATTCATATTGGAATTGCTGCCAGTCTCAGTCTCTTGACTGCTGTCAGTTATCACGAAGTTTCAGCTCACTCTTGGCCTTGTCACAAAACGAAAAAGTCGTTTATAGACAACGAACATGTCGTTTAGTCTTGCTCATGCTGTCATAGACAAGAAATTTTACAGTAATAATTATATACAATATGTCTATATAGTAACAGTAAATTTGCCTCAAGCTATAGTGCCCGAATTATTCCAGCGAAGTTCAACTTAAGATCTACCTGTTATATGCATGCAAATCAATCCCGTACAGCGTCATTTCAAATACAGCTATATATATACAGTGCTAAATCGGGGTTCTCTATATATTTAATCATGAAATAACGTTAGATATTAAACTAGCCTGCACGAAGGTTTTCACTTAACTTATTACGGGTTATAGAGTTTCTAAATCTCCTGCCAATTCAAGCCATTATTGAAGGTGTTCCTCATAAACAATTCTTCATAAAATCAATAATTGACTGACATAATTGTCAATGATATGTATGCAGCCTGCAGGTACAGCTTTAAACATAAACCGAACGCAATTCGGATTTAGGAATCTCAGTATATTAAGCGGGTTGTACGGCCCATGTATAGATAGATATTGTAGCCTAAAACCTTGATTATACTTGTGTTTAAGCATCAACCATACTGACTACCGTTTTGTTACCCGAGTTACAAAAGGGCAACTAAGTTGCTATCATTAGTTGTGAATATGTAATGACACAGCATGAATCATGCATAACTGATGACTCATGTATGATTTTATTATACTATAGTCTACAGAAGTTTCGTATTCTCCGAGAGGAACCAGTGAATTTGATTGATAAGGATATCTTGCCTTTAACCTAAACCCTGCACACTCCCTGAATTTAAACGGATTCAAAGACTTTTATAGAATATGACCCCGTCGTTATGAAATATATCATAATTTATGATGTATGCGATTAGAGCGGCTTAAAGTGCTTGGGCTTGGAAAATCAAGTTTAAACCGAAGGTGCAGGTTATATGTTTTCATTGGCTTACGATTAAGTTCATACAGAGTCTGCCGTCATAGAGAGCGGAGGAGGCATAGCCATAGGGAGCGGAGGAGCAGTGAAGCATTTCAGGACTCACAAAGAGTCCCCTTCTAGTTACGTTTTGTTTTGTTATGACCAATTTGTCTTTGTTTTGGCATACAATAGTCAATACATTGCTAAGACGATAAGTCAGTGTCAGGCTATATCATTTTGAAACATTATTTCAAATAACTGAAAATAAATGACGGAAATAAACTGTTTTTTCTTCGCAGTAAATATTAAGTTTCAAACACTCAAAATGAAGTCCGTGTAGACTGTATACCAACCTTCTTTATTTCGTCATCAACAAGCGATGTAAATGCTCCTAACACGGCGACAATAATACCAGAGATTAACAAACCAACACCAAGAATAATCAGAATGGAGAGAACACAGACACAACATTTGGATCTTTCTTTCGCCATCGTTAAATCTTGATGGAAGAACTGTACTATATCGTAGTCCAACACCTGCTGTACACCGCTTAACGTTCAAACATTAAAATGAAGAATTAATGAATAATGGTATAAACACTAATCACTGGCGAATATATACATTGATTATTGCAATCATGTGTGCACGTCACTTGAATATTGTGTAATTAGAATTTACTTGACGCAGTGGGTGTCATTTAACAATACTCGATATTCTCGATTATTCCATCATCCGTTTACACTTACCGGACAGAGTTTTAACTCTTTTTTACGACTTTCGTTTTACGAACTCTCATTTAGATCCTTTAGTACATCCAATAGTACATTAACACATTACTCTATATGAGGGGCCATTTCATGAAAGTGTAGTTCACAACAAATAAACGTTATCCAAAATAAACAAATTGATGGTTAAACTCAATAATTTGGTATTCTATATATGTCATTATCAACTGTCGCATATAATTATGGAAAAGGAAATGCGTTTAACTCTCAAGTTGAACTAGAAAGTGTTAAGTCATTTTTTGAGTGCATGGAAATGTGGTCCATGGAACCGATATTCTCTTAAGAAAAAGTGAAAATGTGGCTATAGCACGAGCTTTTGCAATATAGAAAGATATATTTCTAAACAGAAAATAAAACTAATGCTTCCCACGATGCTGTCTTAATTAATCCTCATTTTTTAATTGTCTGCTAAGAACAGGATTTTTACCAGGGTTAGGTGATCAACAAGTCTAGTTCAACATGCAGTTGGGAATCGATTGTGAAGCGCTCAGTTATGACTCATGTTAACCAAATGAACCAATTCCCTCCAAGGCCCATACTATACTATGCCATAGACATAGTCCCTATATACATGCATGACATTGCACGAACATTCTCAAACTATATCCCCATTTTCAGGCACATTCTGTAGAAAATGTCTTTGACAATTATTGGTACTGATTTGAATAAAGAAATCTTTGAGACAATTGCGAGACGCGACACAAAGTCTGTATAATATATATATGCAAAGAGTTTGTTTGCAAGTCATGGTCACCTTGCCACGGCTTTCATGCCTAAAAAAGCTTCTTTGGACTTTGAGACTTTGTAAATAATTCTAATGCCTTAATGGGAATGGGAATGCAAGATGAATTTGACTCTCAAATAAAGGCAAAAACATGGAGCATTGTTTTCTTTGTCAAAGAAGGCATTAGAATTATTTATACAAAGTCTCAAATAAGCTTTTTTAGGCATGAAAGACAGCAAGGTGACCATGACTTGCAAACAAACTCTTTGGACTTCGACATATATATTATACACACTGTATTTTACACACGAGGACATAATTTTTAATAATACAGTTTAAAGAAGACAGGAACTTTGTGATTGAGTTCTAATTATGTAAAATAAGCTGTTTTGGTCCCAGTTGAAATCCGTTATATGTTATATATGCAAGACGTCGTGACGATCGGTATAGTAGATCATCGAGTAGACAATTATACACAGAACTTATAGTTAAGGATATCACTGTCAGTCAGACTCTGATCAGTCTATAGGCTATAGTCTGCCGTATGGAAAACGTGGGGGATTATCACTTATATATAGACTTATAGTTATAGAACCTAAGAAAAATACAAAACAATAACATTATTTACAAGGTCAAGAAGACCGAACTTGAATACTTGATATCAAGTTCTTATTTGATCTTGTATATATAGCCGTGTATATTTCAGTAGCGCCATTCCTGATGATGACTGCAAGATAGTCGAAACCGGTCGATTAAAAATGTTAACCGTCTTCGGAGACGGAGTGTCCATTGTTTTGTATTTTCTAAAATTACTCAGTGGACAGTGGCAACCGTAACTAAGCAAAATGATACTTATAAATGTTGTATAAAATGCCCATTTATCATTAATTATACCAATAAAGCCTAGAAACACACCCAATCGATGACCATTTTTGTCAAAATATTTGACATGAACAACAAGAATCGCCGAGATTAGGCGAGAAACTTTGCGGTTTTCTTGGGGACTTTGAGAACCTTCCTCTACAGCCTACAGGGGCCTCGAACTTGAGAAGGGACCTACAAAGAGTCACAATTTGAGAAAGGTATGGGGCAAGGGGTAAATATCCCCTCTCTGCCACCCTGTGAATGACCAAAACTGTCTATATATCCAAAACTAGAACTATTAGTAAAGAGAAGTGTACATGACCTTAAATTTTAATGCCTTTAGGCTTTACTTTTAACTTTTTATTCTTACTTTATAATGGTGTTGCAGACATGAAGTCGAAAATCCTACATCCTACCAAATAATCACCGTGTGAAAATAAGGATACGATTACGAACATATATACGCACGCCTGCATTAGTTAGACTAGTTAGGTAAAATCGTCATTTTCGATATCCTTCAATTTCCGAATCACTTGTTTTATTGACGATTATTTGCTAAAAATAACAATAAACTTCCGAAAGGTGGGATGTCAGCAGGATGTTATCACGCAATGTTGTCATATCTACTGTCACAATACAGTCACAAACATATAGCTCTTTCATGATGACACCTTCGTGCGATTTTTGCGAAGCCAACCAATGAAATTCGCTTGTGCATGCCCGGCCAGTGGGCTGTGAAAGCTGCTGCGAGGAGGGTGAAAGAAGGCGAGTAGCTCATTGTAAAGACTGCGAATTTAATATCTAAGAACTATTTACTGTGAACTTTGAGAACTATTGAGTGTGAACTAACTCTGAGAACTATATAGCGTATACATTCATTTTCTGTGTGCTTTTGAATAATATATTTTATCTTGTGGTAAATGTTATTTTACTTGTTACCCATGTTTATTCTTATTGTTTTCAACTTTTTATGGTGTTTTTTTGTAATAAAAATATATTATTGTATTGTTGTAATTTTGTATTTGTGGAAAACAACACAATTATTTACCAAAGCTTTCGATCTGTGAGACTGGATCATCAGTGGAAACATGCGAGAAATAAGAAAGCTTTGGTAAATTAATGATTGTGGTGTTATCAACAAAAACAAAATTAATTATTTTGATCACAATACAAACAACATATAAATATTAAATGTTCCACCAATGAGTATCTCAGATAATCGAAACCGACTGTCCAAAGTCTAAGAAGTCTATAAGCACGACGCGGCTAAACTATCGTTGCTCGTGTAACCACTTCGCTTGCGCCGGCAACGCAATGAAATTTGACCCGTTGCGTTGCCGGCGCGAGAAAAAAATCGCACGTGTCACCCGACCTTAAATCGCACTGCCGGAGTTCTATTTCCGCCGGAGAACCTACGGTTTCATTTTTCGCAAGCGCTTCCGGTACGTCAATATTTATGTTTTTCGCTCGAAATTTCCATCCGAGACCAAGTACGATTTCCATCCGAGACTGCACGTTCAATCTCCGTGTTCATTTTCTTGTTGATCCAATTATCGGCCAAAGCCAAAGGGAACCAAATGAACGACATTGAAACAAAATGTCGTCCAATACTGTGAAAAATCATGATGTTTTCCTGAAGGCTGAGAAGGAAGTACTCAGCGCACAAACAAATCAAGTTAAACATGTACATGTATAGACCACTTTCATAATTCAGATGAGTTTAAATATTCTTTTAAGTGCATCTTAATAAGCCTCATGGGCCTCGTTCAGGTTAATAAATTATATTCATTCATCCATTATTACGAGGCTGATAAGGCTTATTAAGATGCACATAAAAGAATATTTAAACTCATCTGAATTATGAAAGTGGTCTAGCCCCACATATATTCGTCGAGCGGACAGGATTAACCTGCATTTGACGGTTTCTTAAGAGTTTTTTTATACATATCAGTGATGCGCATCGGTATTATAAGCCTAGAGACACAAATGTAGTACGTTGAAGAAAAACCTTCTTATATACCTTATCGTGTTACTTCCTTATTTGCTTTATATAATTTCATGATAGTAAAAATTTAGAAGGCATGGTCAAATTTGGTAGGTTTCAGAAACAAAAAGCAGATAGGCCCCATACCTTGTAGATATAAATTGAATTTATAGTTCCAATGCCACAATGGTAAAGCCAAGATTGCAAGAGGTGATCACAGAGACGACAATATACTATTATGCCTATTGACTAAGTGCCAACCTCGTACCCAGGCTCTTTCCTCGGTTGTTTGTAATGAAGTACCCTATTCCCACGCATATAAGCGTCCCCCAAATACCAAATATAGGCCCATGAGCTTATATCCGGATATACGCGCATGCGCCTTTAAGTTATCAAAATCTGAGTGTATGAGATTGTTCAACAAACAACGAAAATATACACACAAGAATCAATCAATCAATCAATCAAAAAACTTATTTAAACACGGTAAAATCTATGAAGTAAAATAATGAGTTTAATAAGAGAATAGAATTCTTGCGGCATCAAACATTGCCTTCCACAGGCTTCCAGTATACTGAAATATCACTGCCATACGTTATTGTTCGTCTATATTCTGTTATTGCTATGATCTATTCAAATAGATATTGCTATCTTTCTATTAACTATGATTAGTGACTTATTTTGGGGGAGAACGATGGTGCGCCTATATATATATAGGCGCATGCGCCTCTAAACGGCGATTTTCACTCGAAAAACCCTCGAACGATGCGAAGGAATAGGGTATGTCAAGAACAGTCAGTCGTCATAATATTAGTTCGGGCAAGTTTAGGCGAAGTTCGCAACCGTAATTGAGTTGGCAAAAATATATGGAATTTAATTAATACAATGTGCACGGACGAAAGCGGCATTTTTCGAACAGTGAATTCCAAAAGCTCATTCTAGGTTTATTGAGCATTAAATATTTCAAGTAATATGTACCCAAAAGACAAAATCAAAGTTGTATCTTTTCGATTGAATAGACTTTGTAAACATGATGTGGGTTTTTGTTGCCGGTCCTGCTATAATTACTGCCCGAAACTGTACAAAACTTCCAGGGCCGTCGGCAAAATATACTTACCAGTCGGCAAAATATACTTACCAGTCGGCAAAATATACTTACCAGTGTGCAAAGTAATTTTATTCGCGTGAATTTAGATTATATAAAGACACAAGCAAGATATTTTTCTTAGTCGGTTGAGTGATTGGATAGTTTCACTGATCTGAAAACAAGGACTGGATAGTGCATCTGCTATGCATAAATGAAGCCAATGGCGGCCATATTGGTGTGACCACCACAAATTTATTGTGGTGTTGGGGATATGTTTAAAGAGGTTCTAATATTTTCTAGTTATTGGTGGGAAAAGACAAATACTGTCTAGATAAGAATTTATCATCAGTGACCTATCTTTTTTCCTAAATTTGCCGGTGACTAACTAATGAGATCACACCAATATGGCCGCCATAAGCCTCATTATGTGGTGTTAAAACGTTCTAAAACTCATTAGAAGGAGATGTTTGAAGCTATATTTCTCAAGTTACATATGAAAAGATATTTGCTTCATAGTATAACCAATTTAAACAGCTAATGATTTGACTGGTCAAGAATTTGACAGATTTATAACTCTGATCTCAATATTCTGGCTTCAAAATTGGCTCATCGAATTCAACAGGATGCTCTCTCTATCCAGTTCTAGTTTTCAGATCAGTGGATAGTTTGTAGAACGCAAAGGATTTCTCACTTTTGAGACGTAGGTTTTGCACATGCGCAACCTCGATCAAAAACTTATTCGACGAAAATTGCTAACGAGAACTAATACACAACGGCTTTATTCGATGCAAATATACCTTGATAATTATATAACCTGCAATTTGTCTAAAGTTACACGCACGAACTAATAATATTCATGTCTGCGATCCTGTAGTCAACATCCTTGGAACATATAGTGTTCGGTCAATAGGCAGGATATCCCGTGGAGCGAATGCCAAACACGAGCTACAAGCCGAACGTCTGAATTGTGAAATTACTATCAAGTCTTTGATTCGTCTGAATCACATGGTGACAGGCAGATTCCTGTATTGGCAGTATTGCAGTTTTCCTCTTATATATAAACCATAAGCGGCTGATCTGTGTGAGATTTACAAACGTCAACCAAAGGCGACGAATTAAAAATATATGAACATGCATGTTAACATGTAAATAACCAATTTAATAGATATTTTAATGATATATATATATATGGTCTGTTTTCACCAAGATGATCAAAGTTGGAGTTCATGTAAAAACGACGTAATGTAAATGCTAAATTAGGACATTTTGCAGATTTATTGATATAAATCAATTTCTTTTCAATTTTAAAAATGAATTATTAATAATTATCAGCTGTAACTGAGGTCTTCATGTTATTTTGTGTTGGACTGTTGGTAGGAATATCAATTGTCTCTAGGAGTTGCCTCGACTGAAACCATATAGACACCAAGCTTATATACTTGCGGGCGTGTTGGGCTACAGTATTACTACCAGTAAATTCTTATTTACATCACTCAAATAGTGCGAAATATTAAACAATATTACCGCTGAAATAAATATCTTACAACATGCATCGTGCATTAAATATGAATTGGCCTTCTTGAAAAATAAAATGGTGCTACAACGTCAGTTTTTCAAAGACTATCACGAATTCCACCAGTATTTATCTTCAATAGACTTTATGCATTATGACGTTTCTTTGCGGTGCGTGAATACAACTACCAGAATGCTTCGCGAGGATCTTAATAGAAAAAGATAGCAAATAGTCGCAAAGCATTCTGGTAGTATAGTAGTCACGCACCGCAAGGAAACGTTATTAAAGAGTTTAAGATCTACAACGCAGCAACTCGACGACGCACCTTCGAAACAAAGAAATTCTTGATGTAAGACAAAAGTAAGAATAATTTGTTATCCTAGGGATATCCTCAACGGCGTTGTCATACTCAAACAACTAAGCATTTTAGCGTCTTTCGAGCAACGACGTTAGAGGTGTTACTTAAAGTCGAGCTTATAGTACTGTAGACACCGAATTGTTTTTGCCAAACTTAGCTATTTGTAAGGCTATTTAAAAAAGCTTCAAACATATATTACAGTAATCAAATTGTTTAACGCTCATTCTCGAGCTGAGATTGAGACCGCGTCGTCGAGTTTGCCGCGTCGTAGATCTTAAACTCTCTATTATAACTAAACGACAAATTTTCCAACTATTTCGCCCCTTCTTCTTACTATATTAGAGCAATGATGCATGTACTTCATATAAAAGTTCTTCGTTACATGGTACCTGAATAATTCTTGCTTGAGCTCAGGACTAAAGGGATCTTCTCGTCACTCGTTCCATTCTGAAAATTGCAAAGATTAGAATCATGAATGCCATAGAACATTACTATGGGGTGTCCATTGTTCAGGGACCGACTTTTTGATAGATCTATTTGATGCACTATCAATGCAATCAAGTACTAAAAGATTATTTTAAAATGCATACATGACCAACAAGCATGCTCATCTGGAGGTATAATTCACACAATTTTTCTAAGCATTTTTTTAAAACATTCTCTTCGCGCATCTTGACATAACGGCTACATAATTTCTTGTATGCACATGCACTAATATTTCATGTGTCTAACCACATAACCACTATATCAATTCAGATCGTGCAATGTATAAACTGAGAGGTAGGGGAGCTGGGGGCATTCTCCACAACAACAATTTTGGAATTTTAAGAGCTCGGAAATGTATTTCCCGCATTTTCAGGACAACAATTGCTTCAAATACGGATTACAAATATAAGGACTTTGAAAATAATGCATTATGACTCTGCCCTTTTTCATTACAGAATGCAAAACTATGAATAGTTTCAATTTTGGGAATTTTCTTTTAGTTTCCACCAAAGTTAGAACTTATGAGAACTGTCAAAGGCAACATTAAAGGATTACCGAATGGTTTTCCGTGCATGATTGCGTGATCCTAACACTTGGGATGTCGCGAGACTTTCTGAAAGCGTAAAAACATACGAGCCGATAGGCGAGTATTTTTTAGCTTTCAGAAAGTCTCGCAACATTCCAAGTGTTAGGATCACACAATCCTGCACGGAAAACCATTTGGTAATTATTTTATAAAATAACGACAAAGAAACAACGGTAAAACTTTATTAAATAAATTTTCCGTGCATGATTGTCTCATCCTGCACGGGTATTGACCAATCACAGCTCGCGTAGTAAACATGTTATTTTATAAACATTTTTACCAAAGACGCTGCTTCTGCGATTGTTTTTTTGCGTAGGGTTCGAAGGCGAATGACTCGCACCTCACATATATTTGAATAACATATTACTTCCTGTTGAAATCTTTTAGAGCAAAATGTGTTTTCGGTTTTCCGTCTTTCAAAGTTGTTTTCTTTGATTTATTTTATGGACGTTTTATCACTAAGTATATATATTTTTAGACTGCACTTTCCGGACCAACTTGAACCGAGTAAATAGTGCATCAATTGTAGTTATATGACGTCATACTAGGAATGATTGAATGCGTGTAGGACGCAAAATTCTTGATTCTTATTGTTGAGTCAGTCAAAAGCCAGAAGTCAATACACTACGGACTGATGGATCAGACTTAGTTCAAAACACTGGTCCAAAGTAATGTTTATGACAGCTGGCTTACCAGGCTGAATCGTCTTTTTATCATGTCTTACTGCCACTTCAAGACTTGTGTAAAATAAATTTTAAAATAATATTTGCAATATATTAGATTAGGCCTAAACCTGTTCTAAAGTTATTTCCAATCTTCTCTTGATGACAAAGAAAGATTTTTGGGCTAGATCCCTGACATAAATAGCCCCTAAGAGACGAGAAATTTCTCGAACAGGATTGGCTAAAAACTTACCCTCCTATAGTGTCGACGATAGGAAATTATCCCAACAATAAATAAGAGTAGAGCGCCAAGTCCAAACAATACAAATGGTGCAGCTTGAGATAACCTTAGTGGCAGGAGAACATCATGTTTGAAATCATCAGCATCCTCCTCAGAAATACGACCGTTCTGAAACAGAAATGTAACTCCATTAATGTTCTTGTGTTGACATTTGTCATTTTTAAAAACTCTACGGGTGTCAGTTAATAACAAATTGGGTCAATATATTCTAAAACTGTCTGTAAGTAAAAAACAACACTGTTTAAAGAATAAAACGAACAATAACTTCCAGACATCAAAATGCCTAAATGTAGCTACATGTACATACTAGGCATGGTTTGATATATATTTATTAATTAATATTATAATCCAGAAATTATTATTTTAAATAATTGTTCTACACTTCTACTCACCTTGTTGCCGTAAAAAATAGGCAAATACACTGTGGCTGTGTCTTGGAAGGCTCTGAAAAGTATTTTGATGAATTTCTGAGTTGCACAATGCTTGTTTTATATTTAAAATAAAAAGAGCAACTTACGTAATGCCTTTAATGTTACGTAAATTGGCATTAATCTGCATCCTCCTATTTCCTTGCATTGTTATACCAGTATGCTAAATTGGAGTAAAATACTTAACATCATGTCGCTTAGTTTAGACATGCAATAAGTTATTAACAATAATTGAAAACTAGCTAAAAGCAGCGTGCTTATTGCATTTACTATTGCGTCTATACTATAGTGTCGACAGGGAGTTTCAGAAATGACTACGAGTGCGACTACTGACGAAATTCGTTGTTTTGGTTAATGGTAACTACGTTGCGTATGTCATTATCTTATACAAACAATCTCCCATACTCCATTAGTCATTTTAGCAAACAGTCCGCCACTTAGCCAGTCACCTTTTGATGGTGACCTAGAAAAACTCCTGGTTGGAAGTCAAACGTGAATGTGGAAGGTACGGACGCATGGAAGAATGGCGACGTGTCGCACATGAGCTCGTAGTGTTTTCTTCAGTGTACGATAGTTTGTCTTGAAAACAAGTTATTTAGCTTATTTGACTGATCAAATGTTGCCATAAAATTATGGCCTTTGGAAGGAAGGATTAATGCGCTGTTTCTTGCAACATTGACAGGACGTGTATTTGTGCACGTGCATGGACTGTGAGATATTGCACCCTTTGCAATATTTTAGTAAAACGGTGAACTACCTTTTGTCCCTATTATCTGTTCACACCCCAGAAACTGTGGTTCGTGCACTTTAGAACTGTGCCGAGTGATACAGGTATAAAGACACGTCAAAACGTTGACGTCATTTTAAGGAGCGATTTTGATAGATTGGGAGAAATTCCAGCAGACCACTTCGAATTGCAGGAGGACCAACAATTAATATACAAGCTTGTAAACTCCTTAATATTAATCATAGTTGGAAAAAAGTACATGAAATACACTTTAAGGTAGTCCAAACGAAACAATAAATAATCACGAAAATATATGGTGCTGTATACTCTGTAGCTTTACCGTACAAAAATCTCTCTTACAACATTATTTTAAAGTAATTAGTACTAAAGGCCTAAACACGGGGCAATTTTTGCTCCAATTTACAACGCAATTTCTGCCCAGAGCCATGTTCTGTAGAAATGTACGCACAGAAAAACAGTGAACATGACTCGTTCAATCACTCATTCTCATTCATTTTTTGTTGCCTTCTGGGCATGTTTAGCAAGAAAAATATCAGCAAGGTAAAACGAGATTCGTGCTCACAAATTCTCTGCGAATATACTTTTTACCTAAACATCGCTCTGTGTCCGAAATTGCGTTGCAAACTGTTGCAACAAAAATCGCCTTGTGTAACCTGGCCTTAAGTGTCACTTACCGGTTCAATGTCCAAGAATGTGCCATGAACATATTTCTGTGGATTTAAACCATTCACAGTATTCAATAAACTTTTATTTCCCATATAAAAATGAGGCAAAGACCCAACAACTGGAGCATCTGAATAAGAAAGATAAACATGCATTAAACTCCTTAACTGTGTCAACTTTCCTAAGAAAGGCGCAGTATAATTTTACGCAGTGGTCAGCGGTCGATATTTTGGTGTAAAATCCAGTTAAGAGTATTTAGTATTATAGTATTGGGAGTTTTGGGAGTTATTTATGGGGTTTATTTATGGATAAAAAATGTCAGAAAATTTATTTATTTCCATATTCACCAAGTGAAATAAAACTATTCCATTGTTACTAGAGAAGACAATTTGCCGTGTTTGGCATATATTACCGTAGAATAAACTTGGAGAACTCCTCTAACGTGCGTAAATTATAACTATAGAAAACTGCAAACGGAGGTGAAAGACACATGTACAACCACCCTCGTATAGGCACATGCAGGTATATAACCCTTGTAAAGATAAATCATGAACGAATACAATAACAAAAGTCATTTTGGGCGAGGGGCAAATCACTCCAAAAGTCTCGTACACTTCGACGAATAGTCTGTAAAAGTAAAAAAAAATCCATGTAAATATACTTGACGATTCTTAAATTTCATAAAAACACTCTTATAATCTAGAATATACGACTGATTTGAACGAAAATCCCCCAAAATTTGAAAAAGTTTGAGGGAATCGACATTCTATCTCATACATATGTGATCTACTTCATGTAATTTTATCTTAAAACAAAGTATGGATTCTGACAACTGCTCTATACGAGTATTTCTTGTATTTTTTTTATCAAGTATTCGGAAAAAGCGGATATTATTGCGTTTTACTGCATAGCTTCACCAGAACACTGAAAACAATAAGAAAATATTGTTATATTTCGTACAAAAAGTCCGAAAAAGTCTGACAGATTCCCAAGAAGTCCAAAAGTCTCGTACACTTTTTAGTAGTGATTTGCCCCTCGATTTTGGGAGTCGTACTTCGCACTCGCCATGTCATATACAGGTCAGGTGCAACCAATCGTACTTTATCTACTTTAGTTGTGTATAATGTATGTACGTACGTGAGGGATCACAATAACTGAGATCCATTGTACCACTTGGCAAACATTTCTTTTTCTTTCCTGTCACACAGAATCCCTTGTTATTTCCATTGACTTCAAACTGATCTGGGGCTAGAGCAAACCGATATAGACGTATTCCTCTGTAATGCACGATCGAGTCGTATATCAATCTGAACGATCTAGTTATTTGAAAAGAAAGAAAATTGAAAAGCAAGTAAATCACAGGTGATTCCAAATAACGCCCTATAAATGAAGTGTTTTGAGTTTTATGTTCTATATACATGTGTTACGAGTGTCTATATATTATGTCATATGCACACGAGTACGTTAACCGCTTGTTTTAGATATTGGCGTACTGACATGCATATTGACTGTAGTACTAAAATAAAATTCAGAACACTTCAGTTATAAGCGTAATTTTAGGATTTGGCGTCAGAAAAATGAAAATCGGAAAGCGAAAATTTTCTTCGGTGATGCACAAATATCACGTTAGAGGCTGTTGATATACTGAGGCAGTTTGGATGTAACGTTTTTGAAGATGACGTACTACCACACAACATAGAAACTTTACAAGTTTAGATAAAATAGTTCAATTTCTGTGACGACTTAATTATTAGTTCTGTACGTTAGATTACCTGTAAACAGGTGTGACCAGTGCATATATGGTATCATCTTTTGACAGGAATGGTTTGTAATGTACGCCACCTAGAACACAAATATTTTATGAGAATGAAATAGTTTAATAGCCCTTGCTAATCTAACTTAATATCCTACTTGCCTCGTGTCCATACATCATCGTTTGCTACGGCGCAGCGCGCGCGGATCACACACTGGGATCACAGTACTCAGCAGCGGCCGCACAGCAAATCAAAGCGCCTGGGTACGAGGCAGGTACTATACTTTATTGGTTTTCTGTCTCAATTGAAATCTTTTTGTGAAAATGTATTGTTCCATAACGGCTTGGGGTTGTAGCTTTTACTATGGAGGTTTTGCATCGTCACGTGACAAAATTCTAAAATCTCAAACGTGGAACCTATAAATCTGGATGTTTAACATGTTTTGTATATCATTAGAACAAGTATTCATAACAAATTTCAAGTCGACACAAGTTAAGTAGGTTTGAATAACTCTTCTTGCTGACGTCAGCATTATTTTCAAATGCCATTCAACATGGCGGCCAAAAAACAAATGCTCAAGGAAAGATGTATTCTATTACACATGTCTCTATTCCGTTAAATATGATACTATATATATTGCTTTTAACGGCATTTGGAAATAATACTGACGTCAGCAATAAGACTGAATTGTTCAAACCTTCTTAACTCGCGACGGATAAATATTCGTTATAATGACATACAATACATGTTAACTGATCCAGATTAATAGGTTCCACGTTAAAGATTATAGAATTTTATACGTACGAAGCAAAATTAATCACTGGCATAACATATAGCTCCGCGGCGTAAAAAATAAGTCGCGAACGGCTGCCATAAACGGTAAATTTCGTCGCAAGCCGCGACAAAAAATATGCCAAGGGCAAGGCTTATTTGGTTGATATTGAAATAATTCTTAAGAAACGTGAAATTATGATGACGTTTAAGGCACTTCAAGGTGAATTACCAGAATACATATCTGAGATGTTTAAATTTAAACATAATGACATCTATCAACTAAGAGACAATGACCGTAAACTTTACTTAGGAAAACCCATGGGAACAAAATAATCTAAGATTTAAAAGGATATTATTTACCTGATCCATTTATCATATTCGCATATTTATCACTCCAACAACTAATATTCCTACACGAAATGTTGTGATAAAAATACAATTTAATGAATGGTTTTGAGGGGTGTACATTCACTCACAGCAATATATTGTATATACTTAGTCTAGTACTTATCCGTTAGTTGATTCTTTTTGTTTATTTTCTATTTTTCTATAAGCTTATAGGCTATATAAAATAGTGAACAAACTCGTTGCTCTACCAACTAGGGAAAGAGTACACCATGCACACCAATTACGTGGTCTAAAGTCAAAGTAATACGAAAGTTGTCTCGTGTTTGGAAACTTATGTGTGAACATATTTAATTAACATGCGTTGAAATCAGTTTTTGTTGCAAGTTCCAGCAATTTTGTTGCTCGTATTACAGCACCTTAAATTTTGTAATTTTTTCAAAGTCATCATCAGACAGTAATCCGCTTAATATTTGACAACTGACCAATCACGAGTACCTAATAGTGTCACGTGCCTGCCCGATATTTTACGATGTCAGAAAGGTGCCTATCAGACAGTGGTTGTCACCGCTATTTTCCTTGTTTATCGCACCTTTTTACACAAAACAAGCAGTATAATGAAGTAAGGATTTGGGACAATAAGATCGTTTATTCTACCAGTTTTGTTTAAAAATATAAATGCCCAATAGTGAAGTTTCGACCTTATATTTTGAAATATTGGGTTCAGAGGAATCCGATAAGTAATATTATACTAACATTATTTTTTACTCAAAAGAATTCACGATTTCTGATTGGTTAACAGCCAAAGGTGAAATCGTCATATCAACTCAATGGCTGCCAAATATGAAGTTGTAACATCATATCACACGATTTGACGTCCATAGCGTGTGATATGAAAAAATAGTGCACGCTATGACGCCATGCCAAACACGAACAAAAAAACAATATGGCGTCTCCTTCGGCATTTCGCAGACTTGCATTATTTATAAAATAAAGACTAAAAAATCAAAACAGCGACGAAAGGCTCTGAAATATATTTACGTATATTTGAAAGAAAAGAGCCCACAAACAAACAACACATTTCCTGCAAATGGCAATACGAATTCGTCATTATTTTGAAGAATTTAACCCACAGGTGCGGATGTCTTTTTTATCTTTTAAATAAATAAAACAATTACTGAATTCGGTTTTCACATGATATGAAGAATGATCAAGATTCTATATATTTGTGTTACCGCGTCTGCTTTCAGCTTCGGCAGATAACACAAACTTCGGCCTTGATAATTCTTCATATCATGCTCAACATCATTCAATAATTATTAAATATATAGTACCTCTTTCTACACTTATTATTTAACAACCTTCATTATTAACAAAATATGATGAATATAAAACGTAGTTACGTACGGGTGTTTGTTCCACAGTAAATACTTTCCGACGTTGTCTACATCATCATCTCCTGAATCAATCGTGTACAACGTGGCTGTTTTGTTTTTCTATAAAAGAAGATTCCAACAGTTCTGAATCATTGTTATTATTATATACACAAGCCTGGATATGAGGTATTCTGCAATCTGATTGGTTCTCTACTAGCAGGATATTAGCTCATATCCTGCTACTAGAGAAAAGTAGAAAAATGACTGGCAGATTTGGACAATTAAATGAAGAGGAAATTCAAGTTTTACTTGAAAAAAGTAAATATCCAGATCCAAAGCTTGTGTATATATAATAAAACACTTATTCTACTCACTCTCGTCGTATATATAGGACTGATAGCCGACTCGGCGCTATCGCCCTCGTCGGCTATCAGCTGATATACGACTCGAGTTCGTAGAATAACTGAAAATTATACACTCCTCATCCCCCCGTTTCAATTCATTTACTAATATTCCTCTAAGGATCTAGTCAATATACACTGCACATGACAATACTTTCAGAAAGTTCGTTTGAGAGCTGTTGGAAAGTTTTTGTATTTGTCCGCAGTGCCAGTGTTAAAATATATTATAATATATTAACATTTATAGTACGCGTGCGTTGATTGGTCGAGAAGCGTGTTTCTATAACTGCATGTATAGAAACACTGAAAATTTCCCGCCTCGCGCCTTTTAATTTAGAAACGTAAACAAAACAATTTTAATACGCGCTATATAATCGAAAAAATGTTTAATAATACTCGACAACCAAACAACGACTTTTCAGTTTAAATAGTGTAGAACTAGATTTGTAGTGAAATTGACAAGCAAATGAATTTTATGCTTATGTAATGAGAATTTGTGAATTAATCGACTTAAAAATCTTTTTCTTGAGTTATATTACAAAAGAAATAGAAAATATTTTTTTCCTGTGTTTCTATTTTTTTCCCGCTGATTATTTCTCGTTCTCTCAAACTCCCTGCACGTGTGTTTCTATAACTGTATAGAAACACGGAAAATGTTTTCTATTTCTTAAATATGCCGTGATTGATTATAGAATCAACAAAAATAGAATGGCCAATCACGTGTTTAGTTTCCAGTAACACACTAATCCTTATGCAGATATTCGAAACGGAATCATCAATTGTAGTTTCCCAAAGTATAGACGCGAATGGGAAATTGAAATGCAAGACGCAACATTTAGATCTTGCAACTACTAAACCGCAGCCTAACCGCAACCTTACCACTGCTACATATATATTTAGTAAAATTACATTGGTGATTATTGAAAACTCTCAACGCTGATTGGTTGCGCTACCTCGGATTAACACGCGATAATCACCTAAAGCGTTTTTTCACCTATGTAATTTACTAAAACAATTATTCGCATCAGGCTCGGTGAATATCGGTGAGTAAAAACCTCGACTTCGTCGATCGGTTTTTATTCACCGATATTCAACTCGCCTTCGGCGAATAATTGATAAATATATATCAAACCGCAACTAAACCACGACCGGACTGCAACCGTAGTGATATTTCTGTATGGTAGCTACACCATAGGAGCCCAGGTTTATATCTACATGTCCCTAGCAAGGTAGACACACCTGCAATGCAAACGCTCTTGGAAGCTCCATATTGATTGTAGGATCACGAGACTTGGCCAGACCAATCAATATCTCATGAGCTTTGCCTAACTCCGTATCTTCATACCCCCACAGGAGCTCATGAACAGTACGTGTGTGGAAATCTTGTAAGGCAAGTTTTACAAATATGTCGTCCATCACATCCAGAGAAAATGAAAGACTGTTTGGATCTTTCATCTTGATGTATTTTATAACCATTTCAAGAGTTGTCTGAAAGAAAATGTGAAATATAGGCTATAATTCGGGAAACAAAATGATAGTTGAACAATATGACAAACATTCATTTGGTGCATGATAGTAACTGTAAAAATAAACGGATGAATTAACTATAATTTATATAAATGATTGATGAATTACAAGTGGTAGACCTGCATGTATGTATGGATCAACATGAAAGGCGAGTTAATCATGATTAATACTTCACGAAATAAATGTATTTGAAAGATCTTAAAAAAATAAAACATGCGAGAAATGATTCGGACCGATTTGAAGGGAATGGGTGGTGATATTGTAACATTATTATGTATTAGTGGTACATTTTAACTGCTAACTCTTTACGAAGGCCTTCTTTCGAAGGCCTTCTTCTTCTACACGACTTGTTTCTTTCAGGCTGAGGAAAACTAAACCCCAACGGCTTTATATTTTGAAAGAGCTGCAGACTGCTTGAAACTTACCAAAAATGGGAGATTGGCGTTTGTAACAGAATCACGGGTTGGATCACAGTTTTCGCATGATAATTCCTTTTCAAAAACTTTATGTTTCTCTTCTAAATACGTTAAACTGCTGCTTGTGTACCTGTTCCGACTTATGATAGTTTTGTTGTAGACCACTCTACGAAGAAGAAAAATGCTACCATAATAAAGGACGGTTACTTTATACTGAAAGAGCATATTTTTAAAGTGTGTGACAGTATAAACATTCAATTAAAAATACAAATCTATATTAGCCGTTTTATTTAGACTATACTGTAGCAAACATCAAGATTTTTCTCGGCATCTCGTTCGATAGGATTAATAGTAGAAGGTGTTAGTAGATGGAATACTCGAACGGAAATTTATATGCATTTTTTTAGACCTAGCCAGGAGCAGTTGCGAAAAATGCAACTTAGGCCCTCTGGATTCCGGTGCAGCGCTCTAACCAACTGAGCTACAGAGTCCAGTTGCTGAGCATGCATTAACCGCAAGTTCGGTATATAAGATGGGAGTGATGCCAGTATATGGTGTATATGGGTAAATATCAAGAAAAAAATGTCTAAAAAATGTATACCGCAAATTTCCGTTCGAGTATTCCATCTACTAACACCTTCTACTATTAATCCTATCGAACGAGATGCCGAGAAAAATCTTGATATTTAAGGATTAAAGCACTCTGTGAGTGCATTATCGGGATTTACAAGCACGAGTTCACGAACAAGGAACGAGAGTTTCATACTGCACGAGACGCAGTCGAGTGCAGTATTAAACTTCGAGTTCCTTGTTCGAGAACGAGTGCTTGTAAATCACGATAATGCACGAACAAAGAGTGCTTTAAACGTTTTAATATTCAATTTGAGTAAACGCTTTGGCGGTATTTTTTTATTTATAAATTATGAGCAAAAACATTCTATAAACTTTGTTGAACTAACTGTTTACTAGTTCCTTGTTTAGTTTTGATAATATTCAAAAGTGTTTTTAGAATATTTTAAAACGACAAAAGCTTTTATATAAGAAACAACCTTGTTGTTGTTTTGAATCTGTCTGCCGAATTACGAATATATTTTCAACCGGCTTCGCCGCTTCGCCACTCATTCACAACTTATATTCCGTAAATTCGTAAAATAAACTAAATAAACAACACATGTTTACGTTTAAATACGGAATTATTTTAGAAATTTGGCCACTTCGTGGTTTTGGGATTGTCTTCGGTTTAAAATAAACGAAATCTTATAAACTTTTCCATTCGTGAATTCGGGCGCCATCTTGCCGTGCTGATATAAACTATAACGGCACGGTCCAGCCGTGCGTTGTTGCTATATAAAATGCACACACGTGGTACAAATTGACCAATAAGAGCGCGAGTTTACGAAAATTGAATATTAATTACCCACTCCCATCTTATATACCGAACTTGCGGTTGATGCTCAGCAACTGGACTCTGTAGCTCAGTTGGTTAGAGCGCTGTACCGGAATCGCAGGGCCGCAGGTTCAATTCCTGCCAGAGGGCCTAAGTTGCATTTTCCTGGCTAGATCTAAAAAAATGTATAAGTTTCCGTTCCAGTATTCCATCTACTAACACCTTCTACTGTAGCAAACAGTAAATCGCCAGTACGTGGCAGCCCAGATGCACCAAGGGGTGCATGGACGTAGGCACATGATGCTGAAGGCGTCAAGGGGTGCACAGGCCTGGAATACTGGGTATACTGTATTTTGCAGGATATCTGCTTATGTAATGAACTACAGGTGAGAGCCGAGTATAGTGTCATTGTATCAAAGTTCATACAAATAATTCAATCATATCTAAATTGGACCACAAGAATAAGAACCTTTCCAAACCAAGGACAAACCTACTCTCAATAAGTGCGATCTGGCAAGAAGATAGCTTGTGCATAGACCTAACTCGATCGAATTATAGGATTGTGCACAGGCTAACAAGAAGATGGTTATACCCATTTTTCTCAGTGAAGTTTTATTAATCCTCAAGGTATTCTACTCTGTCCAACATTTCTTTATAAGTGGAGAGTACTAATGAACCACAACATTTTTGTTTGTGCTTTTCACCTCACTCCTCAGTTACTGGGGTTCGATTCTATAATTTTGCCTTAGACGGATATGGAAGAGTGCTTCAGGTTTGCCTCCACCAAACACAGCTGGTTCTCTTCAGTACTTTGGTTTTATCCTGTGGTCACACTGCTGCAATAACGGATGGTCCTTACTATGAAACCTCTAGGGATAATAATTTAGAACTGATAGAGCTATCCAGTATAAATAATTAATTAATCTAGTTAAGTTTAGTACCTGTAAGTGTACGGTCCACGTTGTTGCACGTTTGGTATTCCACCTTTACTAACACTTTCTGGATTGGTCACATTAAACATATAATACGCCATGTAAGTTGGGGTTTCAGGATGCAGCCATTTATCATAAACCTCATTTCCTTCTTTCAATTTAACACCCTAGAGAAAAGATTGTCAGTCAATACTTTTGTATTGTCGTCAGTGTGCATGATACCTGGGTAATCATTTGAGGTCCGGATTTTAGAATCAAAGAAAGTTCAAACATGTTTCATAACTTCACCACTGCATGTGTACAGTATTGACGTTGTAACACTGTATATATAATATATAACGATATATAATTACGTATGTTGGATTGACCCTTCACACACTGGATGTCCATGACGAGATAATGACCAATTTCCTTATGTGTATATCTTTGAAAAACGATATGTTCTCGAAAGAAAAATATAGTTAAACGCTTTTACTTTATTTAATCACATGCATGCAGTAGTCCTATCAGCGACAAAACAAGTCACTGGCACTATCAACACCAGCTCTGCATGAAATATATTGAATATTACAGATAATTACTATATAATATAATAATAATATAAGTTACAAAATATGTCTAGAGTAAGCAGAATTAAAATGCTAAAACAGTAAAACTTCTGAAAGTCATTATTTAAATGTTCTTATCTAAAAAAGTAAAAGTCATCGTTTTTAAATATATTATACAGTCATTTTACATTAGATCACTCTGTCTTTGCCTGCAGGTTACACGCAGAGATACACTTTTCCTAAAATCAATTTATTATTGTAGAAAACTTGTGGACAGGTATCTCGGATACATTTTTCAACCGGATCATGACATAAGTGTGAGCCACTTTAGAGAACCCGTCGCACTCTACGTAAAAGAAAAAGGAATTCGCTGATTCTAATACTCTGATATCAGTCTTTATTATATACACAAGCTCTGGATATGAGGTATTCTGCAATCTGATTGGTTCCCTACTAGCAGGATATTAGCTCATATCCTGCTAGTAGAGAAAAGTAGAAAAATGGCTGGTAGATTTGGACAATTAAATGAGAGGAAATTCAAGTTTTACTTGAAAAAAGTACGCCAAAATATCGCGCCTCGTCGGCTATCAGCTCATATACGACTCGAGTTCGTAGAATAACTGTTAAATATTCCTCTGGACACTCTCCTCTGGACACTCTCCAGTTATTTAATATGTTTAACTAGGTGGGGATCCCAGACTGCACCGGTATATTCCAGATGTGGACGTACCAGAACTTTATAGGCTGATTCTTTCACATCCTCGGGGCAGCTAGCCAGATTTCTCCGAATAAACCCGAATGTTTTATTTGCCTTATTAACTTTGTTAGTAATGTGATCAATTCAATCAAGTGTTGTTGACAGTTCCACAACAAGATAAGGATAGTGCATGGGAAACTGAGTCTAGCACTTTTCCCATTAACACATAGTCATAGACGACTGGGTCCTGTTTCCTTGTTATTCTAAGGACGTGGGCACGTGGCATTTTTTTGGGATTGAACTTCATTTGTTGCGTCCAAATACCGAACATGGAAAAAAATGTTTCCGCTACAGTGGGGTTAAAATATGGAATAGTTTACCCGAAAATGTGAGAAATAATTAATCTACTAGAAATACATGCATGCAGCAACCCCTCGCCACAGCTAAACAACGACAGTTCCTAAACATTTCTAAGCTTTTCGTTGCAAAATCTGCATGCAAAGGAGACAAAGGATGATTTGCTCAAAACCAGAATAAACTTAGTCAGAATGCGATCGTGAAGGGGTAAAAAGAGGCTACGAGAGCTAGGGTTTTTTAATTGCTTAACTGGAAAATATGGCAGTTGCACCAGAATTTTTACTGCTGGAAATGGCATTCGGTAAATTAGTGGCCTACTGACTAAGTCTGTTATCTGGGTTTCAGACAAGATTTTGGCGGGGAAAACGATATTGAATCCCCCCCCCTCCTCCTCCAAAGGATATTACCATTTAAATGTAGTACTTGACGTAAATACTAAGTGTTTGTGTTCATCTCAAATGTGCCATGACAATTTTAATCATATTACTGTAATAGTTTGGAAGGAAAACAAAGGAAGAAAATTTAAATATAAAATAATTATATAAAGGAATTTTAAGGATTTTTGCAAGGATAAACAATAGAAATGTGTTTCAAACTGTGGAAGCACTGTAGTCATGGCAACACGATCAGCAAGAAAATTTCTTTCACAGTTGTCGTACAAATTACACTACAAAACCGACAATGTAGTTAAAATATTAATGGTTTTAACAATAGAATACTGAAATATATCATGTAGGTATGTTATTATGCATTCTAATATTTTATTTTAAAATAAAATTGAAAAATTCAACCGTCCGTTCAATATAAAACGTTTCGTAAAGTTCATAAAACAAAACTGCATTTAACCTATAAATTCCTTTTTGAAATGAAATCTTGCGGTTGAAAGTATACAATTCTCTCGTAAAATTGGTTCCGCTTTCCTTTTAATTTATAGCTTTTTGTAACATAAAATATAGGATACTTAAACTGGAATTAAACGAGACTGACTATTTATATAAAGCAACAGTTTTTAAAACAACAATGATAATATGCCATAAACAAATACATCAACAATTTATAACAAACTCGCCTTATATTTTACTTTTTTCGCTCATATATCTCTTCTTATCCTTTTATATAAAGCAAAAGCGATAAAATTCGCCTCACAGCTCCTCTTTATAAAGTCCCTAAAAGCGATTTTTAAATATTCAGAATTTCTCATGTTTAAAATCTTCGCTCATTCCGCTCCTGACAATAACAGCCCAAGCGATGTCCACGAAAAGTTCACGAAATTCGCGAAAACGTTCACCCATGACACCCTACCTCCTCCGCAGGCGTTTAGGGCGGAAATTTCACGCCCGCCCGCAAATTACTCCCGCCCGCATCGAAAGGCCTGCGGAGGAGGAGCCACACGCCAGGAACTTTGGTTTCGCATAGCTTTCCTTTTTCCCGGGTGTAATAAATAGCCGAGCAGAATTAGTACCCTCGCACGGCGCTTCGCGCCGGCTCGGGGACTAATTCTTTCAATAGGAATATTTCCTCTAATCGTCTACTATACACATCATTTATTTTGTAAATAGTACTCTATACTTATTTAAAGTCAAACGTAAAAATGATACTCTCTCAGTAATTGCATGAAAATAGAATCAGTGGCTTCCTCAAAAACAACATCAGTCACCAGCTGCTGGTTTTTAAAAAAGGGCAACTAAAAACTCTTAGGGAAAAGATAGAACATAAGTCATAACATGTCAAGAAGACGATCAAATTCGCCACGAACTAGGCCAGTTAACTGATTCGTTACCCGAGACTCTCGGGTCGAGATAATTAAACAGCACTAATTAGCTAGAAATTCAGGCCCTCCTCTCAAGTACTACTAAGCCCCCCCCCCCCCTTCTCTAATAAGCCCTCCTTTTTAGATGAAGGAACTTATTAACCCCCCTCTCTAGTAAGCCTCCTCTCTAGTAAGCTCCCTCTCTAGTAAGCCCCCCCCTCCATTCACACAAAAACACAAGTGTTTCAGTTGATTTTCTTTCGACATTGTACCATGTTTAAGCCCCCCTTTCCAATAAGCGCCCCTCCCAAAGATGCCTGAAAAAATAAGCCTCCGGGGGGCTTATTAGAGAGATTACGGTAATTATAGAAAACTTTTCCAACAAAATACCCCCAAAAATGGCCATCTAAGTTCGTCGAACTGTCGGAGTTTTTCGACCCTTTTTATACTCGACGTTGTACAGCGAATGTATATTTCGTCTTGAACATAAGTGAAAGCAATTGTTCTGAGGTGATAGGTGTCTCTACATGTTGAGTGACACAGTATTCAATTCATTTATTAACTTTACAACCATACATAAATGTGAAAGAACTAAAACTATTACATTAGAGAAAAAACAACTTTGAATAAATAAATATATGGTTGAAGGTAAGGTCAACAGGACACGAGTAGTCCCATGTGAAGACCGACCTTAAAATTCAATTCGTTTGCAAAAACGCCCGTGTAAGTGTGGTTTGATTCTATTGAAATACAGGTTTTTCTCCATTTAGGTATTCTGGTGTTTCTGCGAAAGTAACATCGTCAGTATTTAAGAAACATCGTTTTTTTGGTTTATCAATAACCATCTCACCCTAGTGTGAAGGCATTTGGTGTCAATGTGCTCCTCGGTTAAGCAGCTTTGCTTGTAAAATCACTTCTGTGGCCAACTCTCTTTGCTTAGTCATATATATATATAAGGTTATATCTCGTTGTTTTGAAAGATTAACACTACCGCTATTAATATGGTAGTTGACTGGAAATGGTCAATTAATAACCCCACAGACTTGCATGGAAGTTTATGGAGCTTCTGAATTTCCTGGGGTTATTGCTATGTATCTTGCATTGTCTGTTTTGTTAAGGCCTAACTAAATTGTCTTACGTATGTGCAAATGTCAACGTCTTTGTTGGTATGAGTAATTTGTCTGTTTGCAGTTTCAGCCACTTAGAACTAACCAATTGCCTAAGATATCTAAACAATGAAATTTCACATATTAAGCATTTTTATGATCACATTGTCATTGGTTTCACTGATGGTGTATAAATACGAAGTCACTCGCATCTAGATTGCGTTACAAGCTGCACTGACGAGCCGTTGAACGGCGAAACATGCATGTCTGCAGATTTGTATATATATGCTCCTTCACTTGTGTTGTTGAGCACTCTGTGAGGTTAATTGGTGGCTATAAGCTATAATGCAAAAGCTCACTTCCCTTGTGGTCGTTTGAGCACTCTGGCCCCAAGACACTTCACGCATGTCTGGATGCGCATGTGTCTGAGTATTGTACCACATGCGCTTGGTGAGGGCAAGAGTATGGTGTATAAATACGAAGTCACTCGCATCTTGCACTGACGAGCCGTTGAACGGCGAAACATGCATGTCTGCAGATTTGACTATATATGCTCCTTCACTTGTGTTGTTGAGCACTCTGTGAGGTTAATTGGTGGCTATAAGCTATAATGCAAAAGCTCACTTCCCTTGTGGTCGTTTGAGCACTCTGGCCCCAAGACACTTCACGCATGTCTGGATGCGCATGTGTCTGAGTATTGTACCACATGCGCTTGGTGAGGGCAAGAGTATGGTGTATAAATACGAAGTCACTCGCATCTAGACTGCGTTACAAGCTGCACTGACGAGCCGTTGAACGGCGAAACATATTATATATTATATATTAAACTGTGACATGCAGACGTTGTGCGCATGAGTAAAAGACATAGTTGTTATATATATATATATATATATATAATATGTACAAACTTTAAGCGCGAAAAGCACTATGGGAGCGCAAGTTAATTTCAAGGGAATTGAATATGGCGCCATTTGTGATTGATATATCCTTGTAGGGAGATATTTTAAAATCATTTTACTGACAAATGACCGCCAAATTCAATTCCTAAACTTGACACTTGTGCTCCCATAGTGCTTTTCACGCTTAGAGTTTAAGGTTTTAGAGTTTAGGTTTGCAAAGGACAACCTTTTTTGAATTAGCTGTATATGGTTTCTAAAATTTCACCCTGGGGTGAAACTACCACCTTTTCGTTTCGAGGTGTCTGGTAGAATCACCCTGCCAAAACCTCCCATAGTGCAGTGACACTAGTATTGAGTGCTGAAGGAGCGAGACCTTTAGGCGGTATGGGGGCATGCTGCCCCAGCCTCTGAAATCTACAGCCTCTGAAATGCCATTTCATGCACTTTGGGGGAAGATTTAAGAGCAATGTCACAAGAATATTCTCCAAAATATTTGGTCGAACGAAAAGCTGCTGCATGACCACCAAACCTGCCGATCGTACCTACGCAAACAAATAATTCTTTACTACGAAGACTGAAGAAAAGAAAAAAGCCTAATTTAATTGTACCTTAAACATTCATACTTTTTAAAAAATCGATCTGAAAAGCCACACCAAAAGTCTGACGACTGCCCTGCTATTGCTAGATTTAAATAAACAATTAGCCTTAGACATTGCAGAGATCTTGAATTAAGGTTTTCTCCAGTTAACTTCTTTAAGGTTGTGAAAAATTACAATATGTTTAAATTATGCCTATTCTACTGGATTGGATATCACAATATGTATGACAGTTATAGGTAAAAATTCAGCATGTAATGTATACAGGTGCTAAGGTAACATATTGACAATTCGTACTAATTATTATAATTGATATGTTTTGGAACAGTATTCATCATATTTTGTATTGATCTGTACAAAATGAATTGTTGTCGCAGGCGGTCATAACAAGTACATCCAACTACTGCATGCTACGTCCCTTCTACTGAGGCTGGCCCTGTATCATGGGGGAAATTTTGGAATGGGCACCACTCCAGTGAAAAGGTTCTCATTAGGCCACTTATTTTAACGTTTACACAGGAATGCAGATTTTGAATGTCATGGATCATTCATTCCTATTGCAAGCCATTTCAAGGCGTTTGTAGTGCCAGTTTGTGATTAGAAAGAATGGGGGGACGTGTATCTATACACATTAAGTGGACTAGACAGCCAAATAGCCAATATCTACTGTGTAAAACCATGTAAAAACAGAGTTGAAATCATCTACACATCTGAGAAACAAGATATTGAACTTTGCACTTACATCTCTAATTTCATCATTCATCCAATCTTCAAAAGCGTCTGTAATTGCACATGCAACACCAACAACGAGCAAAATAAGACCGAAACAAGCAAAAATGGCTACAGCATGTCGACAACAACAACCTCGCTTCTTCCTCTGACGATAAGCCACGTCATTTTCATCCACAGATTTATACATCTCATATAATGTCTTTAAAATATAAAAATAGTATTCATCACGTTTTATATACTCTCAAATATCATACAATCTGAAATACCTTTACTGCTACGCAATATTCAACGTATTTCATACCTTGGAAGGTTTTGGAAGGCACAATTACATATTTGTTCTGATTCGAATGTATTGGTATTTTATAATTACTATAAATTGCAATCTTGTATGCATGAATGGTCAGGCTCCTGCATTGATATAAATACATCTTGAAAAGATCGGATAGAAATAAAGTTTCGCGAGGGGAAAGATGATTTATTTCAAAGATAGGACACTCAGCAGTCTGGGGCTCTGGGCACACGCCCCCCTCCCCCCCTCACCGATTGCTCGATTGCTCGATTGTTGATAAATAGTTTATAAAATAACATGTATATAACGCGTGCTCTGATTGGTCGAAACCCGTGTTTGGATCTGGCCATCCAAACACGGAAGACTATCGTGTTGTTGTCAGGGTTTCCACTTTCAAGGAAATTTCCTTTTTCAAGGAAATTTTGACCCCAAAAAGGAATTTTCAAGGATGGAAAAAATTTAAGGAAATCTAAGGAAATTCAAGGAAATCTAAGGAAATATTGTCAAAAGTCTGTAAACAGAGTTGTAAACAGTAAAAATATATTTGACAGCAATTTTTTATCTATAGACAATTTAAGAACATTATTACATTTATATTATACAATATTCTTTTATGGTTTGATGGCCTGATGAATATTGCGAGTGAGTTTTGCAAGCTTCTCGAGCTAATTCGAGTTTTTGCAACATCATCGCAACTATCAGCATAAACCCATATGTAATTGTTTTATAAAATAACAACAACGCGATAGTCTTCCGTGTTTGGATGGCCTGATCCAAACACGGGTTTCGACCAATCAGAGCACGCGTTATATACATGTTATTTTATAATATGATACCCATAGAGATTATAAAAGATTCTTTTATAATCTCTATGGTGATACCAGTGTCACGCGCATAGATATATCTATGGTCACACGGCCCAGGGGCCTGGTACCTTAGCAAAATGCCAAAATATCTGAAATCAAACATGTCGCATGGTCTAGCAATATGAATAAGTCATGAAGCGATCTCTTGCTGTTGATGAAGGTCGGACATCAGAGTCAGACGGCTTTGAATTATCGCCTTTCCAATCAAGATGAACCAACCTTACCAACGGCCGCAACAGTCACATTGTCACAAATTTAATTGAAAAATGTCAAAATTCATTACAGCGATATCTCACTGTTTCAATGCCACTATAACACTAAACAGTCTAAAGATAAGTTAGTAGGGCTTTGGTAGGGCTGTAAGCAGTAAAATAACTAAAAGTCTTCTCAAGGAAATTTCAAGGAAATTTTACTCCATGGTCAAGGAAATCTAAGGAAATTTTGACACGAAAGTAAGGAATTTCAAAACTAAATAGTGGAAGCACTATGTTATAAAACAATTACTTTATGGTTTCCGTGTTTGGATGGCCTGATCCAAACACTTGGGAATGTTGCTCGAGTTAAGAAAAGCTCGCAAAATCACTCGCCTTCGGCTCGAGATTTCGCGCGCTTTTCTTAACTCTCGCAACATTCCCGCGTGTTTGGATCAGGCCATCCAAACACGGAAACCATAAAGTAATTGTATAATACTGGCAGTATGACCAGATGTGGTAATTTCATTACTACCGTCAGTACCGTGGTAATTTTTCGTCATTTTTGGACGATTGTGGTAATTTGAAATTTGTGGTAATTACTACGGTAATTTTTGAATTGTGATAATTAATTGTGGTAATTAATCTGAAAATGGCTAAAAAAGTCAATTACTAGCTCAATTTCCAATTACTGGTAGTCCTCTGCCCTACTGGCAAAAATAATCGATTGCTCATGCCTCGGAGAGTCGGAGGCATTCGATTTCCGCTCGTTTGATTTCCGCCAGTTCCCGTCAGTGAACTCAATTTGGTTACCTGGAACGATAACTGGCGGTGAAAAGCAGGGTTGCCAAGTTCGGGATTTTATCCCGAGATCTCGGGATTTTAAAAAGCAGTTGGGAACTTTTTGGGATTTTTGTTTTAAAAATTCATGCTCGGGATTTTTTTGGGATTTTTGAGAACAGAAAGTTCGAGAATTAAAATAAACAATAATATAATAACAATTTTCAAAAAATCCAGCGTTCGTCTGCTGGCATCCTATTGAACTTTATGTTACAAATGTTATACTAGATCAGTTTATCCAACTGAAGTATGTTTCATTTATACAACATGAAGTATTACGCATATTTCGAGAAAAAGTATGCCCGTTCGCAGGTTGGGGTCTTTGGGGACTAGGAACGAAAGTGGGAACATTGGGATTTTTGGGGGAATCTCGGGATATTTGGGAAGCTTAGTTGGGAATTTCACACATTTACAGTTGGCAACCCTGGTGAAAAGTGAAGCCAAAATAACAGTGCCTACGCCATCAAACGTGATTGGTTTCACAACGGCCAAAGTTCAAAATAAGTTCACGAAAATAGAAAAAAAACTTGAATATCTGTTAAAACCTGCACGATAGCTTATCTTATCCCATATTTTTATGGCTTTCATAAACTTTTTGCACAAACTAGCTTATACGACTGACAAAAAAAACAAAGTATTTTCGCTGTTTGAACAAAAACACTGAGAAAACTTGCTTTAATTGACTTACTTCAGTGACAAAGATATATTTTTCTCCTAGTCTTCCTTCTGTAATCTTTTTTAGCCAGTTACAAAGGAGAAACTACTTCGATTTGCAAAAAAACTGTTGGTTTTTTCAAAAAATAATACAAAACTCAACTAAAACTGGAGAAAAACTGGAGTTGACGTACGGACCGCGCAGTAAATAAGTTGTGGGGGACTGAAACTGACGTACGAACCGCGTAGTGATACGTAAAAGGGGACTGAAACTGACGTACGGACCGCGTGAAATTGACTTTTGAGGGACTGAAACTGACGTACGGACCGCGTGAAGGACTGGGATTTAGGCTTCACTTTTTTCCGCTCTGGGATAATCCATAACCGGAAGTGAATATGATTGGTCGTTAATACCGAATGGATGTCGCAATAATGCAACAATAAATTAATAAAATTATTAACCGGGTAAATTATATATACAAGATGGCTGCTGTTTAGGAGTGTGCGAACATTGTTTTTGTATTTCAGAGTAATTTTAGCAGTGATAAGGTGAATAATCTTCTGTAATATTACACGGAAAATATAAAGAAAGGTACTATTAAGTTCTATTTTATAAATGCACCAAAGGTGAAATAGAACGTGAAACTTTGTGCTGTAATTTAAAGCCTACATATGTTTATACTAAAATTTCTATATGCTTTATTTTCGAAATTTGCTTGATTTTGAAAATGGTTATACTTTATCACAACTTTTTATTTGATTGTGAATAACAGAATATTTTATCTATATCCATTTGAAAAAGCAGTTGGTTTTAGTTTAATGGCTTAATCTTGATCATCTTATAATTAGTAAATACTAAATTATATTTAAGCCTAATAATCTCTCTAACCAGGTACTACAATAATTATCCTTACAATCTTAGTCATGTTGTATATCAATGTATGGATAAAACATCTTTGGTTGATTCAGCGGGTATTGTTAAATACTTATCTTGTATTCTAGCCTGCATACTTGTATTAATAATATAAAACAAATTAGTCATAAACATTGGTAATAAGTGTGCCATGTATATTTGGATTTTTCTATATACAGTTTTGTGGCTTATAGCCAGGGGTCAATCCTGGTAGGAGAATATAAGTACTCCCTCTTGTTGTACAGAGGGCAAATTCATATTATAACTTACAGGAATAATTTTCAATGTTTTTTCAACAACAACAGCATAAAACATAATCACACAGCTTCCCATAAAATATAGCCAAACTGGTTCCATAGTTGTTGGCCAGGAGCTAGCCTGCTCACAGGCCAGCCAGGACCAAGTCATGACCCCTGCATGGGAACTTGTCCATGGTACAGGAAAATATTGTAATCATACAGGTACATTGAAGAAAAGCCCATTCTGAAAATAGTGTTGTGACAAAATAATTTCTAAAACCATGAATCAATGCCTAGTACTATGTGCCAAGGTACATGAATTGCTCCCTAGGAAGAGTCCAGAGTAGCCAAATACAAGGTAGCATAGGTGGTGGAACCGGGAAGGTGGGGCTAAAGCCGGAAATGGGGCCTTGGGTCCCCTGTTTCAGTCTTTCAATTAAATATGTTTATATAACAAATGCTGAATATTAGATTATTGAACTATGTACTCGAGATGAAAGTTGTAATGTTGAAATTTCCATAAAATTCTCCCCACAGAATGCAGGAAATGTGGTTTCAGAGATACTAGATTTCAAAATTTTCTGGGGAAGGAAATCATTCCCCCAGACCCCCCTACATTGGTGCGCTACATTCTAAGCCCCCCAATAATACAGATCTTCCACCGCCTATGCAAGGTAGGTACAATCTTTGACATAATACTTGAGACCATTCCTCACAATATTGCAAAGTTTAGTATACATTGACAAAACAAACTTCATCATACCCACTTTCCAACTTTTGATACTTTACCATATAACAAGTTCAATATTGAGAGTCGGGGCTTAAGAAGTGCAACAGGGAAATTATTATGAGGGTATGAAAATTTTGTATAGAAGTAAAGGTAGTCTCAACCAGTTATGAGTCCCACGATTGTAGCCACAGTCCAAAATTGTGTTTATATATGCCCTGATATTCCAAGTACTTAATCATTGGTAGAAATCAACAGGGGTCACTAGTTGAAGATCCTGTCATATATTTATTCTGTATATTTTCAAGATGGTATTCCTATTGGAATGGGGCCAGCCTGGCTCACAGAGTGCTGCATGCAAGGCATATTTTAACATATATACTGGGGGGCCACTTGGCCCCCCAGGCCCTCTTGATGGCCCCCCACTCACAAAAAATTGGCCCCCAGCCCCCACTCCCTTTATACATTGGGTCGTTTACAGAGTAAATGATTTGTCTGTGTTTAATGAAATATTGTTTTTATGGCTTATATAGTTAGACATTTTTAAAGTTTTAGTTAAAACATTGAAATACTATTGGCTTGGCAATTTCAGAGCTCCAGATTTCAAAATTTTCCCAGGAAAGCACTCACAAATGGCCCCCCACTTAGAAATCCTTAAAATATGCCCTGGCTGCATGAGTGACAAGATCCCAGGTCACGGGTTGTGCTTGCCTTGTATGAGGAATATAATAAACTGACATGGCAAGCCAGGCTTGCTCACTTTGCCGGGTATATCTGGTTCATAAGAACAGTCCATTAAAAGATTGAACTGCAGGCCTGATCTAACTTTTGACAAAACTTGTGTTTGTATTTCAAATGAAGTTTATTACTATACTATATGGCTCATAATAATGTAATGGAACCAATTTTCAGTTCATAACTTTAAGCTTCGTGTGATATTCCTTTGATCTACAAAATGTTTAAGGTTAATAGCTGAGTTGGAAGTACTTTAGCGTTTCCTCTTGTAGTCCAATCATATAGTACGTTCCAGCCATGTTTTTAGTGGACTTTTAATAGTACCCAAAATTTCACGCATTGTTTCGGCTTGGACGAACTTACGAGCGCGAAACGGCTTAATTTTGATGGTAGAAAGACAAGGACCCGTATAATTCAAGATTTTCCATAGTGACAGTGGCAGTGCCAAAGCACAAAGGATGTTCATATACTAAATTTATACTTTATAATTGCAACATTTTCTTCGATATAAAACACTCTTCACCGCTCCATATCGACTGTTTTGATTACAATATTTTCTTTGCTCTGTCGTATTTATACTCCTCTTGCAACGTAGTACTATGGTAGTACGAAGAACATTTAGATTTGCTCCCAAAAACGATATATTTTCATGATTTATATACGAAACAAATAGAATTTGTTTTGAGTTTCGCGAACGCATGCGCAGTTTGGTCGAGGTACAGTTTTCTGTACCTCTGAGTCGGATTATCCCAGAGCCTCCGTTCCTTCTCCCGAAGGATCGCAGGCTCGGGGTACGAGATTGTTTTTTCCGCCTGAATGATTGAATGTTATCGTTCCAGATATTAAAAATTTATGGAGTTCACTGGTTCCCGTCAGCGGTCAACTCCAATGGCGCAAATTGGCGCAGTGATTCCATTTTCAAGGAATTTTCCTTTTCTAAGGAAATTATACCGTTGAAAAAGATAATCTAAGGAATGGAAAAAAGTCAAGGAAATCTAAGGAATTTTTTAAAACTACTGAAGAAGTTATTGATTTAGTTTATCAAACTAATCTGAGTATGTAGCGAAAATTTAACACTCCGTTTTCTACATCTTATGTTTTCACTTCAGCACAAACGACAACTACCTGAACTAGGGCTTCTATGGCAACCAAACAAACTTTCTTATCGGCAGAAAATATGCTCAGAACGGACTTGGCCTTATCTTTATTATATTTATATTGAATTTTGTAAGTTTTAAAGTTATTAAAAAGTGCCAAACGGAAATCTAGAGGCAATCTAGCCACCAAGAGAAGAGATCACCACGAGCTCACCACGAGTGTGAAAACTGATCCGCTGGTAAGAGGTACCGTGGTAATTTTTGGCCCAATGTCTCCCAATGTAGTAATTTTATGAAGCCGGAAGTGGTAATTGCCCCTGAAAAAACCTGGTCACACTGAATAGTGAATACTGGCCAAACCTAATTATTCTGTGCCAATACAGGCAATACTAGCCGTGATTACAGGAGTATTTCTAGTATTTACTGGTATCTCTAAAATAGACCGTTTCTGCAAACAAATTTAATGATAATTAAATATAAGTACGTACATTTACTGCTAAATTCACGAGTCATGGAAAATCCTGTACATATTTATAAGACTATAAGGAGATGTTTTATGAATAGCAAATATACAGGAAGTGAAGTGGATTTTGTACAGAAAAAGAATGGTTTGTTGAGAGTTATGCAGTGGAATATTCTTGCTGACGGTTAGTATTATGAGGGAAAATTTATAGAATTTAGTGAAGCATCGTAGTGGTGATTACACAAAATACTGAAAATGTACATAATATACATAAAATTTTATGATCTAGGGCTAGGGGTCTACTAGAAACCTTAAACACTGTTACAGGCTTTTAAATCATTTTAAATAATTTGGTTAGCATGCTGCCCTTACTGCTGAGTTTAGCATGTTACTGTAGTACAGGCCAAGGTAGGGTAATTTTATACTTTTAATAGATGGGTGACTACACTTCACTGACATGATGTGCTTGGAAACTAATGTAAGTTAACTGTGTTTGGTTCTTTCCTGGGGCCGGTTGTTCAAAAGCTGGTTAACTTAACCCTGGATTAGTGGCAACTTTCATACAAGTTTCCCGACATAGGTTATATTAATATGAATACTTTTTTCTATCAACCTTGTACTGGGCGATAGAAGTTTTTGTTTATAAAGTTTTGAAATAAACAAACATGTAGAAGTATACAAACCAGAACAGCAGATTAAAATTTAACCTGGGGTTAGCGTTAACCAGCTTTTGAACAACCGGCCCCTGTGCTTTGAGGGGTTTTCTCCTGGTCATCCAGCTGGTTTTCCTCCCTCACTAAAAACTAACCCTTCCAGTCCTTAACTGTGCTCCATGATTGATGATCAGACATGGGCCATATGGTGGCAGCGAGAGGCTCCATAATAAGCCCTTAACTTGGTTACATTTGACCTGACAGTGTGTCCTTTGCAATTTAGCTCTGACATCTGCAAGAATAGATGAATAGTACCTGTGAATTTTGGAGCCGAAGGGTTAATGCTATCCCGCCTCATCACAAAATGTAGGATGTAGCATATAATCTGAGATCATAGGAATTAACTCTTCTTGATATAACCTCTGCACCCATTAAACAGTAAACGTATATTTATGATCAGGGATAATCATTTGGATGAATTAAATTGTCTTGCATTAGAGCGAATATAATTTTTGGTGCGGGCGGAGGAACATACAGGGCTAGGGGGCTATAGTCCCCAGAAGTAGAAGTTGGCAGGGGGCTAAGCTAGTAAGCCTCCCCCCAAAAAGTAATCAGAGTGGGAAGTCTTTATTATTATTATTATTATTATTAACAAAATGACCTGGTTTCTGCATGTAACTCTAGATTTACCTCCCCCCCCACTCTAGATATACTTATAATTATAATAACTAATTCAAGGCATTTTTGCATAATTTATAGACACTTATTTTGCTATCTGGCAATGAAAAATACATAGGCTTATATTGTCCGTCCACATTAATTGATTTCAAGCTATGGTTTTGAGTAACTCAAGCAAGTTCAGCAAGTGTCTATTTGAAGCAAGATTTAAACCAATCGTTATTTTTATTATAACAGTATTTACCCAGGGAAGGTGGTTTTCAGTAGGGTCCTGCAATTGTGTACCTTGAATTGGTGACAAAGAAAGCAAAAGTGGAAAAAAGTGGGGGAATAATTACATATTAATCCCCCTCTGCTCAAAAAGTGGAGGATTCAAGTTTTGATCTTATTGATAGGCATGCAGAAAGTTAAAATATTGTTAGAAAAAGAAACAAATACAACAATTGACATTTTTAAATCCTTCTTCTTAATCAGTTAGTTCCAATGAACTCAATTAGTTCTAATTAGTTCGTGAGTGGCTACAAATTGTTCTAATTCAATAAACGTTATATCGTGTACAATTGTACATTAACATGACTTTCGTTAGTTGGCCTATTCCAATATAAATGTCAAAATTTAAAAAAACATGCTTTAATGGCATATCTTGTTGCATGCGTAGCCTTGCAACTGTTGTAATTTTTTAATTAATGATATAAACTGCAGCTAGATGTAAACACATGATAACGTTATTAAAATTGCATCAAATACATGCATGCGTGCATGTTACCGTTAGACATAAACACATTATGATATAGAAAATTATTGGCTATATAACGTTTAAAAATGGCATTTTTCCCACGACCTTGACTTGTTTGATAGGTAAACATATACTGGCATGTGTTTTCAAGATTACTCAACGAAAAATGCACGTAAACAAGGTATAATTATGTAATTACGTAACTAAGGTTTGTAAGCTCCTTGATATTAGACAAATGACGTCACGAGGAACGTGAACTGGCTTTCTTCCCAGTATCCTTGACGTTTACGACAAACCGCTATAAACGTCTGTTTTAGGAACGGGTTTAAGTTTTTTGAGTAGGAGTACTACCATAGTTAGCCGTTGTAGCATTATTGTTTACTTTAAATGGCAAAATCACGGTTAATAGAAATAGATTGGTTCAACCTCGCAAAGTGGTAAACATTTAGCGACATTTATCATATGACTTGTTTTCATACCATTTATTACTTCCAATAAAAGGTGTGGCTAAGGTTTATTGAAATTGTTTTCATTCCAACATCTTTATCTGATCAACACGGACTGCATGACGTCAAATACATGCCAGGTTATGCAACTGATTTGAAAAATACTGCACAGTGTCAGTGAGGTATGAAGGTAGTTCAACCTTGCTATGGACAATATAATTAGAAATAGTTGCCATATAAATGAGTAAATGTTTCTACTTCAGAAAACGTCATTTTACATATATTAATATTAAATTGTTACATCTATACATAATATAGAATACATGCAATATGTATTTATACTTTTAGTTTTATTGTCTTAATTTACTTTAGATATATTACCTGACAATTTAGTGCCATTGATGCCTATGGGGAAAACAAAACATCACGATCCAATTAATACTTTACCATGCAGAAATATATACATCAATATAAAAAACCGTACTCCGAACAGTAACATCTTGTAAACTCAAGATAAAAGTTGTTAAAAATCACAGGATTCAATTTATATAGTTCAAAACCTGATAAATCTTTCGAGTCGAAATATCTTGGTCTTGTTTTTTACCATGGCCGGATTTTGAGGGAGGTGCGCACCTCCCCTGGCCCTAAGATCGTTTGGCCCCTCCCCTGAGATTTTCATCTCCCCTGAAAATTCATGCACCTCCCCTTGTAAAAAGTTTGATGATGGATCAAAGTCAAAATATAAAAACGAATTAAAAAATAACAAAACCATTACAACCATTATAGTCTCAGCAACACTTCCAGTTGCTGCAATAGTCATCAATCAAATATTCAAAATTGTCATTACCATGTATTGTCATGCTATTTCCAGTTGATTAAAGTTAAACTTTAACAATACAGAGTAAAGTTATGTTATGTTACGAGATATTATTCAGAGTATGTTTTTGGCTTTTGCTACGTAATTACTAAATTAGTTTCTCAGGATCTATCTATTTTTAGCTCTTAGTTACTCTTCGCCAACGGAAAACTTCATAAAATGTCCTCCTGAAGTGCTTGCCTGGCCAACACGACAAGAACGTATTCTGCAAGACATTCTCCTGTATTCACCTGACCTCGTTTGCTTGGAAGAAGTTGATCACTTTGATGACTATTTTTCACCTAAATTGAAAGTTTATGGCTACTCATGTACCTTCCTGGCTAAACCTGATTCTCCGTGTCTACGTGTGCCAGGGCATACCTCGCCTGACGGTTGTGCTGTATTTGTGAAGGAAGATCGCTTAGAAATTAAGCAATTGCAGGAAGTGGTTCTGAAAGATGAGCAAGGCTTGCCGTCAAATCAGGTTGCTATTCTTGTCATTCTAAATGATCTTCAAAGCAAGCGTACTTTCCTGGCAGCGGTTACACATCTCAAAGCTAAAGAAGGAAACGAAAAGATACGACTAGCGCAAGGGAAGGATCTGCTTTTAAATCTTACACTAATGAAATGTGCTGCGGGAAGCGACACCAAAGGATTACCGATCTTAGTATGTGGTGATTTTAACGCCACACCCGATGAACCTGTTTATCAGGAAATGCTAGAGAAAGGTTTGAAAAGTGCGTATTTCAGTGCGACGAAGCACGAGGCTCAGTTTACGACATGGAAATTCAGGCCGAAAGGAGAAGTGTGCCACACAATCGACTACGTGTGGCATTCCTCAGAATTTATTGTGCGGAATTTCCTTGAGATACCTTCAAAGGATGTTGTTGGAACTACAGCGTTACCGAGTGTTGGGTTCCCATCCGATCATTTATCACTGCTTTTTGACTTTGAACTGCCGCATGAGTGAATGGATATTTTTAAAGGATGTGTGATTGTCACTGGAGTATCCTTTCATTAATTAACGAAATAGCAGGATCCGTTGAAGACTAATTTTTCCGTATAATCATATTTGCATTGTCTTTCCATTGTTTTGGAAACCCTACTGTTTTCCATGCGTTCCAGTCACTCATTGCATGCTTGACCTAGTTTTGCATTCCTCCAAAGCCAAAGGGCTTTTATAATTTTGATGTTATTAGGATACTATTTTAGTTTTTAGTGCAAATGCGACCGATAGCTTTATAAGTGTATTAGGGTATCAGAGATTCAACGTTACGAGCAAAGGCTCCTTCGAGAGTTAACATTGATTGTTTTTTACTACTTTAGCCGAAGGACCTTTTGAAACGTTCAAAATCAGCGCTTCTGTCTCTGAGACTCTAGCTACCACGAATAAGTTTATTAGTTGCAGATATTTATATGCCGTCAACGACGGAAATTGCCCGACTTTCAATATCTAACAGTTCACACCTTAGATAGAACAGCACACTATTTATTCCTATACATGCAGGGTGTATATAAAAAAGATAATTCAACTTTGGCAAGTTATCGCGCGCATAATATTTAGTTTCTAGACTTTTTCACACAAATAAAGATCAGGCTTTTAGCTGTCAAATGACACGCTGCATTTTTGTATCACTGGATCAATAATGCCCAATACGATACGTCAACCATTTGCCCAAATGATGATTGCCTATACAGTTCAGCATTCCCGGTTCAGTCTGCAAATTTCTTGCTTCGTTTTAGTGTTCTAACCACCAAATTTCGTTGCAAAATCGCGATTTTAACCTTTCTTAAATTTACCAAGACTTGATAAATAGCCCATGGGTTACGCCATCTTATTAAAATCCTTAAATATAAACCGAAATGAGAATAATTTCAATAGGCAAACAATAGCTTTGCGGTCAACTCCCAATGGCAATGGTGGAAAAATGCGTTTTCGAAAGGCAATTTTTAATCGTATCGTATATGGCCATTTTTTATCGCAATGATACAAAAAGGGTATCATTATTAGCAAATATATAACCTAAATAATACATACACGACAACATGCTAAAGTTGGATTAATTTTTTTGATACACCCTGTATAACAAGGTCATCGTATACTTTTTTGTGCATAAGTCCATATTATCCCTTTTGCAACTAATGAGATGGACTGCCCAGCAAAACTATACTCGAATCGTGGGTAGGAATTGCACAACTTTCTTACCATTTCTGCCCCTTCAACCCCCTGCCTCGTACACCTATATGGTGACATATCTTTATAATATGATTATAAGTCCACGAAGTCAAAGATAAAAAATCATAGAAAAATCGCTATAAATATACTAATTTACCTTGTTTAACCTCTCTTTTGTTTGTAAGCACAATACTGCGAGGTATTTTTAGATTATGTCAATTTAAAATTAGCATATTAAACGTCAATTATAAATCCAAGTTCTGGTTAATGTTTGTTTATTGCTATGTTCTTGTTTATTTACGCCGTTTGTTGAACAAATTAAAGACACACACAACCTCGGACCCACAACACGGCGCGCAAATTGAAAACCCCGGGTAAGACATTGATCCGTGCATGCCTCAAAACAAGAAAAACAAACGCATATGGCTGATGTTCAAGCCTCGTTTCTATGTCAAAGCTGATTTCATTTCTGGATATATGCCCTTAGGTTTAAAATAGACAAAATTTTGGATATGTTCAAACTTCAACGGAGCATCTTTTACTGTATTGTTTGTAGTGCAACTCAGTGGGCTGTGAGTAAAAACCAGCCATTTACAGTTAAATGAATAAAAACCGGATCTATCGAGTGTATTCCACGTGTCTATTGAGTAGGATTAATACGCAAGTTTCCGTTGACTCTTATGTCCTTGAAATGTCTGCGGGATGTGCTTGACATTAAAGGTTAATTTCCAGTAACTCGGTAAAACATGGAATCTGGAAATCTGGAATCTTTCTATATTACACCAAAATGTATCTCTTGCTAATAAATTGATTTCTATTATTTATTATTTTTGATACAGAATGCGTTATATTCTGTGCGTTATATATAAGATATTTTCGCAAGATTATCGGCTATTTCCTTAGGTTTATTTTACTTTAAAGCACTTTCTAACACCTTCGCTTTGCGGCAGGAAACCAATTTCTATACAGGCGCCGGCATAGGCAAGAGCGAAACTTCATGTAAGATCTGTTCAAAGCACCCAACGTCTGCGCATCTGCGAAGAAGTTAATGACAAAACTAGTTTTTAACATCACTTGTTTTCAGTATTTAATACGAAGTACGTTTCCCTCCCAGCTTAATATTCAGAAATATACGTTGGTAGCCTGACGATTATGTGTCTCCCTACATGCTGTCCCCTGTGTCAATTAACCTACATGTTAGATGTAAAGTATGTACAAGTATTTTTAGATGGATATCAATTGATCTATCAACATCATCTCAATTTGAACGACCTGCACGTGTTAATTTGTTTACGTTCTCCACTCACGCAATGTTAATATATTAAACTAAAAGTAAATATCCAACACTCAGTGTCAAAGGTTACGCTATCTCATCTATCTAAATGTTATTATTTGACCCTTGTGTTATAAGCTAAAGCGATCAAAAGCACTGAGCCTGAGATGAGCGTGACTCGTATCACTTATCCGATCATTCTCCCTCTGGGCATTTGTGGAATGCCACACCTCGTGCGGAGAGAAAAATAGCCAATTTTTAGTTTGCACTTTGAAGATTGAAAGCCCAACCTTGTGGATCGATGGGATGGCGTTGACTCTTATCGTGCAGTTTCTTATACTGTATTTGCGACACTGGCTTTTGTGAAAAATAGCGCATAGCCTGTCAGCATAACTCATAAGTTATGTCTAATTGCCATAAAAAAACGCGACCGAACAAAAAATTGTTTGTTTTTGGCCTTTGAACCGACAGATGGTTTTCTACATTAAAGCCATTTCCATTTCAAACGTATCGTAACGTACCGTAGCATTTTCTTTTGTTTCGAAGTCATTAGTTCCACACTTGTGCTCAGGAAACAAAGAAATACGTTACGTTTCGCTACGATACGGTTGATGTGGAAAACAGCCTTAAGAACATCTGCCAGTGATTTACAACGCAGAGTCAGAGAATGGATTTTTGAAACCCCTAAAATAGAAGCTTCTGCGGATCGGAGGAGGCTATACTTATGGCACTATCACACCAGCAATATAGCAAGCCAACTCGTTCTACACCATTTTAACACAAACGTTTACGTAGAACAAAATATTTTTGTGAGGAAGAATCTACCAATCAGCATGACAGGTTTCTACCTTATTTTTTGATACAAAATGATCTTTTTCTACATTTTATTAACTAGTATTTAAATACTGTGAAGGCTAGGAATTATAAAAGAGAAAAATACAGACACCGTTAATTTTGAAGAGTAAAAGTCAGAGCAATATGCGCCGTTTCTACCACACATTGGATGTTCACAATGGTATTTTCACAGAATATTTTTGACACTTCATAAGACCGTTTAGTGATCAAAATTTCTTAGTCTCTGCTAGCCTGCGTGGCAGGCGTTCTATTGTGGGAGAGCAAGTTTTGTTTAGGGTTTTGTTTAGAGCGCACACGAGACGAGAAAAATTAAGCGAGGCAAGAAGAAGATAGGGAGGCGGGAGAAACTGTTCTCGTCGATCTCGCGTGCGTTCTAAACAAAATCCTAAACAAAACTCGCCAACAATAGAACGCCTGTTAAAATCTCATAAGTCTCTGGTAAAATCCCATTTTAAATACGGCGCGTCATAATTATGTGGGCTCTCTGGCTTGTAATCTACGAGTTTGTCGATAAATCACGGAAACGTTGATGCCGAACGTCCAATCCGACATCCGAACATCTTTCCAGAAACTAAAAAACAATTGTAGAATACATTTTGTGATAAAATTAAAAAAGGACTGAAATTTCGAGAATTTTATTGACACTGATATTGTCACAATGATACTGTGCAAAGGAGTCGAGTTACGCTTGTGACATATAGGTTTAGTCAGGGGCGCATATTAGGGGGTGTGGGAGGGTGTGACCCCCCCATAATTTGTGAATTTTTCAAAAAAGTCGGTCCCAAATTGTAAAATTACACTACTTAATTCGGTCCGAGTTGGTCCGAAACATCCTGTCTAAAAACGTATATAATAAACGATAGAAAATTTGTCAATAAAAGAAATCAACATTGCAAAACCCAGAGATATATTTTCCTCTTAAAGCAATATACTCAAATGTAAGATGACATAGCCATACATGACTGCGCAAAACCAACTTTTGCTCTGCCGCATTGTGCGTTCTATTCCACGTCAGTAATTCAACGTCAGTATCCCCTGGGTTTAGTGTAATGCTCTGAAATGTCACGAGAAAAGTCGGTGTAGTATTTTTGTCAACAAAAGTCAGCATGCTAACTGTGCTTTAGGATTGAACACTTTGAACAATCGCACTTCTATTGTTCTTAGTGTATTCTAGTTAGATCTGTCCAATTATATATAATCTGCAGATATTTCACAAGTAACTTGATCTCTAAGATAACTCTTGCTCTCTATGATAACCCTTATTGGTCTCTATGATAACCCTTACGTATGAAAGATAAATTGTATGGCGCATTCTAACAAGAGCTTTCGGCAATGAACATGATTAAAGACCTTTTTGAGTTTTGCTGCCAAGTTTCTGAGAATTTTAATACATATTAATTAAATTAAAGTAGTCTTGGCGTGTGGTTCCATTTGGTTCCGTTTAAGAGTAACCAAATGGTCTTCGTGTGTTTACTATTACCAACAATGCCACGTATCGTCTTAGAAGCAACGACCGAAAACTTCACTTAAACAAACCCAATACTGATTTCATGAAAAAGTCCTCATATAGGGCAGCGTCTACGTGGAACAACTTGCCTTGTGATAAAACACCCTTCGTTATAGTATCCTTTATATAAAACATTTTCTTACTATACTCTTTTTATAAAGCATATTCTAATGAGATGTTTTTGAACTCTAAAACGCGTCAGAAAAAAAGAAAAAAGAAATCAAAGAATGAAGACGAAGCTATGCGTGTATAAATAAATGTTACGCTGCAATAATTCTGCAAACGGTCTATTCTGTACATCTAATTTTTGATTTGGTAACCGCGACATTTGGTCTACAACTAGCTAGTGCTGGGAAAGTCCTGGGGATGAGCTAGGTTATTATATTGTTTTCATCGGTGCAAAATGCAATTGTAATTATGTTTTTATCTCTTATCCCACGAGTACTTCATTAGTGTAGTTGATGCAATCTTTAGTTAATCTTAATGAAATTTTATAAAATAAATACAGTATTGCTTGTACGTTGATATTTTCTCACGTTACATAGCGCGTGTGTTGGTTGGTGGTCTGTTGTGACGATGCAGTCTTGTGGATGTGGAGGTATAGATAAACTGCATCAAAAAACAACATGACATCAACGATAAGAACCATGCCAGTTTTAATTGGTTCCCACGCAACAGGGAAAACATAAAAATGTGACTATAAAAAATTCGTAGAATTTTTCACACTAAATTTTCACCATAAAATGGGTGTAAAATGGTCAGAGAGTGGTTGTAATAAACGGATTTCGGAACATATGTCGTGCTAATTGTGATGCCCTCCGCTCCGAATAATTTCCTGCTCTACAATAGAGTTCGGTGTGGGTTAAAGTAGCAAGTGCCGTCAATGACAAGTCGAGAAAATTAGATTACTTTTCATCGTCAATGATTGTATAAATAGACCGTCATATTGCGTATCACGGCATAACTGAAGTAGCGTGAGACGAGTAACAAATATTTCAAAGTTTTAAGATGTCTACTTCAACTATTCTATTCCTCAACCTGTTATTCCTTTTTGTGACAGGTGAGAACATACATACTATAGGCAGCACTGGTATTTGTGATCTCAATGCTATTGTCCGAGTTGGAGATATCTTACGATGGAGAAGCCCAACAAATCAAACGATCTACATCAGAGGTGAAGAGTGCCACACGAAACTTAACATTGTCATTCCACCTAAACGTAAGTAGTTTCATCTTTGTTTTACAATGATATATAGTAACAAAACTAACTATGTATCGATCAAGAGATCACAGTTTTCGCGTTAATACGTTTCCTAAATACGGCAGATAAAATACTAAAGGCAAATCAAGCAAGCAGGACAGGACCGCAGCCTAAAGTGTCGAGTAAAAAATGGAAACGTTTCAATTTGATTTTGACTATGACTTAAATTAATAAAGTCTTAACCTTCATGTTCATTGACCAGAACGATTGTTCTCTCTAACCAACACAATTTTTAAATTCAAATCTATTAATTAGCTCCAGCGTGTCGGTGACATACTGAAACGACTCTTTTGTTTTGCAAAACTGCTCGAAGTAATCAATTCTGTTATCAAATGCAAGTTAATAATGCCAATTGGTTTATGGAAACGTTTTAGTTTAGGCATTTCAAATCCTTTCTTCTCAACTCTGAGATAACGCTCGATAGTATGGGGAAAATTGTTGATGAGCGCATCAGTTTAGGGGCGTGTTTGTAATGTCATAATTCATAAAAGGATATACTCCTGTGTACAAAGGATCGCCGATTTTCTGCTATCGTCAATTTACTCAACATCAAAGACTTGCGTGCCATGTTAGTTATAACAATGTATTTCCATCCAATTACCGTCAGTCCGTCACTAGTTTATTGCATGCACACACTGCCAAGCCATGCATATCTAGTAGCCTACGTTTTGACAATAAGCGGTACAGATATGTATAGGCAATCGTTATACAGAGATGAAATTTCTATAGAAAATGCAGCATCTATAGCTCTTACCGGCGGAGTTGTTACTTGTTGCTTATGAAAAGCAGAAGTGTTTCACCTATCCTACCTCACTAAATCTACAACGGATTTTCCAATTTCCATTTGGTTGTATTAAATCAAGTGTTATCAAGTTTTGTATACTCAGTCATTCCAAGTAAATTTAGCACAATATATACAGCAATCGGTAAATTAAACAATGTATATACAATCCTAAAACATTGAGCAATTAGTCTCGCGCCTATGCCTATGGCTATATATGTGTCAAAGGAAGTTGTTCTAATCAAACACTACTTGATTTATAACACCTATTTACTGCATCGTTTGGCACTTGAGTTCGAAGGCAATACGTCCGAGCCTAGCCGAGTAAATCGATTTTAACTTAAAGATTTTAACAGCAACAGGTTATCATGACACCTCGTATATATATAGTTGTCGAAATATGCGTTGATTCACAAATTTGAAGATGAGCCGCCGTTTAAACATAACTGCATGCATGGTTAACTGGATTTCACATTATAGAATGCAGCGTTTGAATACAGGCTTATATATATATACTAGGCCTGTTTGAGTAAGCTTGAAGTGTGGTCGTCCCATTTACACAGTGATCTTGCAGTTTACGTCCTTTGTGCATGATAGATACTGATCACAAGGGTAAACCGAAAAAAATGCAGTATACTATAGAGAGTGAGTTATTAAAAGTGGCTACTTTTACTATTTTTACTATTTTATAACCCTTTGGCTATGGGAAAACGTACGTTTGGATTTGCCGTGTTGTTTGTTGCTCGGCGTTAATATATTATAACAATTAGAGTTTTAATAACACATATATGTATTATGAGAATGCCTCCTGTTTTGTTGAATATAAACTGTTTACAACAGAATATATAAGAATACGACTAATATTTTAAACAAAAATTCTTGTCACCATACCAAGACGTTTCGTACATAACCGGCATCATGCAGGATGCAGGATAATGCAGCCAAGAATGATTAAATTGCGTTTTATGGTGATATAGTGTACACTGTGTAAAAACGATAATAATAGTGTACACTGTGTAAAAACGATAAGACTTATAAGTTATAATGATACATATCACGACTCTATGACTACGTGATGGTTGCATGTTGTTGGAAATATCACACACTGTATTACTATAGGCGTATATCCTTAGGCTAACAATAAATGTCATGTTGACAAACTTATAATAAATGAATGCTAATTTAAGAGCCGAAGTATGACTTCACACGGCGACAGGCCCGCGTCGTCCCTTAATAACTTTTACACTATGTTTTTGTGTTAATAATAGTACAACATGGCATCATGTAATCTGTAATTTGACATGGATTTGTATACAATGTTTGATTTATACTTGTTTATATATAATACAAAATGACGACAAACACGATTAAGAACATTCATTGCAAAGGCGGCAAAAAAAACACAGAAAAATGTTTTGCAACTACTGGGGTTAATGTTGTAAACTTGATGCCATCTTTAGTTTGCCCTTGATTTGTAACGTGTAGTGAAGGCTGAGGTGTAATACTAATCTTGTCAAAACCTCATTAACAATTTATGAGCATTTAGCCCACTGGCTTTCTGTCTTATAAAACATGCACCCTTGTCCCTTCATTACTTAGTCACGTGTGCGACGCAGGCTATAACATTCTCTATTTTTCATAATTGTAAAGATATATACAAAAACCTAGTTTCCATTTAGTGGTAACGGTTGTGACCATATCAAGGGGGCCGATGTAATACAGTGTCGATACTATATCAATTAGGACACACTGATTTGCATACAGCACACAGAACATAACAAAAATCCAAACTATCTCACATCGCCGAACATGCATGACTTGGTAACGACAGTTAAGACCAAATGGAACCCAGGGTTTATTGAATTTTTTGAAGCCGTTCAACAAACTCTAAGTACATGTTTTATCATGCAGACTTCAATCCAACCACTCCTAAGCACTCCTGGTTTGAAACCAAACGTAATAAACTTGTTTATGATATAGTTACATGTAACTAAAATTGTAACAGATTGCTCATATATACTAACAAATCATTTTGACAAGCACTAATAAGGCACCCTGACCTTAACCTTTAATGTAGATTAAATCACTGATAAATGAAAATTACAATGCGGAACGTTTTGCCAATGTCAATGACGTTAACATTTAAATTATGAAATCAATGAAATGACAATGGAGCATTTTGATAACTGAATGAATCGTGATTGGATGGCACTAATTACGCCAAGTGTTACTCATGTATACAAAGTCCCAATTAAAAATCAATCTTTATGTTTTGTCGTGAAACTGTGTTAAAATGTCATGTTCGTAAAACTGTGATAAAATGTGGTGTATATTATGTATAATGTCTATGTGTCTAAAGTTATAGTAAAAAGAGTATTTGCCAAAACGTGATGGGAAATGATGTAGTAGCACGACTAAGCATAAAGCACGCACATATCAGTGTAGATTACGGAACCGCCTGTCCAACACATCGACGCAAACGGACATAAAATTGGCGCAGTGTGGTGCGAGAAGGAACTGTAGATTGTAAAAACATCCCAAATCGTGCATAAATTGCGTAAGGGAAATACATCAGAGGCTGATTCAGAGATAAAGTATAACATCCTATTTTGTTAGTATAAATATAAGTAGAAGGGTGGCTCGATACAGTAATCACAAAAACCTTATTCAAGAATCGCGAAAACAAAACTTCATACTCTGTGAACAAATCCGTGTGACCATTTGTGCGCGTGGGAATATTAACGAAAGAACTTACAAAATGATCTGACGTAAGCAGTTGTTCGCGCCATCTCGCGTCATTATGCGTGTTATATACCGTTTCATGTCAATTGCTGACGTCATTAAAAAATTCCATTTTTGAAAAACAATGCGCTATATCTCATTATTTTGTCTGGTGACCTATGTTCAAATTTTGCATGCTGTATTGCACCGCAAAAATCTTTCATTGTACCAAAAATAAAAAATTATGTAATGCCAAAAAACGTTTATCGAAGAAAACGACATTTTTCCCTTTTTCAAAGAAATGGCATTACAGAATTTTTTTATACTTTGCTTATTGTTAGTCTGTCTTGCAAGTAAAATAATGCACGAAAAAAAATTGGGTGTCACCGTGCTTCTTTTCCAACTACATGAGGCGATAGGCTATTTTAGAGTGAATTTCGTACGCGTATGTTGCCATAGCAACGAACTGTGTGTTACTAAAACTAACATAATTTGAAAGTAGAAACATCAAAATATATGAAAACCCTGATACCTGATGAATAAAACCTAAAAATATAGAGTTTAATAATTTCAAATTGTTGATCACCTGAATTTTTGAAAACTGTATCGAGCCACCTTAAGGGCTATATCAACGTGCACTAAAAGGTGTAAATATTTGTACAGAAGTCTAAAATAAATGTCAAAAAATACAGTCCCAAGTTGTGAAGTCTATTGAATCTGGTTCCAGCAATAGCGTGACTTACATCGCAGTGAATTTGCGCGACATGTTTCATTATTGCCAAATTGGCATGTTGAGCGGAAACTTTCTCACTGAAAAAGCGGTAAACACTGGCGTTCTCTGTGCCGATATTTTTCATACCTCTTGAGTCCTGGATTTGACAAGTAAGAAAATGTTGACGGAGTAAAGCAGTAAAATATAGGAAATTTGTGTATATTCGTGCCAATCTTCTCTCAAGTTCTAAATAGTCTTAAACTCATTTTGAAAACTATAGTTCATGAATGCATTTTAGATATACATAATCTCAGGCAACACTTGGCGGCCAGAATATATTAGAAAGACCGCGAAGGACCACCGAATGTAATTGTTCTTTATAACACAGCCACATGGAAGCACGGGTGGCAGATGCGGTTAGCGTGCAGCCCCTTACCTCTGAGTTAAGCCTGCTATACTGCAGATTGAGGGCAGGGATTTACTCAGGTCGGGTACCGTCCCTTTCCTTGATAAACTCATTTAAGTAGAGATTGGTTGGTTCTCTCCTGTGCTTCGAGGGTTTTTCTCCGGGTTCTCTGGTATTCCTCCATCGCTAGTGGTCTTGCACAGTACAGCAGGTCTACGTGCATTTACGATCAAACGAAACAGCCGAGAAGGAATATATTTGTTAAAGAATGTTGACAATAAATATTAATTTTGTGTAGTTAGAAACTAAAAAAGACAGAAAAACTCTAATGTAAATTATCTTACACTTTTTCAATACCTGGCTTTGTTTTTCGAGAACCTGCAGTTTGTTTGTTATGTAAATAAGTTGACATCATGCATGGAACCTCCAGGTTACATATACATACATATATTATTCAGCTCACTCCCCGTCGGGGCTTTTCAGTGACCGATTACATCAAGTATTTCGCTTACCTATATTACGTACTTAGCCTACACTATATATTTTTACAACAATTGTGATATTACTTTCCTAATCTATATATCCTATAACCCACCCATCTGCAGTCAGCTTTCCCTGCGGAGAAAACCCACGACTTTCGGCAGAGCGCTGACTTACTCTTTTCACATGAGTAGAGTCCCAGCGAGAATTGAACCCACAACTCAGAGGTGAAAGGCGCTTGCTCTGACGACTGCGCCACCGAAGCCCCAAATCGTTCTGTGTGTGCATATATTTAACATCATGTCAATCGTTTTTCTAGAGAACGCGACATACGTCTTTCAGCTTCGTGGTATATGCCAATATCGCTCCAGTGCTTGTCCGTCAGAGGTTGGAATTTTAAATGTCAAAGGTAATTTTACAAAATATGTGTTTTTTACTTAAAGAGATTTTTGTAAACTGTTGATGTCTCCCACACGAGGCCACGACTACAACATCTTTTATAGCCCTTGCTAGCATACACCCACTAGATATTTTCACCGCATTCCTAATAGTCGGACTGACAATGACAAATATATATACAATTCTCACAATTATATTCATGACGTACATGAAAAGCACAAACGGAAAGCATAAGGTACGGAAAGGCTAAAGAAAGACAAAAGGCAAACAAATTGTAGCCTGCGTAGCTGGCGGTTTAAAGGGGTTGGGGAGTTGAGGCGCGGGCAGTCAAAAGTTAGGGAGGCGAGATAGGGAAAAGGAGACTCGTCTCCCTGATTTTTGGGTACCTGCACTTTGTTAAACTCCCAAACTCATTAAAACCGGAAGCTACGCAGGCTAAAGATAAGCACACGGTGCTGCACAGCTTAAGCATGAACACAGACTTCTAAAAATTTCGAAAGAACATCAGTCTTCCTCTTCCCTTATATACAGCTAATTCAAAAAAGGTTGTCCTTTGCAAACCTTAAACTCTAAAACCTTAAACCTTAAACTCTAAGCGCGAAAAGCACTATATGGAAGCGCAAGTTTCAAGTTTAGGAATTGAATCTGGCGGTCATTTGTGAGTGGAATTATTAATATCTCCCTAATTCCTACAAGGATATATCAATCACAAATGGCCGCCATATTCAGAATTCCTAAATTTGAAACTTGCGCTCCCATAGTGCTTTTCGCGCTTAGAGTTTAAGGTTTAAGGTTTAGAGTTTGCAAAGGACAACCTTTTTTGAATTAGCTATATATATATATATATATATATATATATATATATATTAATAGTCAAATCTGCAGACATGCATGTTTCGCCGTTCAACGGCTCGTCAGTGCAGCTTAAATATATAATGTATTTGTATTTTGCTTTATCAGGTCGAATTGAACGACGGAGCATTTCTCCAAATGGTAGCAAAGGTGAGTTGATCACGAATTTAAGAGCCTTACTGGACTTTCAGGGGGAAAGTTTTGCACTGATAGAGATATCCAGTATAAAGAAAGTTAGTTTGCATATACTGTATATATATTTATAAAATAACATGTATATAACGCGTGCTCTGATTGGTTGAAACCCGTGTTTGGATCAGGCCATCCAAACACGGAAGACTATCGTGTTGTTGTTATTTTATAAAGCAATTACTTTATGGTTTCCGTGTTTGGATGGCCTGATCCATGCAAACACTTGGGAATGTTGCTCGAGTTAAGAAAAGCTCGCAAAATCACTCGCCTTCGGCTCGAGATTTCGCGCGCTTTTCTTAACTCTCGCAACATTCCCGCGTGTTTGGATCAGGCCATCCAAATACGGAAACCATAAAGTAATTGTATAATATAATTAGTCTTGGTATATTCTAATTTAAAATACTATTTTAAGGAAATGTTTGTAATTATATTATATTATATATTATATATTATATATTATATATTATATATTATATATTATATATTATATATTATATATTATATATTATATATTATATATTATATATTATATATTATATATTATATATTATATATTATATATTATATATTATATATTATATATTATATATTATATATTATATATTATATATTATATATTATATATTATATATTATATATTATATATTATATATTATATATTATATATTATATATTATATATTATATATTATATATTATATATTATATATTATATATTATATATTATATATTATATATTATATATTATATATTATATATTATATATTATATATTATATATTATATATTATATATTATATATTATAAGTATATTTTCTTTATCCTAGATCAATTATGCGTGGTCCTCTGTCAGGGAACGTATATTTCACTTAAAGATCTCGCCAGTTCCAAGCTATGCAGTTATCAATATGATTATGGTAGGATGAAGTACTTGATAATAATTGCACAAAAATAACTCGTATCAGCCTAGGTCAAAGGAATCATAAATTGTATTAATATGTGGTGGTAGTTGGTAGGAGCGTAGAGGAGAGCCTGGGAACGTGGTTGGCTCAAACAACAAAAAAGCGTTACTTTAATAAGTTTCTAAATACGTCATATTAACTTTAGGAAGTACAAGTGACAGCATGAATTTCCTGATGTAACATGACCTTACTAGAAAAAAGCATAAATGGTTTTGCCACGGTTCAACCACAATCAAGCGATTTATGCCAAACTGCTACTGGATCATATTGGATTTAAACTACCCCCAGACGTTGGATAGATTTATCCGAAGGATAGTAAATTTTCCGGATAACGCTTTTCAAGCTTTGTACCAACGCGATTTTTACCCTGGATAAAATGTATCCACTGGATGGTGATTTATCCAGGTCCCAACTCCAAGAGTACAAACTGAATTAGCTATGTATGAATAGACTTGACCACTATACCTTTTTATTTCTTTCTCTAGTTATTCGCGGTACGGTAAACAGATACTACATACCACAAGGAGGTAAAGAGCATGTTGAACTGACTGTGAAGCATGACTATCTTCAACCTGTCTGTTCAAGTAATTGTCGCACGATTCCCACATACAAATTATCATTCTTATGGATGCGACGTTCTCAGAATTGTACATGTCCAAAATTAAAGAGTGGTAGTGACGTCCTCGTCATGGGTTTTCGGTCTGGCACTAAATTTGCCATTGATACCAGAAGCAAAAGTACAAATTGGAACTCGAAAATGGCAAATAAACTTCTTGCCTACCAACACAAAGTAAACAGAAATCCTCCTTGCTCCTAAATCTCAAACAGCAATTACAAAATATCAATGAAGGGAAGGTGTAGTTGGTCACATGCAAAATGTCTTCACATACTGTACAAAGTATAAAACAAATTATATATAAGTAAATTAAATATATTATATAGTATATATTATAGTGATTATGCACAGAAAGGACAATTCGAGACAAAGAATGCTAGCTGACTCGTCCCCGGTCGCTCGTCCCGCAATGAGTGATGGGAATGCATAGAGCATTCCCATGGACCTTTGCGTCAGTATTATTCTGTTAGAGCTTTCCCATGGAACATCGCGCGCACATTTTTTGAGGGACTGTGGAAGAGTCAGGACTGCTAGCCGTATAACCCCGTATTGACCATGCAAGATACCGTAGCTCGTAATATTAATGTAAATATATATGGTACATACTCGTAATATCAATTTAAAATATTTACCCATATTAAATTTAAAGATGCAATCCACGTTTACTGCGATGAGTAATATGATACTGCACGTAAGCAAATTTGCATATTTTCGGACAACTTTTGTAGCGTGATAGTCAAAATATAATATACACGTGTGCTAACTAAAAAAGTCAAAAACTCATAAAAGTAAGGAAGAATCCTATTTAAATGTTTTAGTATAGGAAGTAATTCACGTTATTGTCTGTGTCATTAATTAAACGAATGAAAGAATATATGGTCGTATTGGCAGGAAAATATAAGCATATATATCATTGTCAGAACAGACAGTGTTCTGCGCGATAAATCGACAAATATTCGAATGGCAAAAATATGTTCTTTACATGTTGGTGACTCGCAATACCAGCAAAGTTAGAAAAGAATGAAGGAACAACACTATCGTTTTATAGCTTTTCAACAAATCAAGAAAAGGAGAGAAATTATCTGGATGAGGCGACAAGAATCTGGACGATTCCGGCAATTCTAAATTCTGAAACTTGAAAGTTAAATTTGCAGCAAATCTTTCTTTCGACTCACTTATTCACAAAATTCCATATCCTTTTCGATGTCAATGTCACATATTGCTTTTGCCAAACTTGAGAAAGCGTTAATTCCTTTCTCAAAAAGGGTACTCTTATATGTTTGTTAGATAAGTGCAATGGTTCATTTTAATCACCTTTTTATGTCGATTTAAGTTCCAACCTAAAGGTGAGAAAGCTGATTATCTAACAATTTTATACAAATCAAATTTCCTTACAGACAACCGACTAGGGTGCCATTATATCGCTCAATTGTATCGTTGGTAAAAAGACGAAAAATGATACCCTATTCAGTCAACTATGTTGATTTTTAGCAAGACGAAAAAGGTCGGGTACCATTTTTTATTGTTTCACACTATTGGGCTTGTTTACATGGAGGTAGGGTGACCCAAGCAGAACTTACCAGAAGGGTTACTCTACTAAGTGGGATACCCTATAGCCGTATTGTGTTTGCGCGTTGCCTTTACATGCGCGCTAGGGTGACCCTATCATCATAGGGTGACCCTATCATCATCATCATCATCATCATCATCAACTTTATTTAAACACGGAAAATCATCAGTAATAATATTTACATAAAATATGGATAAAAGAAAAACACACATAAAATAATTTACTGTTCTACCTAATTGCCGTGTGGGAGTCGGATCGATTATTATACAAGAAAGCCCGATTATTTGACAAGAAAGCCTCCAAACCCGTCTTAAAAGCAGAGAAAGCGGTCAGTTACCGATCTAAGAGATCCTGGTAAAGAATTCCATAAGAATGCCCCACTATAACTAAAGGAGCGTTTCAAATATTCAGTGCGTGACAGCGTGAGTAGTAGGGGAAGGAGGGTTCTGGAACGGGCGGTGCAGGCGGTGCAGGCGGTGCAGGCGGTGCACGAAGCACCGCTCATCTGCATCGTTTGGTAATGTCTGGTTACTTCAAAAGGGCGAAAAAGGGGGTTTAACGAATACGAAAACGTACTGTTTTTAGAGCTAAATATCGTTGCCAGGATACCGCTTTGATGATGCATGCATAAATTAACACACGGATTAAAGTTTGTAACATTATATTTTTTAAAGTATAACAATTATTTACACAAATATACAGTAATTATACATATTGTCCGGGTTTTACAGTGTTTTCTAGTTTAGATCGTTTGACTTTGTAAACAGTTCCGTCTTCCGTTAGCACAAGTTTACGTTTCTGTCCTTTATGCTCCACAGGCTTAACGTCCAATACTTTAAACACTTTACGTTTCTTGTTTGCAGGCAACAACGGTACTTTTTCGTAGTCCAGTTTATTTTTGTCTTTCTTTGTTTCTCCAGAGTTAGAATGTTTTCGTTTACTGGGCTGTCCATGCTTTAATTTGGCGGCTCGTAAGTAAACATTAAATTTTATTTCCATCTCTTCCTGCCGCTTTAATAAATTTTCCAGACTTTCTAATTATAGGGGTTCCCTCGGAGTTCCCTAGGGGTTCTGTAGGGGTTCCCTCGGGGTTCTGTAGGGGTTCTCTCGGGTTTCTCTCGCGCCTTCGTATTTTTCTCATGCGTCTTCGCATTAAGTTCGCCTTTTTCTCATGCGTCTCCGCATTAAGTTCGCATTTTGCTCATGCGTCTCCGCATTAAGTTCGCCTTTTTCTCATGCGTCTCCGCATTAAGTTCGCATTTTGCTCATGCGTCTTCGCATTTAGTTCGCATTTTGCTCATGCGTCTTCGCATTTAGTTCGCATTTTGCTCATGCATGCGTCTTCGCATTTTCTCATGCGTCTTCGCATTAAGGCCCTTTGTCGCCCGATGGCCCGGAATATCTCAGCCTAGCTGACACTTAGTCTTAAGTTCGCATTCTATTCATGCGTCTTCGCATTAAGGCCTTTGTGGCCCTATGCGCCTTCGCATTTTGCTCATGCGTCTTCGCATTTAGTTCGCATTTTTCTCATACCTCTTCGCATTTAGTTCGCCTTTTTCTCATGCGTCTTCGCATTAAGTTCGCCTTTTTCTCATGCGTCTCCGCATTAAGTTCGCATTTTGCTCATGCGTCTTCGCATTTAGTTCGCATTTTGCTCATGCGTCTTCGCATTTTCGTCGGGCTTTTGAGTACGAGATTTATAAAAAATCTCGTAGTCAACTGTAAATAGTTAAATAGTCGAAAGTAATTCCATATATAAGCACGAAAATAGAGTAAGGTTGAGCAAATTTTGTAAACTATATCCCTGATTTAATATTTCAATAACGCTTAAAATTGAAGGGAATACTAGTCGAAATCAACAAGCACAAATAATGAAAAGAATATCTAGCCTTAGTCAATATTTGCCGTGAAAGATTTTAAAACGAGCTATATATGACCTTCGCGTCTGTGCGGGATTTTGAGAATACCGGCGACTAAATCTATCTTTGAATTCTTAAATCGCTAATACAAAACATTGTACGTTGTTTTTCTATTATGTTAATTTTTGTTATAATGTTGAACATTCTATAATATAAGATTGTGACTATTGCTGATACTAGTACTGCTAAACATAATAGACATTTGGTATCTGTATTGTAAATCTCGTAATTGTAAATCATTCCAGAAAACGCATTCATGTGTTTTTCCTGTTACTGAAAAATTGAAGTTGTTCGCTTTTCACTTTTTGTCCACAACTAAGTAACTTTTTTTCAGAAATTATTAGAGTTTTAGAAATAATAGTAACAATTACGAATAGTAAGATTTTCCCCGTCATTCCGTTTTTCCGTCATTCCTTAAAATGCCACTTCGATACATTGCCAAACCCATTCTTGTATTTACACAGACTCTCGTTGTTAGTTGTTACACCACAATATTGATACATTGAAACCTTTCCTTTTTGAACCATCCCAGTAAAGTTTTCACGCCACGATTTAACGAAAAAAGTTTAAACAAGCTAGATAAAAATTAGCACAATGAACCAACTACACAAGTTCATCTTCAATAGTACTGTATAATGCAGCTTTCTTTTTTAACTACTTATCTATTCTGTATATAGCTGAAAGGTTACCGTGTATAAAGATTTTTAAAACAAAAATAATATCCTTGCGTGCGCCATAGTACGAACTTTGTTGTTTTTGGTGTTGGGTTACATTTTGACCATGCGCCAAGTACACTTGGGCGCATACGTTGCAACTGGTGAATTGGATTAGACCTTTCCGCAGGCCCGTAGCTGAGGGGGGCCTGGGGGGGGCAATGCCCCCCCCAACCGGATAATTGTAGCCCCCCAACAGGTAATTGTGACCCCCAACAGCAAAAAGTATGTTATATATGTTAACTTTAAAGTTTGAACTAGTAAACAGAAAATGCAATATTCAATGTTAACCCCCCCCCGTCAACAAGAAAAATTGGTTGACAAACACGTACTGAGATCCAAGACCCACAAATTGAGAGCCAGCTACGGGCCTGCCTTTCCGCACCAAGTCAAGATCGTGTGATGTTTATAAACGTTACCCAAATTTGGCTAACGTTGGTTTACACACAATTCAGAAATCACAACTTTGGATGAATGACAGGCCTTGTTACTATTTTTCTAGTTTACCAAGGAATGGAACAAAGGAGTGACTTTAGCTTCACCCCACACTGGAAATAGTGGATGGGACTGCATTCTATAACAAGATTTTGTTGGCATCTCACTCGATTGAATAATAATTGAAGGGTTTTGTAGATGGAAAATTATTGAGTGTAATAATAATTTTTACACTCAATAATTTTCCATCTACAAAACCCTTCAATTAGTATTCAATCGAGTGAAATGCCAACAAAATCTTGATATATTTACCCACAACTTAACATGGCAGTACCCTAGTATATATACATGAACTTGTGGTTAGAGCTCGACAACTGGACTCTGTAGCTCAGTTGGTTAGAGCGCTGCACCGGAATCGCAGGGTCGCAGTTCGATTCCTGCCAGGGACCTATAGTTGCATTTTTCGCAGCTGTTCCTGGTTAGGTCTAATAAATGTATATTTACACTCAATAATTTTCCATCTACAAAACCCTTCAATTTGCATTCTATAACGTTTTACATACAGACGTTCAAAAAACCAAACGACTCATAGGACTACAAGATCTACATTTTCTATTTCTTTATTTTTTACACATTCTATAAAACCTGTCATGAATAGTCGAATACATAAGAAAGTTCAAGATTCCAAATACGAAGAGCTGTAATTTGAATTTATTAAATTAGTCGGATTTGTGGAATATATTAAACGAATGAAAATTTACCGTATATTCGTAATTGGAATCTTGCCCTTCGTATTATCATATATCGTGTCTCTACAACTAAGCGACATTTTTCATTTTTTTTCAAAAGGAACACATCGATCTCCTCATTGACAATCATGAACATATTGCAGAACCTTACGATTTCACAGGTTATTATATGCAACCTGGCTATACGTTGTATGCAATCTGGAGTCAAGGATTTGTCTTTGGTGTTTGTTTGAGTTATCATAGTGGAATGTGTTCTTTTTGTTTATTACGTTATAACTAAAATGCAATCCACATCAACAACATGACATAAAGAAGACATATTTATCTCTACTCTGTTAACACTTTCTCAAAAATTGAACACTTAATTTCTTTGATATAAACTTTGGTATATATTTTATATTTTTTACCAGCGTGCAAGGGACGCCTCCATGGGTAACTGGTTTGGAGTGATCTTAAAAACTTTAAAATGACATGTCTGGTGTTCTAACGATCATTAGCCAGACTTTACAGTCAATTACAAATATTATCTATAAATGCAATACACCTTTCCTAAACTAAACTAAACTAAACTATAACGTACATCACTATACTAAACATGCAATACCATGCATAGTGTTTCACGTTGGACGGTTTTTTGTTCCCATCATAAAGTCATGACCATAACTTGACTAGTCATCACTTCTTTTTCTTCTTTTGATCTTCGCCGTCATCAGGTGAATACACAGGACTAGACGGAGAATAAGCTGACGCTGGAGAGTACCCTGGTGTAGCAGGTGTGTAGCTTGGAGAAGATGGAGAATATTGTGGTGATGAGGGGGAGTACTGTGGGGAGACGTTTGAAGCACCGCCTGGTGTTGAAGGACTGTATGTCGGAGATGAAGGGGAGTATCTGGGTGCAACTGGACTATAGTCATCACCAGGAGAGTATTGTGGAGAGGTAGGGGAATAATTTGGAGATGATGGTGAATATTGGGGTGAGCTCGGGGAGTAATGAGGCGATGTCGGAGAATTCGGGGAGTATTGAGGTGAACTTGGCGAGTACTGAGGAGAAGATGGAGAGTACTGGGGGGATGTGGGAGAATATTGTGGTGAAGCTGGAGAATATTGTGGTGAAGTAGGGGAATAATTTGGTGATGCTGGGGAGTAGGTGGGAGATGTTGGCGAGTATGTAGGTGAAGTTGGTGAATACTTCGGAGATGTTGGCGTATACGACGGGGAGGTGGGTGAGTAATTTGGAGAAGTGGGACTGTATTTTGGAGAGGTTGGGGAGTAACTTGGGGAGGTGGGAGAATAACTTGGAGATGAAGGGGAGTATTTGGGAGAACTTGGTGAATATGATGGCGATGATGGTGAGTAGTTTCTGTTTGACTCGGGGGTATAACTTGGGGAAGAAGGAGAATAAGAGGGTGAAGATGGAGAATATGATGGAGATGTAGGGCTGTAGTTTGGTGAAGTTGGTGAGTAGGAGGGTGATGTTGGAGAATATGACGGGGATGTTGGAGAATAAGAGGGAGAGGTGGGTGAGTATGATGGAGATGTGGGTGAATACGAGGGCGAGGTTGGACTGTAAGATGGGGAGGTGGGACTATAAGATGGAGATGTTGGGCTGTACGAGGGAGATGTAGGGGAGTAGGATGGGGAGGTAGGTGAATAGGAGGGTGAGGTTGGTGAATACGAGGGTGAAGTGGGAGAGTAAGACGGTGAAGTGGGGGAATAGGAGGGTGATGTAGGACTATATGATGGAGATGTAGGGGAATACGAGGGTGACGTGGGGGAATAAGATGGCGAGGTTGGGGAATAGGATGGTGATGTTGGAGAGTAGGAGGGTGAAGTAGGAGAGTAGCTAGGACTTGCAGGGGTGAAGCTACCAGCATTAGGAGATGTCGGTGAATAACCAGGGGATGTTGGTGAGTAAGATGGACTGGTAGGTGACATAGAAGGTGAACTTGGCATAAATGCAGGGCTAGCTGGTGAATAGCTTGGACTTGCAGCGCCAGCTGGACTGGGGATATATGGACTAACAGGACCACCAGGAGAACCAGGTGAACCAGGATTTGGACTCCAACCAGGACTAAACCCTCCACCTGGACTAAATCCACTGGCATCAGAACCTGTTGGTGAAAATCCAGGTGCTCCCGGAGTCATACCACTACCCATGCCTGGACTCCATGCTTCTTGATAAGTGGGAGTAGCTCCTTGGTTCCATGGTGTCATTTGAGGTGACATAGCTGACGTAGGAGAACTTGCTGAACCAAAGAACATTCCAGATGCTAACAAATTAGGAAAGAAACAATTTACTTGAAATTAAATTAACATTTATATTTAAAGAGTCGTTGCGAGTAATAACCAGAGCGAAAGGGGAAATATTAAATCCTATAGGTTTGAAGTTCTTCTGTGTCGACATAGAGGATGAACTTTTGTATCGATTGCCTTTCTAATGAATTAATTTGCTACATTTAAAAAAAAGTTTTAGATCCAATCTGCAACATTGGAAATAGATTTAGATCGTGCTATAAATAAATATGTCGAAAACGGCAATATCTATATGACAATATTTTATTAAACGCCAAATGAAGCTGCAGTTTTACTCCACAGCCCAGTGGAGTAAGATTGAATTAAAAGTCGGACATTTTCAGTGTTAGTTGGGAAAAATGTTTTCTTTTTCCACCCCCCCCCCCCCTAAAAATTTGGTCCCGTACGCCTATGCCAAACATATACAGTATACTATAGTCAAACTTCTCCTATTTGTGCATTTTGTTGGTCCGTGAATAAGAGTATCCACTACCCACGAAATTCCGTATTAATGAAGCACTTACCAGCCATTGGTCCACTTCCAAACAAGCCACTGGCAAGCATATGTGTTGGGATTTCCATGCCATATTTACATTTCTCAGCATCCAACATAAGATCAAAACATCCAGTACCAATCTTAGGTAGTTGACCCATAATAATACTTTCACTGACTCCGAGTAAATGGTCTACTTCTCCATGGGAAGCAGCTTCCATCAATACGTCAACCTAAAGAATCGAAATATATTATTTAACTAATTCTTGATTGGTGTATTTTTTTCTTATCTATTTAACACAATATTAAAGGAAATAGCTTGGGAACGACGTTGTACACTATTAGGCATTTTTACTTCATTTTAATTTAAGTGAAACGACGATATTGTAACAATGAGGCACAAAAACAGAAGCTGGGGCTTCCCTTACTGAGGCCATTAAGCACGATTAAGGCTACATTGTTTCCTAAATATAAACACCAGTTCCTACGACCTGATTCCAATATCTTTATATACGGTATAATATCGGATTAAGTAAACTTTCTCGGTCCATACCTGGTGAACAGTGTAGTAGGTTGTTGCATTATTGGATGAAAATTTTGTGTGTGAAGAGAACAAGATCCACAAACATAAAGGTGATACTTACAGTTTCCTCAAATGAACATCTCATGAGAGCCCCACAATCTTGTCTGTTTATTCCATGTCGAGTAATAGCCATTAAATGTCCTTTACTAGTCATGACGTCACATAACAATGCTAAATGACGGTAGTTCACGTAGGAACCATCAAACGAGATGACGTGATTCATCTCCCGTTCAACTGCTTTACGTACCGCCTCGATGCCAAGTACCTGGAGGAAGAATAATTATTTAGTGCTTGGAAAATTTAGTTTTAGATTTCTACATTGGTGGACTATTTACTGCATGAATAAACTAAATTAAAATTCAATATTAGGCACTTAGGTACGTTTATCTGATCCCGCATTGTATGGACGGAAGAACATGTTGTATGATTTGAAAGGATGGAAATACATCACGTACAGTTCATGATTCAGAAAAGTTGCATTATATTTAGTTTTCCTACAGCTTAGATTATAGAAAATTATTGCAAACGAAAACTAGATTAAACAACCATAATAATTTCAATACATCAAAAACATTCCCGTTCTAGTGAAGCTGGGTCATAGAAATAGCCCCTTAATTTGTAGTTGTGATGTAAGTTAATTTATTCTAGTTTTTTAAAGAAGGAGAAAAGAATCCTTATTGAAAAATACTTACAGAGAATATTTCGCAGATATCATTTGAAGTTGTCCTTACTGGATCTACATCTTCATCACTCAAAACCTGCACAAAAAATTATTACAGACTGTACTACATACGAAATTACATCTCATCTATGGAAAGTCTGGGAACAATAACTTTAAGCAATCACAACAAAAGACAAGCGTCAGTATAAATATTGGTCCTGGATATAAAAAATACATGGAAAATACGATTAATGCAACATATATTGCAGTCATTATAAATATATTATGCAACCAGGAAACTTGACTATCAAAATATATATGTTAAACTATTGAATCCAGGAACATGCACATTATAGTGAGGCGGTTAAGAGCGAAATTTAGGTTATAACTCCATGACACGCAATCACGAATATTTCTCTTTGATCTTGACCCCAATCCCGACCCAATCCCTACCCTAACCCTATTTCGTGCGTGTCATGGAATTGTAACCGAAATTTAGCTGGAATTGTTCATTTTGTGATAAAAGCACCATATTTGCAGGAAGTATAGACTTTGATATGACAATAACTTTGAGATATGGAGGCATCTGAAAACCTAAAATTTGGGTTCTTTTTCATTTTCCTCATTAAACTCCTATATTGTCGAAAAATATAAAATTGCAAGTTCACTTATAGCAAAAGTGATTACAGAATCAGAAAGCTTACAAAAAGTTATATTAAGACATGTAAGTGGTTACCATGATTTTTCAAATCCTTCTTGAGTTACAAGCTGTTAAATACGCATTTTCAAGCTAGTACCCAGGCTTTTCGCGCGATTTCGTGGCATTTTTTTCCATTTTGGACAGCAATAACTCGAAATCGGTTGGGAAAATAAAGGTAACCGCTTAAGTGACCTATATATAGTTTTTTGCAAGCTTTCCAATGATGTAAGTCATTATTGCTTTAAATGAACTTGGAATTTCACGGTTTTACAAGTATAGGAGTTTAATGAGGAAAATGAAGTTTACGCCGGCGACTTTAATTTTTCAGATGCCTCCATATCTAAAAGTTATTGTCATATCAAAGTCTATACTTCCTGCAAATATGGTGCTTTTATCACAAAATGAACAATTCTTACACTTAACCGCCAGACTATTAGTAACATACATACATAACATAGGATATTTGACCAAAGTTCCAGTCTTTTGGTAGGCATAGCAAGTTAATAAAAAGTCTTTCTTACCCTCATTAAACTGACACCGTCTGTTTCCAACAGCCATTCTGGTATTGCTTTAAAGTCTCCTTGTTCAGTAATCACAATTCTTTTCTTAGTATCTTGTTGTGGTAAATGCATATATACTTTAGCAATTGATTCAATCCCTTGCAGTGTCATATCTGTCAACATGTTTGCCTCGATACAACGCAAGAAAACATCATCGTCCATCTTATCCAACTGTTCTTCTTCCTAAAACCAATAATACATTCGTGTGCAATCTCGGTTTTTACGATCTCCAATCTCGTCTAGAGGTTTTGCTCAAACTTAATCAGGGATTATTCTAAGGAAATTTTATCACTGTACAAAAGCGCGAAAAATGACTGCCCTGCAGAGTGCATGTATTCTGATTCTGCAACTTAAAGTTTACCCCATGCATGTCACTAATTATATGCAGGCAAATGAGCCAAAATCACCGCTAATGAGCCCAAATCTGCATTCTGCATATTCTATTTCATGCAAAAATATACACATTTTCACATATCGCATTTTATCACTGCACATAATCGATATCTCATTTATCACTGCACAAATCCAATTTATCACTGCACAAATTGGTTATCACTGCACCTTAGAATAATCCCTGAACTTAATGCAAATCTTCTTAGATAACTGGTTATCAGGATTTTATGGGTGTAAAAACGTTGTTAAAGGAAACGTAACTCAGGGCTTGATGGCTTGAGAATTGATAAATAAAATTTGTCAAACCACACATTTTGATGGATCAGTTGATGAAATTGCGTCTTCAAATACGACACCTATTTAATCTGGTCGGTCAATATTGCAAAAAGATACTGGCGTGCACAAGACCTTCTGAGTCGTCTGACCCACGTTTGCAGTTAGCTCCAGCCACTTGCAGGTAACGCGGTTACCTCGGATCCCAACATCTGGCACTCGTGTCCCCCTTGCCCCTTCCTAGTGCCTGCCAATGAAACCCCCCCCCAAAAAAACAACAAAACGAACGAACGTTACCTCCTGCATTTTATTGTCATCATTATTCATGATCCTGATACGAAGCACTAATTTCTCTGCATTATCGTCGTTAAAGATACAGTTCAAATCATCACCAAAAGCCATATTAATTTTCTCAGATATTTGTTCCATGGTTAGCTTCTTGTCTGTCATTCGTTTTCTGTCAAGTTCAATACGCAACAACCAAGGAGAGATTCGTGTTACGTCAAAGTCAGGCATTTCATAGTAGACATTCACAAAGTCTTGATCTTCAGAAATGACGGTATTTTGAGGATCAGGATCGTAATATATAGCTGTGTTGGCTGTTACCTTTCGCAATGTTGTGTGCTCCAGTCGACACAGTACGTCCTGGAAAATACATCAATAGTACATGAAAGGGTAGAACAATGCAAGTTCAAACTTTTCACATTGTTGCCTTTGTTGATCCATTAAACACACATATATAAAATATGCAATCAACTTGTTATGCACACATTACCTTTGCTTTTTCTGCATCTCTGGCAGGTTTGCCGACTAGAAACACAGTCAGTGAGGGTGTCTTTGGCCTTTTTGATACGTTCATGATTTCCTTCAACCTCGGTACACCCAATGTTACGTTCTTCGCAGAGACACCAGCATAATGGAAAGTATTCAATGTCATCTGTGTGGCAGGTTCACCAAGACTCTGAGCTGCAAGTGGGCCAACCATCTCACCTGGTTGAACCTTAAATAACAGAATATCTACGTGAACATTTAGTTTCCGTTATTACCCCCAACAGTCGGTTATTATTATAGCTCGATATGTTTGTTTGTCTGCTCGTTTCTTTGTCTGTTTGTTTGTCAATCAGCATGATCACTCAAGTTAAAGCCTTAAGCAGCTACATGTGAAAATTGTCAGGGCTGAAGGTCGTAGATTAACGACAAATCGATCAAGTTTTCGTGAAATTCGGATAAAAATTGGTGACAAATTGATAAAACTGTGGTTTTCTTTTCCGCGTTATGTAAAGACACAATGCATGCATAATTTAAACGTCAATACACTGTGTTGGTTTATGCAAAATTTGTTCGTAGGCCAATAAACTGTAAGGTTTTTGGGATACAAACCCACAAGAAGTAAGGTTTTTGAGGGATATAAACCCACAAGAAGTAAGGTTTTTTGGGATACAAACCCACAAGAAGTAAGGTTTTGGGGGATACAAATCCACAAGAAGTAAGGTTTTGAGGGATACAAACCCACAAGAAGTAAGGTTTTGGGGGATACAAACCCACAAGAAGTAAGGTTTTGGGGGATACAAATCCACAAGAAGTAAGGTTTTTGAGGGATACAAACCCACAAGAAGTAAGGTTTTGGGGGATACAAACCCACAAGAAGTAAGGTGTTTGGGATACAAACCCACAAGAAGTAAGGTGTTTGAGGGGTATAAACCCACAAGAAGTAAGGTGTTTGGGATACAAACCCACAAGAAGTAATGTTAAAATGTAAAATGTCATTTCCAAAGATTGTTTGGTTTCAAATGGCCTCGTTCCTCCTTTTGGTTTGAGCGTCTGGGGTACTTTGGCGCAGAAATTGCAGTACACACAAGACACAGCTTCCTCACAATCAATCCTTATTCTGCATTTCTTACTGTTCATACACACCTGTGCCAAGTTGAACCTTGTCTCAATCTCTCCAACAATCCAGTCAAAAGCCTCAGAAGACAAATGAAATTCTTCCAATACTCTTTTCGAGCACAGTGTTGATCTGAGTAATACGTTGAACAATAACGTCGCATTAGTTTGAGCTTGTTTACTTATTGGATCATCACCTTTTACCACCACAAGCCTTTCACTCAATTTCCGAACATCTGCAATATTCAAAAAAATATTTATTACTCAAATTATTTACCACAGGTCAAACGCCTTGGCCTGAACGCCCTGATGCAAGAACTTTCCGCTTTGTTTCGTATTATATCCGAATTATTAGACTTATTGTGTATTCATTTGAATGGTTTTAAGTATTGACTGAATGTGTAAACTGAACAGGCGTACTCTTTGCAGCTTACAAGCTGTTCCAGAACAATTATTTTGCAGTTGTGTCTAAACGGCATTTATTCAGTAAATAACTTAGTGTGTATATATATATATAGTCATGCAAAACAAAGAACAGCGCTATACTTAAGTAAACGATTGCCATTTCTTTCTGACGGTTTGGCTTTGGAGGCGAGGTGTGACCAAGTTAGGTTCTATTCTAAGCGGGGGGGGGGGGGGGGAGGGAAGAGTTGTATTTCATGAAGTATTGCATACCTTGAACAATTTTGACAGGATGTAAATCACTAGGTATCCGCTTGTTAATGTGAAAAGTTTTCTGCGCGTTCCAGATCAGACGACTGAGGTTTACAGGAAGCGCGACCTACAACACAATCAAGATTTACAATATTTCCATCTAGAGACTACCTTACGAAATTGGCATCATTCTCCGGCCGTACTGTACATTCAAAATTGTACTTATTACTATTACTTAGGGAGAGCGTTTTGCACACTAAATTTGCACACTAACATTTTGCTTTTAAAGAATATAAGCAGACTGCAGATATGAGTGGGCTTTTATTGCGTTTATATACATCTACATGTACATCCAAGATTTAGTGGCGATTCCCAAAAGTTTCAGAAGATTAATAATGGCAATAATACAGACGAAGTAATTTACAATAATTTCTACATTGAGAAATTACCTTGCTGTTTCCAGAAGGGAATATAGACCTTAACACATCTCGATCTTTCTCAAGTTGAGAATATTCTGCTTCCAGTTCATGATGAGCCGCAGCACTACCCACAAAATCTCGAACTATTTCATCTTGAAGAAAACGCTTCATTCTCCTGTAGACCAGAAAGTAAAAAATAAATAGTTTAATGAAACTGTTATAAGATTATTTCGCACTGAGAAAATTTAATATTTATGCCTAGTAATGCAACTTCTTACGGATATCCAAACTATACTGCCCACATGCACTTATACTCTGCCGCCAATGCTCTTGCTTTTCATAAATCTCTCTTTGCATTCAAATTCAAGTGGCTAAAACTAATTTTTATGCTAATCCACCTCTTGTATTAAACGGACGTTATTCTAATGTCATCTTTACATCATTCTGGGATCTGGATATGGAACGCCAACCAAGAAAATATCAACAAATGGCAAATGTGAGTTATTCGACCAATTTCTCGGCGAATACTTATTACACAACACAGTTTACCGATGTGTTCGAAATTTCGTTGCAAGATTCAGGAAATATCGGTTCGTATACCTTACATAAAATTTCATAATATAGCAACTTAGAAAATTTATTTTTTTCATTACCTCTCAATTCCCGATTCAAAATGAAACTTTCTTTCAAAAGCTGCAGTATTGGGTTTTAACGAAGGCATATTTTGAAACTCGATGTGAGTCGCATCCATTCCATCTTCACCATATCTTAACTGAATAACTTGATTGACAGAATTACGTATTGTTCCATCGTAAGCTACCATCACACTCTCCATAGCTTTGATCAGACGACGCTGAATATAACCTAGCAAAGACACAAAATACATAAATAAAATGTTCATAAACATGACTTTATATTAACCTTTCTCACCCGGCTTAAAACAGTTTGGATGTACAATTGAAAGTTGTGCATTCAATCTTAATTTTTTTCATTCCCGTAACAAGTAACGCTTTTAGCTAACTTTGAACTACACTAAGTGCCATCCCATGCAGTGTTATTGCAGGAGAAAACCGGATTACCCAGTGAAAACATACAGGGTCACTCTTTTGAAATGCAACTAAGAGGAAAATAGGAAATAATAATCAGAGAACCTCACTGTGTCCAATGACCCTAACTAAGTTGTATCTCCTGAGATCGATTGCTGCAGAGTAACGCACATAAGTTAAAGCATACTAACCAGTTTCACTAGTTTTCACAGCGGTATCAATGAGACCTTCACGACCACCCATAGCGTGAAAGAAAAACTCAGTTGGTGTAAGACCAGCAAGATATGAATTCTCAACAAAGCCTCTACTCTCAGGACCATAATCATCTTTGATAAAGTGAGGTAATGTACGATGGTTAAAACCAAATGGGATTCGTTTTCCTTCAACGTTCTGTTGTCCTACCACAGCAATAACCTAAAATGAACAAATGAAGAACGTTACAATGACAATTAAGATACATTAATAAACATGCAGAAGTAAACCGCGCTAGAGCAATTTAATGGATCATGTAAATAATTCATGAATAGCAACATAAATTATAAAGCTAAAGTACAATTATAGCTGCAACATGCATCCCTCCAATATTAATTATCGAGGAATTCTACGGACAAAGATTGAAGAAAAAACAAAGAAGAAATTATTAGAAAAAGAATAGAGAAAAAATTAACAAACAAGGAAACAAGGAAGTCTTTTGTCAAATTCATCCAACATGGCGGCGATGACGTCAGGCGTGAACCACATAAAGCGGGAAATGTTACTGGTTAAAAAAGAACTTGTTGCTAACAGAACGAAGTCAGGGCCGCCATGAAATTAAAGAACACGTACATGTGGTTAAACTATCTTCACAAATAAATCACTATAGTGCAGTTGCACATGTAGGTGACTAGAAAATTTGTTAAATACTTATAAGATTGTAGATTTGTCTATGGTATTAAATTATACGAATGATATTTCTATATAGTACAGCTATACCATATCAAAAAGATGCAATAATGTCGTGATGAGCCAAGACGTTTTGCTTTCTTACTTAACTTTAAACAAAAATATCTTGAGAGGTACAAATAAGAAAAGTGTATCTGGGCAAGACTTTCATTGCATGTAATCTGAATAGGCCAATGATTTCTCACCTGTGAAATATTAATCTTGGATCCTTTAGAACCAGCCACAACCATAGCTTTGAAATTATTGAACTCTGATAAACTTTTCTGAGCGCTGCTACCTGTTTTGTCACGACAGTCATTTAGGATTCGATTGACCTGGTAGAATTAAAAAAAATATTCTAGTTATCCACTAAATTTTTCGCACGGTGCACCATCGTTTTGTAAAAGGATAATTCACTGATCAAACTTGTATTACAACGAAGGAATTTATGTTGGTAGCTAACAACTAGCCTGCGGGCAGTCCTTTACATTGTTCGGCGATGTCATGGGACTTCCCGCAGGCTACTAACAACCTGATCTAACGAATGTTTTACTGTTCTCTTACTATAAATCATTGTTTCGTCACTTCCATCGTACTTGTGATTTTGGCACAATATAGTTTTAAAAAAAGCTAAAACATGCAAGGCTTTTGAAGAAGACGGTAAATAGACCGTTTTAACAACTCCTTACACATGGATTGCAGTGACTTTCATCATCAGGGAAAGTACAATGGCTTGAGTAATGTCAATTTTAACTCAATTTTCTACACATTTCCGTGTATGTATCGCAATAATATTTGGCCCTGGCCATAATCAAACCGTGCTGCTTGTATGGTGTTTACTTACCTGGTTTTCAAATGTCTGTCTCAAAGTGTTACCAGGCGTTGGTTCAAGATCATCATTATGAGCCTTCTCGATAACCTGAATAACGTCATCCTAAAAAGAGAAAAATATTAACTGTTAAGACTGTTATTGGCAAGGTTTTGAAGGAACAATTAAGTTATAGAAAAACATGAGCAGTCGATGTTTATCTGATATAGAAACTCGAGCCGAAGGCGAGCATTTGTATATCAGATAAAGATCGGATGCGAATGTTTTATCGAACTGAAACAACGACCCATCTTATGAGTTCATTGGCGAAGTAATTTTAAAAATAAACATTGTCTAAGCCGAGAAAATCAAAGCTGAAGTTGATGTAAATCAGGACAAACCTTTATCCGATTTACAAACATTGATTAAACATTCATTTCTTTTGAATTTTCCTCATGAATTATTAATGAGTTTTTTAATGTTACATTACAATTTGGTTTTGGATCTGACTATACAACCTGCCCATACCCTGTCCATACCCTGCCCATACCCTGCCCATACCCTGCTTACAAAGAACTATTTCAGCGAGATATTATATGGGTCTTTTAGTGGAGTGGCTGGCGCGAAAATGAGGATTGAATCATGTTCTCGTTGGCAAATCTATAATGCTCTCTAATAAAAGCAACATTTCCAACACTTTCTAATCAACTGAGGTAGCCTTTCATGTCAACTCATTGTGCACTATCGCGAGAATACGTTCATTATAATAAGGATGTGCTGTACCTTTGCTTTTTTCGTTGTTTTCTGAATGACTTCGTATGTTTCGTTATCAGCAATACAGTCACCAATACCAATACTATGTCCTTCAATCAATAGCCAGTTATTAACACAGGTTTGAATCTCTCCATAGAAATTCTTAGCAATATCATGACCTAGTTCCATCGCGACGATGTGAACTAAACTGCCAGACGACGTTCCTAAACTTTTCTTACAAATAATCCCAGACAGTAGTTCACCATCTTCCACCAATACCTATAAGCAGAAACAATTTAGCGTGAAACATATGGCTATATGGGCTTTGGTATCACAATTGGTGTATAGTTGCTAGGGCGTACGAACACATGACGTGGTACATATATCTGGTCATTCAGAACCCTCAAAATGCAAACAATCTCCTTCTTATAGTGTCTATTAGCGATACAATAAAATACCCCTGACAGGGATAAAACCCAATTCAGCAAAAGGTTTCATCACGGTTATACTAAAATATCATATTGGGGGAAATAGTAATCCCAGTACCTTGGTATCACCAGGTGAAATGTGCCTATATGGTCCTTCATCTTCATCATCAGGGTGTGTACTATGAGCTCTGATCATATTGACATTGCCAGGAATTAAGATTGAAAAGATCTGTTTACCAGTCCATAATGGTTTAGGTTTCAATATCGCTGGAACAGGTAACTTCCCATTCCAGCTTGGTAACCACATCAACAAATTCATGACGAGATCCTTGAAAAGTTGAAATAGAGTAAGTTTCAAAAACGCAAACCTTGTAAGTTGTAACACATGGTCTTAGGCTCTTATCTTTTTGAATCTTAATTTTGCCAATTGCAAATGCTGTTAATTAAACAGTTCATAATTTAATCATCTATTCTTCTGAATACGAATAAGGCATCCAAAGATGAAGCCTTCCTCTATATAATTAAGCCTCGAATATAAGTGTGCCTGTACACAAGTCCGCCAATTTATGAACACTGGTTGTCACAAATACTGTATGGCCATGGTCGTACACGTGGACAAGAATTACTTTTTCAATAGTAAGTGATATAAGACGAAAGGTGTAACGTTTTCTCATTTTTTGACAAATCAAACATCATGTTGTTCTTGCACGATTCGAAAAGCAAAATGTTGTTTTCTTACTGTATATAACCGCCCATGATATATACCCCTCGGAGTATGTCCACACTTACAAACAAATAGTAAGCCCAGGCGTTATACTCGAAGATGAAAGGTAGATGTGATAATGTAAATCTTATAGAAGTAATACAGTGCATTTTACAAAACTTTACCTTTTCCATCATCACATCCCTCTTGGTAAATTTTCTAACAGCTGTAAGCGAATCTTGTACAATCCCCATGACAGGTCTGTTTGATTGTGGTGTGATAACTTGTCGTGGTACCATCATTAATTCTGATATTTCAGCACGTGCTTCAAGTGATTGTGGCACGTGAAGATTCATTTCATCGCCATCAAAATCAGCGTTATATGGTGTTGTTACACTGTACAAGAAAAGGGAACGAATGTTACGTATCGATAAAACAAGGATGTGGTTGCCCAATTCACCCGAACCAGAGGCTCCTGATACACATGCTCAACAAATAAGGCCTACTGTATGTTTTAGTTTGTGGTGGGGGAGGGAAACCGGAGAAAACCCCACTTACATGAGTTTTCAAGTACAGGGAAGATACCCAACCTAAGGAAATCCCTATATCCTCGACCTACAGTAGTATAGGCTTAACTCTAACCTCGCGCTAACCGCATCTACCACTCGAGATCCCCAGTAACCAACCGAATCAAGGAAAAAATAGGAGGAATGACTCACCTGAGATTGAGACGAAACGTGGACCAGGGTAAAACTTTAACGCGATGACCCATCATAGACATTTTGTGTAACGTTGGTTGACGATTAAATACAATCAAATCCTCGTCTCTCAAGTGACGTTCCACCTGAAAATAAGTTTAATTTTGACAACTTATTTTCTATTAAGCTTTTATATAACAGAGCTTTTACTTGCTACTTCGCAAACTATTGCATTAATACGTAACTATAACATACATAGCAGGCACATATCGCGGTCTGATATCGAAAGTACAAGTCCCGGGCTGTATGTTCGCGGTGTAAGCCTTTATCATGAAAAGAGGGCATATTCTACATGTAGCCAAGAAACGTATGTATTGTACGGACTATAGAGACGGGATTTTCTATTTGTCTTTTGAAAACAGTAAAATATTGTTCCATCAAAATCGTACAACAACATAATGCAACCTACAATAGTAAAACTTGCCTGTTAGCTACATGATATGCAGCATATTGATATCGCAGACTATTATGTTACTTTTAGCCCTGAGCAAGTTTTGAAAAAAGTTGTTACTTTTGTACAAAAATACACACAGAATATAATACTGGAAAATATATTGAAATGTATATAATACACAAAATGCATAGGGAAAGAGGAGAGAACATACCTTGTAGCCATATTGAAGGTGTAGATCACTGGGTTTTGGATGAAAACGTAAATCAATTCTGTCTCCATTATCACGGATGATATACTTTGCTCCGGGATAGTGAGAACTACCACGACGAACCAGTTCTTGCATGCTGCAAATTTGAACACATTTTGTTAGCTACTGATCTGCATTGGTTATGCGAAAATTGCCATGTTCAGGTATTAAGTATTTTATGGAAGGCAAAATTAGACAGATTCTGGAGAAGTGTTAGAACGCCTTACAAATATATATTATGTTTTTCTAAATTTTCGTTTTGCATGTTTGCTGGTATATATATTAAGGCATGCAAGAAAACTGGTATAAAAAATATGCTGGTCCCAATATATGCCAGTACAAAGACAGGGTTCGCATTAGAATATCAAGTAGCAGGTGAAAGAGAAAAAGTAGACGGTGAATATTAATTGTTCATGGCCATGGGCGAGCGTCGTATGCGCAAGACCTTTAGGGGGGTCCGGAAACAATTTAAATCTAGTGTCATTTCTTGTGTTTTGGGAGACGATTTTACAGAATTCGCAGGATTATAAAATGTCAATTTAACATGTAAAATAAAAATGCGCAAAAACCATCACATTTTATCTGTATTACAATCTTTGGAATCTTTGTATTTCTGATTTTGAAATTCTGAAGAACAAATTTAAATATGAATTCTCTTAAAATGTAATGCTATTTTTCTTTTTGAGCATATAATTATAAATGCACAGAATATCAATCAGTACTCTTATCTCAGTTTTGGATTGTTTACTTTATTCATGAAGTATGTTAATGCACTGACAGATGGATTTAGTTTTTTACTAAACAAAGAAAAGCAGACGGCGAACATGTGGGAAGTAGACAGCGAACTTCGCCGGTCAGCGGCTTCTAATGAGAACCCTGCAAAGAACAGTGCTACACCACACCACACCACACCACACCACACCACACCACACTACACTACACTACACCACACCACACCACACCACACCACACTACACTACACCACACCACACTACACCACACTACACCACACTACACTACACTACACCACACTACACTACACCACACCACACCACACTACACCACACCACACCACACCACACACCACACCACACCACACCACCACACCACACCACACCACACACCACACCACACCACACTACACTACACTACACTACACTACACTACACTACACTACACTACACTACACTACACTACACTACACTACACCACACTACACTACACTACACTACACTACATTACACGTACACCTCACGACAGAGTAGAGTGTGTCATTACTCACCTATCAATATTAAATGGTGTTACAATTTCTGGGAAAGTTAAATTCTGTGCAATCATTCTAGGAACACCGACTTGATCAATGGCAAGATTCGGATCTGGTGTGATTACAGCACGAGCAGAGAAATCTACTCGTTTTCCCATGAGGTTGCCACGAATACGACCTTCTTTACTTTTCAATCTTTGTTTGATTGATTTCAAAGGACGTCCTGATTTCTGCATTGCCTGAAATTATACGGCATACAGATATGAATACCATTAACATACTGTGCAAATCAACACTGGAACATTATCGCGGTAAGCGAGAATAATAGAATGAAGTAAGAATGTTCCGTGAAGTGGACGCGTGTTTGAGACTGTAAAGTTTCGACTTTATTGCAAAGTCATTATCAGACAGAACGACTGTGCAATTACGTTCCCACTTTAAGAGACTCTCGCGACTGCATGTTAATGTCGAAAATTTAAGGTCTCAATCTGTTTCTTTTTATATTTTTTGACAATACAGTTGTAAGTGACTATGCATTAATTTGTATACCGCAATCCCGCCATCTATATACAGACATACATGCACGCATAGTCGAGGTCCGTATATCACACGAGTACTGTACGAACGTTTCGCATTACCCGCCAAAACCACCAGAGTATATATAATAATTACATATTAATTAACCAGTATAATATACCAAGAAATTAGAACAAACATATGGATTATACAAACAGTATTCAGTACCTTCTCCCCAAATTAGCAATTACTGTACTATATAACCTTTATATACTGCCTTACCAAATCTTACCTTAGGTAAGCCAGGAATTTCATTATCAAATAATGTTGAAACATGATACTGTAACATCTTTGTATCTTCAGCAATGATATGAGCCGCTGCACCATTCAGTTCATTTCTTTTAAGGCCGTTATTACATTTGACTATGTCGGAAAGCTTGTGAGTCAAGTCATCCTTAAAAGAAAACATACAACACATCAAGTTAACAATTGAATGAAAATATCTGTGGTAAAAACATGTATTCTTGGATCTTTGCTGCTTTAGGCTTCACTTATAAATTATATGCCAAATTAATGCATCTCAACATCCTCCATCAAGGACGTTAATTAAGGTTATAATAATACAAACATTTTTCTCGGCATCTTGTTCGATAGGACTAATAGTAATAGATGGAATACTCCAACGAAAATTTATATACATTTTTTAGACCTAACCAGGAGCTGTTGCGAAAAATGCAACTTAGGCCCTCTGGCAGGAATTGAATCTGCGGTACTGCGATTCCGGTGCAGCGCTCTAACCAATTGAGCTACAACTGCGCCTAGTAACTCTGTAGCTCAGGTTCAATTCCTGCCAGAGGGCCTAAAGTTGCAATTTTCGCAACTGCTCCTGGCTAGGTCTAAAAAATGTATATAATTTTCGTTCGAGTACAGGTATTCCATCTACAAACACCTTCTACTTATAATAATACAACCTAGCTGGTCCCACAACAGTATACAGCTTATTACTACTTACTAAGTTTTTAGCGATTCTTAAAATTGCAAACCCGTTACCCCTCTTCTAACTTATTTCTTGAGAACACATAAGAATAAACACAGTATATTATTTCGTTAAAAAAACACTCTCTTTTGCATGATTTTTTCTTATATATAAAAGCTTTTAACAGCTTGCAATATTATCAAATATAATATAATATAGATTATCTCTTTTTATATTTCAGTAAATTAACTATTAAAATGCGCTTGAAAAGCTGTAAAAAGGGCGAATAGAACATAAGGTTTCTAGTTAATGTAAAATAATCTTACCTGACTTCTAGCACTTCCACCATGCATGACAATGGAAGGTCGTACAGGTAATGGAGGTACAGGTAGCACAGTCAGAATCATCCAGTCTGGACGACAATGCTGAGGATCCATGCCAATAATTGTACATTCTTCATCCGATATTCTTTTGAAGATCTCGTGAACTCTTTCTGCAGTCAAGACAATTTTCTTTTCTTGGGAATCTTCATTCACGTGTTTCCACTCAGCAGTAAGCTCCAGACCTTGCCTTCTGATTTGTGGCTGGTAACGACCACATCCACCATGACCCTACACGAAATGGAAGGAAAAGATTGACATGCGACACATCTGTTATATACAGTTTAAGTTCAACGGGTCATTTTCCATGTTAACAACCACAATTTAGGTGAAGCGATTTCTCTTACAAATTCCTAATCCTTACAGTCCTAACCCATAACCTCAACCCTTGTCCTAAAAAATAATACTAACCATATTCAAAGAAATCAAAGCATGAAGTCGAGGCTATGCGTGTATAATGTTACGCTCCGGTCATTCTGCAAATTATCTATAGCACATTAACATCATGTTCTCAACTTAAGCCTAAGAGCATAGAGGCTTAAACGAGTCAAAACTAGAACTTTTTGCATTTATATTTAAAGCCGTTCATCTGTCGTTTTAAGCACTCGGTTTTTTTTATTCAAACATCACGAATGAATTAACAATGTTCACGCGATCGAATTCGTATCCTGGATTTCTATTCCTTTAGTTAACTACAAAAAGAAACGCGACGCGTGAAAATGACGTGCATGTGATTGTCCAAATATGTATCCATTTCTAACGGTCGCGAACATATCAACGTGGCCGATGTAATAGAGTGTCGATGTATCTTAGTTTATAATCAGTAAACTTTAGGCCCTCTGGCGGGAATCGAACGTGCGGCCCTGCGATTCCGGTGCAGCGCTCTAATCATGCTCTAACCAACTGGGCTACAGAGTCCAGTTGCTGAGCATTAACCGCAAATTCGTGTATATATCATGGGAGTGATGCCAGTATATGGTATGGTAATGATATTTACCCCCATCATATATACACGAATTTGCGGTTAATGCTTAGTAACTGCATGGACTCTGTAGCTCAGTTGGTTAGAGCGCTGCACCGGAATCGCAGGGCCGCAGGTTCGATTCCTGCCAGAGGGGCTAAAGTTGCATTTTTCGCAACTGCTCCTGGGCCTAAAAATGTATATAAATCTAGGTCTAAAAATGTATATAAATCTACAAACACCTTATTCGACATTTCGGCCGGCAAACGGTCGTTGTCGCAGCTTATTTGGTCTATGACATTTCTTGCTGTCTGTGAAAAGATATACTGCCATGACTGCAGTTTATGCGAAACTGTTTGTAAATATGTGGCGCTAACGTTACGTTTATATATTTGACGAACGACAACTTAATGTGAATCAGCAAAAAGCGGAGAGTCAAAAAGCGGAGAAACAGGCCACACATGCAGTGGCACAAATCTACTGTGAGAGGTATAATGAAACACTTTGGCGTGGACAGATGTGAGCATCATAAAAACATCCGAGATGAAAATCACTCCAAAGTCTCGTATATTTTTTATTAAAAGTCTGTAGAAGTCCAAAGTCAGTAAAACGAAAGATTCCCATAAATGCACTCTGCCAAAATATGACGGAATCGGTACCATGTCTTATAAATATATACATGATCTACTTCATGTAATTATATTCTGAAGTAAAGTACAGATCAGTTTTGACGACTGCTCTGGTACGAGTACAGGTATTGCATGTACATGTAAGACTTCTTAATATTTATTAGGAAAGGGCTAATATATATAATTGTGTTCTGTAATAAAACGTATATTTTTTATCTAGTAATGTAAAAAGCCATCTTCAAAATTATTTAAATCAAATTTATTAAAACTAAAAGACCTGATGTATGGCGATAAAGATTCCCACAGGTCTGACCCTGGATCATCCTTCACAGCTACTGTACTATAATATAGATCTTCAGTTATTTTCCCCAGTTAATTCTAACTAAATTCGCGCGGTACAAATTTTCGCTCAGTCACAAATTCGCGCGATTTAATTTCGCGCACCCTGAATGCGATATTTTCGCGCACTTTGAAACGATACATCACACTTAAATGGTGGTTTTCCGTGTCAAAATTACATTTGGATACTTAAAATTTTCACGAAAGTGCTTGTTAAAATTTCCAAGCCAGCTGAACCGAAAGATCCCAGAAGAAAGATAAGCAGGACAGTTTCTTTATATACTTGTAACAACGAATCCAATGGCCAATACATACAGACTTAATGTCATATAGAATAATTTATAATTTGCTTGTCTAACTTTCAGTATTTTGAGTTACGGTGGCAAACGTCTACACACGTGCATGTTACGGCGGCAAACCTTTTCGCGCGGATTATTTTTCGCTCAGTTTTACTTTCGCGCACCAATGGTCTGCGCTAATTCTAGTACTGCGCGAATTTAAATACAAGTAAGATATCTACATATTTGGTAGAACCAAAAAATATTTCACAAGATTTATGTGGACTGAGGTTTTTTGGAACAAATTGGTACTGTTATAAATATGAGATATAACTAATACAGTACTTGGAATCATGAAAACTTCAAGTGACTTGACCTAACCAATAATTTATAATTACCTTTTTCACTTCACCATCTCCTGCAGTACCATCAAGTTTTTCATCTATTTCATCACCACCTTCACAAATCTTCTTTCCTTTACAAAGTTCATAAACATGAACTATTCTTTTTCTTGCATGACCATGCGTCTTTAACATAATTTCCTTGATCTTTGGATGGTCCTACAGTATGTTTAATATTGAATAAAATAACTAAATTATTAGTGGAATAATTGTCACTGAGATACCTTGAAATTTGTTAGAATGCTAACTTTAACATGAAATTTACATCCAAGTATCATCAGAATCTACTTGAAGACTATGCAATTATACATCTAAAGACGAATCCATATTACCCTAAGGCAAATTACATCCATGGGAATCAGTAAGGATAGACACAAGGTTTGCTTGGTTACACTGAATTTAAGTATTTTACCATAGAGAACAATTAAGGCATAAAAACATGAAATTTAAAAAGTCCATACCGGATCAACAAGTAGTTTGGAACAGTAGAAGCACACACATCGTAAAACTTTGATGATTTTAGGTATCAAAGCAACATGGAAAACTGGTTTTGATAACTCAATATGTCCAAAGTGACCAGGGCATTCAGTCATATTTCCAGCACATGTCTGACATCGTGAAAAGCGATCACTACATCCCTGACGAGGGTCCATCAAGCCATTCAATTTTGGTCTTCCACCTTCCATTGTTTCTGAGTATTTAACTCCTCCCTCAGTCACTGACATTTGTTTCTATGAAGAAAATATTTTATACTTAGTGGAGAAATGTTGGGGACAAAATACTGGCAGTTGTAATTAGGTTGCAAATATATTCCAACCCATTTGATGCTCATGGTTGAAAAGAACATCATTATAACTTAACATGGGCGGATTTTCATTTTTTTAACAGGAGGGGTGGAAGAATTTTTAGTGGGGTGCAAGCGGCACCACAAGTGGCGCCTAAGGGGGGGGGGGTTAAGGAAAATGAAATCCGCCCATGCAACTTAATGGAATAATTACTCTGTGAATCACTTCACAAAGGCTTCAATAAATTATTGGGGTGGTGCAACACCAGTAATTTTCTTGATCAATGTGTGATATGCAGCAGTGGCCTGGGGCAGCATGTTTTTGCACAGAAATCAAGCAAAAGAAAATTCTAATTTTTCCTTTTTGGCATTTTTTTCTCATTATTTTACTTGTGGGAAGAAACTTATTCAGGTTAATATTGCTTTTTCTATGACCATATATGTTATGGCCACAAGAACTGCACATATCAAGGTCTGTTTTTTCTTTCATTTTAACCCATTAACTGGCAGTACTCTACCACTGACGAGTAAAATCGTCTGGCGTTAGACAGAGTAAAATACTAAAGTAGGGTGCATCTGGGCACATTGCCAGCTAATGGTTAAGCAAGACATGCTCACCCTAGGCTATTTCCACATCACACATCAAGAGAGCAGCGCTCTCTTGTTGCATCGCACTATATTTAAGCACCCTGTTCCATATTGAGCAACTTTGCAATAAGCATTTGATTGGTTTCTTCTTTTGCTAGAGGCCAATCAGAGGTGAATTTCAATTTTATTCGATTGCCACAAATGCTCAGAGTAAAAACAAATCAAAATAATATAAACAATATGTGTTATCTTCAAGAGAACATCCGCATATCGATTGAGCTCCTCTGTTGTTCCATATTGTTAAGCCAATGAGAGTGAATGACTGTAATGTTCAGATTTCTTTTCAGATAACAGTTGCATTCAGTAGAATGGTTCAAGAAATAGAAATTGGTTGACTTATTTTCCAACAACTTCTTACAATGGAGCCTCACTATATCGTGGTAGTTAGGGTCCATAGTGCAGACCTGTTAGATGTGTTACGAGGTGAAGCACAAGGCCGGCAAGAGGGGGGAGCAGGGGGGCAAAATACCCGGGACCCGGGCTGTTCAGAGGGCCCCGGAAAAGTTGAATAAAGCCCCAGTCAAACGAGGATGACAGTTGATGAGAGTCAAAGAAAGTTGCAACTCTCACTCGCGTTTGACCACCAACTCTCATCGACTCTTGTGCACTCTTATCAACTTTGAGCTGGTTCAAATTTTGATGAGAGTTTTTCTCGTGTGACAGGTCATGAGAGTTGCATAAGAAATTGAAACAACTATAGTCAGACTGGTGTTTTGGCCTTTCTATAAGCATTAGCTTAACAAAATAACACGTTTTTACTGTGTCTATAACAAGAAAAGCTTAGAGTTATTCTCAGTTGCGAATCTCGTGCAACTCTTGTTCTTGTTTGACCGTGGTATGAGAGTTGAACAAAATCTCGTGCAAACTCTCACTTGCCAATGCCAACTCTCATCATCGTTTGACAGGGGCTTAAGGATGTTCGCGTCACATTGTTCGGTCGTATTCCGATTCCGAATCTACGTCCAAAGTCAAAACCCTGGCTATCCTACTGGACTGAGAGAGTGAGGGGGGCCCACGTTCACCAATCTGCACTGGGCCTGTGACTGGCTCTCGCCGGCCTTGGTGAAGCATGATATAGTGAGGGTCTGTCAGTATATCTGGTATATTATATATATTATGCACATACATCACATATGACATGTGTTATAAATAGCATGTGATAGGCACAGGATGCACTGTATGCAAAGATTATTATAATAGGAGTTTAGCTACTTTTATAGTATGCCTCATTTGCATGATGCAATATTATTGCATCATGCAAATGAGGCATACTATAAAAGTAGCTAAACTCCTATTATAGCAATATAGAAATTTCAATCACGTGTATGAAATAATTTATGCACTGATCACAGAAACATGCTCTTGCTAATAAATTACCAACACTTCACTTACAAGTTCATCAGGACTGAATAAGCCAAACTGGACTCTTTGGACCTTCTTTAGAGGTGCTGGAGAACCAGATCCAACAGCCATTTTTGCTGGTTATTAAGTAGGACAAGTACTACACCACTAGACTTGATAAGATTCGGCCTGGAATGAACAAAACGAAACCTGCTCTAAATAGATTTCGATGCGATGACGTCGTTGTTTTTAACTCGTTCTTTGTAGGAATAATTTTTGTGATAATCTTTCAGACTACATTAATTGTATTTGACCATTTATCCACCAATTTGGGCCTATTTTGCCCAGGATTGTTTTCCTCGCGATTCGCAGCGATACAGACTACTATTTTTGCCTTGTACTCTGTAGTGCGCTTCCAAGCGCTTCTGAAGAAATGTAAAAGCCAAGCAGATTTTTATAGCAAATTGAGCTGACAGGGGAGTCCCTCGCGAAATAGCAGGGCTTACAGCTAGTCCCAGTCTCTTTTTCGTGTAAATGACAGGCTTTAAAGAAAATTGCGGGTAAACCACGTCAGGCATTACCCATATTGCGGGCTAAAATACCTCACACGTTCAAAGATGGTTGCCGGTGGGGAAAATTTGGAAGTAATAACTTTGGGAGAAAATGCTCCAGAAGAGCTTGAAAACGTTTTGGAGGTTTGCAAAGATATATTATTTGATACTTCAGGTATTAAGGATGTAAATGAGGGGAGAATATATGGGAATAACGTTCTATTTTCATGCAAAATCTTAGGATAATGATGACGACCCGGCAGACGACGAGGTGAGTGGTGATGAAGGTGGCGACGAAGATGACGGAGGGGAAACCGATGATGAAGAGGAAGAAGACGATGATGATGAAGAAGAAGAGGATCCTGATGATCCTCAAGAAAGTTTGAGAGAGAAATGTGGAGAAATATCGAGGTGTATGACGTTGAAAAGTGAATTTGATACTTGTGAAAGTAGAGTGAACGGCAGACAGAAAACTGAAGAGAACTGTGCTCAAGAGTTGCTTGATTTTGTTGGATGTGTTGATAAATGTGTAAGTAAATATTTCAATAATCGTAAAGTTTTCATGGAAATGATGGAATTATGTATATTTTGTATTTGGTTTGCATTCAAATTTACCAACATTCAAGAGTCAAACTCATTTTATTGATATAAATGTAAAACTTATATTTTGGAGGGGCCAGAAAGCAGAGTTTGGACAGTTTTCGACAAGATCTCAGGATCTACAGTAAGTTTCGGTGTGCAAAAAGTTCCAAGGTGCATATAAGATGCAGTCAATGGCACAAAAGTAGCCAAATACATGCAAAAAAGGAAGTTATTGTGATGAAAAACAACCTTACAGTTGACATCAACTAATTTTTGGCATCTACTGGAACAGGAGACGCTATATGCTGTTGACTCGAGGTCAGTTGAGGCGATGTGGCCGACTTACGTCCATAAATGGCTCGATCATCAATTTTGACAACACAAGGCATGCATCGGAGATTTCCGAATTACATTTGTTTACGTTTTACTAACATAGTAATTTATGTTGCATATATATAATTGGCATGTATAAACCTAGCGGCAAGCAGGTAGATTATTTTTATTATACTCTGAGACTGTGGAGCTCGTCAATATAGATAAATGTACTAGAAGCACTCAGACTTGTATAGTATTCTCGGTTGCTTGCAAATTGTAATATGTGCATCAGGCTGCCCAAACGGCAAATACCCTTTAATTTAGTGGACAAATATTTTAGCATAGTTGCTCATATTTAAAAGCTAGCTGCACATTGTTTTCGTCCCAGATATATACAATATTTATACGAACATGTACTGTATATATTCACCCGAATATCTTGTTTGGCTAAGAGATTTCTGAGTTATATCTGCTCACCAAGCCCGACCAAGCACTTGTATAAAATATTATATTAAATTGAGCGAGTCCTTAAATTTGAAGAAGACTACATTTACAGTTTGATTCTTAAGTGTTTGTAAATATATAGCGGTGGGTGCCGTTGTGCTGTGTACCCAGCTGTTTAATCTTACTCTGCCTGGTCTTATGTTTACTTACAAATATGAAATGCTCCAACGATAATGTATTATATTGATACTGTCAAGCACAACTGCCAGAAGTTCAAATACTTTTTAAGTGCACGATAGCTTAATTTGTAGAGCGTCAGACCGGTACAAAATTACAGCTTTGAACACAGTAGTAGTTTGTAAGCGTGTATCAGGTGACATGTCAAGGTGGTCGAACTTTGAGTAATATATTTGGTTATTTTCTCTAGTAATTTAATAATAGATAGCAAAGACTGAATACTTGAAATTATTCTGGTTGCAGTCTTAAAATTTGGCGCAAATATACCTTGAAACAGAAGCATTTAAACTGAGAATTGATATCGATGCACAATCGTTGGAGCATATTTAGAGTTAGTACACAATCACTATACAGACTATACACAGGGCCATGAGGCCAAGAAGTCAAACAGCTGAGACACAACTGCAGACATTGCTGTACTGTAGATCCAAACAATTTATCATATTAGACTGGTCACTGGTCATAGTCTGTATATCAATATAAGCGGTTATAATAGTTGTCTGCTTATAGACAGAGTACCATATTAAATAGAGGCATATTGGTCATAGCTTGCCTGGCAGACAGTGGTCATTTGATTTAATGATTTAATAAGATTCGGCTACTATTTAAATACAACATATAGAGCCAAGGAATTCGCCACAGGTTCCCCCAATTACGGCGATCCCAAATAAACATGAATTAAATTACTGTACTAAACAAATTTTCAAGGCAACTTAACAAGCTAAACTAATAACGAAGATCTATCATATAGGACTAACAACAACTTATAACATTGTTAAGCGGTCTGGCCCTTTTGCACTTTACACACACTGATTTCCATGTGCGCGGATCGTCACAATTGAAAGTTTTGGATAGTGCATGATTGTAATACAGTTTAAGACCTGATTTAGAAGACAGGAAACCTATATCTCTAGTATGTAAGTTACTATTTAATATGTTCCACGTTTTGCAAGTTCTTATAAAAAATAAGGTCTGGAATGTTACGGTTTTCGCATAAGCTTCAAAGAAGGGCAGCTAGTATCATTGAGAGACATGCGGTCAGACAGTGTGATATTAACCAAACTCTTAGTTGGCCGTCTATACAATCTCGAAGGGCTTACCAAATTTGTTTACAGGTATTCAAGTGCCTAAATGGTCTAGCACCTGGGTATTTATTGCATGAGTTTAGATTGTCTAGTGAAATTCATGCTTATAATACAAGGCATAAAGATCTGCTACGATTACCATTAGCAAGGACCAAAAAATATCAAGGTTCCTTTCGATACAACGGAGCTAAAACATGGAATACGTTACCAGCAAGGTTTAGAAATGAAACTAGATTGACTAAATTTAAGGTAGATCTTAAAAAATTCCTGAAGGATTACAACCATTGAAACACTGTTTCACTGTTGTTAGCTGTTATATGTAACTTTGTATAGTATAGGATAATTAATGTAATATTTGTAATATGTAATTTTGTACTATTGTCATTGTACGTTTGTAAGCCAGGGCTCCGTTTAAACCAGCTATGCTGAATCGGACATCCCTGATTAAATATTTGCATTCATTCATTCATTCATAAGGTATTACAAATCTAATCAGGTTTGCGTTTGATTCACTTCTTGTAATTCCTGATCCAGCCATGATCGGTAGAGCACGTTCGTCAATGTATGTAAGATTGTTAATGATCTTGTAGAGGAAAACCAAATCCAAGTACTCGTGCCAATATGAGACAGGTAGTATGTCAAGCTGAAGGAGTCTTGTCTTGTAAGAGATGTCTGTGATAAACCCAAGATTCAGTATGTATTTGGTTGCTCGTCTCTGCACTTTCTCGACGGCTACTATTGCTGTTAACGTTTGGTGATTTATTAAGTATCAAGCAAGGGCATCTGTGGTAGCACTTCCTTCACTACCGTGTCTATCTGAAAACTGATATGGAAGCTATTAGTCTGTTAATGATTAAAGTATTCAGAAACATATATAGTTGTGTAATATTTGAAATAGCCTTACCTTGATTCAAATAATTCGAATATGAATCAAGTTTGATTTTATCCGCATTCAGCATCTTTCTCTAACTGTTCTCAAACTACAATTCCAGTAGACGAACGCACGCTATAGCGTACCTATTTTTCACTAATATGTTCATAATGAAATTCACAGAAGCAAAAACAGAAAATCAAATGCTCAGTTTACAAACCAGTTCGTAAGTTTCATGAACTTTCAAATTTGCAACGAATTTGAGAAGTTCAAAACAAAGTTCGGAACATTTTAGTGAAAAGTTAGTTGAAATAATATGGCTAACCAGGTTAACCCATAAACATTTCTCCCTTGATAATATAATTTTCTGGAGTTAGACAATAAAATATTAAATTTACATTGCAGCTTAACCCTCTCTCCTCCGCAAAGGCTTCCTTTGGCCTCGACAGGTTTAAAATACAGTGATAATTTGGCAAGAGAATTTTGCAGTATGTGCATGCCGCAAAATCCTCTCGAGGCCAAAGGAAGCATCTGCGGAGGAGAGAGAGCTTAACCCATTAAGCAGCAATACACCCAATGTTTTCTTCCTTATTATGTCTAATACTAGTTGATCTTTGTCAAGAAAAGATTCTTGGGTGTTGTGTTAAAATCCCATGTTGGATAATAGTTATCAAATCCCCCTGTAGTTGCTAAGTTGCAGACACTTTGTGAGTAAAAACAGATAATTTAAAAATACCCATGCAATGGTCAGTGCAAACCAAATATCAAAATATGTATAAAAATGCCTAGTGATAAACAAAGGTCAATGTTAAGTTGTGGTTTTCAGTCATGCTCTATTTTATATCCAGCTCAAACTGTTCCAGCTCAAACTAAAGCTGTAATTCTACAACAAATGGTCTATCCTTTGTATATTTTTGCATACTTTTATATAATTTCTTTAATTATTCTAATTTACAGGTTTCCAAGTCACTGTTTTCACATTTAAAATAAGAAGATGTTATTTATTATGAAAAGAATGAAGTAAAAAGTTGTTATTCAAGTGTTGGGCGGTTCACTGATCTTGAAGATCTCTTATCAGATCAAGGATTGACATATTGTTATCATAGTTTCACTCTATGCTATAATACCTTGTCTCATTGTCTTGAAAGTAAACAGAATTTCTGAATTAAAAGAGCTTTTGATCTTTTCAACATAGATCTTTATATTGTATATTGTGCGTTAAAGTGGATTCTCATCCTGGTTTAGAACTGATACCTTGTAGTGCACACTTCGTGTCTATGACGTCATTAAGCTACGTTTGCACACTGCGATACTTCAGACTGATTTTAGGTTTTCCTGTATACTAGGAACGGATGTAGTATGAGTTAATCTCGTATTTTAAAAAAATCATTAAAGTGGATCCGAAGAAATGGCCGGACAGATCGCAAATGGGTTGAGTTAACGTACCTTTATCCATAATAAGGTCCAACAAACTTTGTACCCATGTACTTTCAGTTGTTTCACGTTGTGTCCTGTTATCCCTAGATTGGCTAGAACCCTCGCTTGCTTCTTAATACAGTAGACTCCACATCATTGAAATTGACACCCATCTGCTGCCCCTATAACGCTTGTACTGAAACCCACCTATTTTCGGTTAAAAGATTTACTGAACTCATAAGTGCCACCACACAACTCACAAGCGCTGCGCAAACCATCGATAATGTTGAGAAGAAAATGCATCATTTTCTTTTTGTATTTCATCTTCCAATTAGCGATAATACTGAGTGAGTACTATTGTGTTTTTCAGCAGAAGCTAGTATTGTAGCGGTATCGTGTAATTGTCCCTAAAACCAATGAAAGTGATCATTGTTTGTGATTCATTGTTCAGAAAAGCTATTCTATAACTTTGTTGTGGTTATCTTTACACATATTGTAACACGTTTTAATTTCCCGCCACGTCTTCTATATACTGAACCGTACGTATCGAGAATTTGTGTATGTCCACATTTGTGACGTCAAATTATGACGTGCAGTAAGGGATTTACATGCGATGGCAATCCGATTATTACCGAATACTACGCTCGGAAATACGATATTCGTTGATATTAATAATTACTAGCTTAGCAATCGTATAACCAGATTTTGCGCAAACTGTTTCATGAATACAGAACCCTAAAGCAGAGGTGTAATTCTGACAAGATGAAGTGATGAACAGACGCAAAATTGTACCATTAAATATCACGTTTTCTAGGCTTGTGCTGCTACCTATAATGGTTTATATCGCTAACACGAGCATAAATATCTATTAATCTATACTGCATAGTCGAGTTTCTAAGCAATCCAAGGAATTTCGGAGTTGATATTGCGCAAATGTTTTCTGAATATTAATATACGCATGTAATCCTATAGTTACGATGTTCCTTGCGATAGCATGAGTAACTCCTAGTTTGTAGATATGGTGCATTTTCAGTGTCAATATTCGCTAATCTGAATTGTTTGGCAAGATATCATTCGGCGTATGAAATTAACCACCAGGATGATGGCATTTTGGTATGGACTTTGTCATTCGTCTTTCTGAGTATCGAAACTCTAGATCACCGCTGTTATTGTTTTGTTATACATGATGTATTAAACAGACATGTATTATTGTAGCTTGAATATCTCTTTAAGATTTGTGTTATGGTTGCTCTATACTGTTGGAAGGAGCGTAAAAATCTGCACAATATAACCAAATTTAGAAGCAAACATATTACTGGACTTTGTACAGTTTTTTTGTGTGAAGAAAACGGGGACCCTTGGTCTTAAAATTGAGTTTTAGAGACTAAAATTCGAATTCAAGTCTATTTCAAGTCTCTGAATAATTATGTAGAACTGAGTCTAAAGAGGCACCTCAATTCTAATAAAATATTGCTGTAAATCTTTGGAAAAAGCGTAATAACATAAAGCAGTCCTCGCAAAGAGCGCATTTGATGCAACTGCTTTTATATACGAGGCTACATAATATATGGCTAAGTTGAACCATGCTGCTACGCCACACTAGTCCAATCCAACGCTATGTACAAATGTACAAAATTTAGCGCAGTCGCAGTGACGATCCCGTGTTAGCCTGCAAGCACGTTTCATCAAATCACCGTGATCAAATGCGCTCCTTGTGCAGATTTTTACGCTCCTTCCAACGGTATAGAACAACCATAACACAAATCTTTAAACAGATATTCAAGCTACAATAATACATGTCGAAGTTCTTATTGTATTTTTCAGGTAGATTTTATCCTACTCAACCGCCGAATCTACAATAATACATGCCTGTTTAATACATCATGTCTAACTAAACAAAAACAGCGGTGATTTAAAGTTTCGATATTCAGAAACAATTTGCGCAAATTCCTTTCATACTATGCTTTTCGATGATATTTTCCCCGGTTGAAATATTGTTTTTGAACTCCGATGGAAATTTGAATTGATACCGCAATTGCGTATATGATCTAGTCCCTACCTCCTCCGCAGGCCCTTTTTCCCGCGTGATATTTTGCTTCAGGGGAAGACGACCGCATTTTTTATGCCGCCCGTGCGTCCCTTCCCTAATTTTGCAAGCCCGCTCCAATTAATAAAGCGCATGTCGAGGAGGTAGATCTAGTCCAGTCCTGGACCTCCGTTCGCAATCTTGAAACTCGTCTTGCCGATTGGAGTATTGCGCAAACCGCATTGTCTTCCAGCCCGCAACCATATTATGAGTGGTGTATTTTTTTATTGGAGTTTTTACTTTTCGCCCATAAACTGCAGAAAGTAAAGCATCCTTTACTTTTTTCGCTGCTCCTGCGACTGTGTTAACAGACAATAGGTATTACCCAAACATGTTTTATTGAAAATATATGAAATTATCAATCGATTACAACAGTCAACAATTAATATGTTCATCTGAATTTATACTATAGTATTGAAAACATAACCTGCTATGTCAATGAACTGTAAAAATAGTTTCGTACAGGGTGAATATAGTTATACATAATCATATAAATTAATACAGTTATATATAAATTTGTACATAATTATCAAAACTGAAGACAATTGCACGTCATTTGTTTGGTCTAATATGGAGTATATGTGAGTAATGTGACAATCAGTAAGATTGTCACATCTTGTGGTACGTTGGTAACCGAAAGTGAGGTCTTTACGGTAAAATATTAAACCGAGCCCGAGGTTTAATATTTTACTGTAAAGACCGAACGTTTGAGGTTAATAAGTCCTGACATCCGGTTCATTTTTGTTGTAGGGCATTGAAAATTTCGTAATGATTAGCCAATCATATCACGTAAACTACAGGAACTAGCGCTTGCCATATAATTAACAGTTATTCTACGAACTCTCGTCGTATATGAGCTGATAGCCGACGAGGCGCGATAGCGCCGAGAGTTTAGTAGAATAACTGTTTTATTATATACACAAGCTCTGGATCTGGATATTTACTTTTTTCAAGTAAAACTTGAATTTCCTCTTCATTTAATTGTCCAAATCTGCCAGCCATTTTCTACTTTTCTCTACTAGCAGGATATGAGCTAATATCCTGCTAGACCTCATATCCAGAGCTTGTGTATATAATAATAAATGTTATATAATGAATTCTGTATATTGTTAAATTTCATCGCACTCCTAGCCTGCGTTGCAGTCGGGCTTTTGGGGAGACAATTTTTGAATAGCTGTATTAAAATATGGTTTCATGAAGTTATTAGGTCAAGAAATTTAAAAGATATTTTAAGAATTTTTGATGCATTTTTGGCAATATATTAAAATGCGAAACCCGACCTTTAATTTTATAGAAACAGGCTATCGAGTATTGGCATTACACGTCATTGTCCATTGACGAATTCGTAGTGCCTACTGCGCTGAGACTGGAAGTTATAAAATTATATGCACATCAAAGTATTCAATTGTTCAATCATCATTTGTGTTTTACAATTAGCCACTGACAATACAACTGCAATGTGATTTGAATATGCAAAACGGTGCTCGAAGAACAATTAGTTTTCGCACGGTTGACTCGCTGCAAACTGCACATTCAACATATTCCCTCAAGCACACATTCCTTTATTTTACTTTACACAGTGGTCAAAGTTTGCTAGTGCAAAATGGCACTGAATGGTGACTGATCATTTGATTACTTTGGTATGCATATGCTAAAAATCTTCCAGGCTACGCTACTGTACATCAGTACATATTATGAATGATTCAAGTGCAATTTTATCCCGATGCAGACGCAGAACACATCATTTCAAGGATTTATACAAGCACTTTAAGGCGCTGTTACACGATGCAATTTTTCATGCAACTTGTCTCGCAACGCCGTTGCATGAGTCATTGCAGCGTGTAACATGCCCTACAATGGCCAAAATCATTGCGAGACTAGTTGCATAAAGCGTTGCACAAAGTTGAAGTGAGTTCTACTTTTGTCAACGATTGCAGCAATTATTTTTAGCATTGCAGCGTGTAACATGCCTTCGTGCAACTTGTCTCGCAATGTTTACTTCTTGGAGAGTTCCTATTGGCTCTTACCAGTCCGTTTGCTTGCCTCGGTCCTAATCGTTGCGAGTTGCACAAAACTTATTGCAGCGTGTAACACCTCTTGCAATGGCTCGTGCAACTTGTCTTGCTACGGCGTTGCGAGACAAGTTGCATGAAAAATTGCACCGTGTAACAGCGCCTTTAGTCGCCTACCGTTTTTCAGAAGATTGAGTTTTTTAATTACTGTGAAGTGTGGTCTCACGGCTAACCCCTCAGTATGGGGGGTGGGTACAACAGTATAAATCCCTGCATTTGGATAGGCAGTCGAAACTACGAACTGGTCTATATAACTGGATAATGTGGCTACCTAAAATATAAAAGGTTTGCAAACACCTGGTGCTCCACACCGTTTTTCCATCATTGGAGGGAGGTCTACCCATACATTTGTGGTTAAATCAAAAAATTCCACAGAATTTGTTGCTTCGTTGCCGTCCCATCCTCCCATCACAACAAATACATTCCCACTCAAAACAGCTGTACACTCTCTTCTCTTGCATTTCATGGCAGGCAGCATTTTGATATTCTTCACAGTTACATTATAACTCACAACCGTGTTTAGGATGTTGCCATTCTTGTCTTCTCCTCCAATGATGATAATGTTGTCCTTCCAAGCAACAGTTGCCATCAGACGCACAGGAAATGGGAGGGGTGCCAATGTCAGACAACAGTTTTTGGTGATGTCGTACATCAACACTGAATTCAGGATGCCTTCTTTATAACCAGATAGTGTACCACCAACGATAACCACCTTGTCTTCGAACAGTTGAGCACCATGGTGCATTCTTGGCTCAGGCATGCGGCAGACCAATTTGGAATTGTAAGGCTCAACCAAACTGACTTTATCGATGTCTCGGCTAGCAAAAAGACCACTCTCACCACCAATAACAACAATCTCATTCTTGTACACAACACTAACATGGGAAAAGACTTCTTGGGGTAACTTCACAGGGACCCCTTCCCATTCTGCATCATCATCAACCAAACTTAGCCTCTCTAGGGTATCACCTCCTTCCCACAATCTCCCTCCACAAACATACATTCGGCCTTTGTAGACAAAAGCTGTAGCCAAATACCGGTCTAATTTCATGGGCTTGAGCTTCATCCATTGCATCATGAGCCAATCAAATTTCTCAACAGACAATACATCAACACCACCAGCAATTACGATATCTGTCTTGATAGGAACACCAATATTCAGCTCATATGAAGCATTTCTTTCAACTTCTTTCTGCATGACAAAGTACTCTTTGTTGATTGAGGTCACACCCTGTTTCATGTCGCTGAGGTGCTCCTTAACATCGGTCAACTGATGGGACACCAACTTGCTTATGTTTATAACAGCTTCTTGCACAGCACATACTTCATCTTTGGTGTCAATCATTTGTTTCTTGACATCATTCATATCTTGATTAGTCACATAGCAGTGAAGTTTTCTTTTTCGGTAATTTACTTTCTCACCGCATACCTTAAACGTTAACAAGAATACAAATTAGTTAAGGAAGGTTAAGGTCAAAGGGTTTGAAATGGGTCAATGTATGGCCCTATTCTCAGCGGTCTCACTTGCGACTACAAAAGGAGATTAGAACATTAAGTGATCGGCCTCTATGGCCGACGTCCAAGTGAAAATTCCAGCCAACAACATGCAAGCAGCTCAAGCTTTTTTAACTCAACAGCAGCCTGTTGAACCTGGCCAGCCTCAAGAGGCTCAAGCCTTGGCCGAACCACTGCCACAGCCACCAGCAGACAATCCGTTTACCTGACGATGTAACTTTAGCGGTTTGTTTCATGTATGAATTTATTTTCGCATGACTAGATAGCTATGCTTGTTCTTGTTCGGTCCTTTTCTTATTATTATTGCAATTTTACATCCCCTTTTATACAAAATTACTTAGCATTTCAGGACATTTAGCTGTCTTAACATAAGTTATTTCCCGAACGCTTAGCATAATCCTTCCTTGAAATCAAAATACATAAGCTTGATTTCACCTGTTATATTGCGTACGTGTGAATTTTATTGTTAGACGTTACGCCACTTTCCAAAATCCTAGATTCATCGCTCTGTGTTGAGATTGGGGTTGGTCAGGGATTTCCCAGCTCTTTTGAGAATGGGGCTTGTCTGGGATCAGCCCTGCGCATCTTACATCAATGATGGACTTTGGGATATCGTAACTGGGAGACTGTCGGCGCCCAATCTCAACACAAGGGGCGAGTGGGACCGGTGAAAATAAAGTACTATTCTCAGCGGTCTCACTTGCGACTACAAAAGGAGATTAGAACAAGCGATCGGCCTAAGCTTGGGCGGTTTTGAAAAATATAGAAACCGGTAAACCGTCTGACATAAAACCGGTTAAACCGTAAAACCGCGGTTTTTCATAATTTTCGAAAATTAAAGCGATCCAGTATTGAATTATAGTCCACAAATAGCAATTGTTATTCTGGCAATAAGTGCTCTACAGTTATAAATGACTAAAAAAACTCCTCACAAATTGGAAAAGTAGCACACAATTACGAAAAAAACAGAACAATGTGTGGGTTTTCTGAGAGCGAAAAAGTTTGCTAACTTTAATTTAATTTATAATTTTGCTTCTCCCGTAATTCCGTCTTTTAGATAATTTACAGTAATATGATGGTCGGTATGTATAAAATATATGTTTTACTTTATAATGTCAAGATGTTTTAGTGATAATTATTGCAAAATTTAGGCTATGCAATAAACCTATACTACAAACCGCGTAGGTCTAAACTAAAGCGAGCGGGTTTGACACAATTAAGTTACGCTTTTTCGAAATTCCAGTGAGGGCAATGTCATTCATGTCTTCATGAGAAAGATTTCTGCTATAATGCTTCTCTCTTGTTTTTAGTTTCTAGATCAAGCTTTATTTTGTAATTTGGTTCAGTATTCTTCCCCAAATACTATAAATATGTTTCAAAATCTGCTACTTTCAGTTTGCGTGACTCCTCGAGATATTATTGAAACTGGTTACAAAATTGATCGCGTGCGAATAAATTTGACGCTTTCGCGGAATATGCGTCAAGTGATTGGTTAAACTGTGTATTTTGTGCTTATAAATATGTCCTCACAATTACTGTATACAAAAGTATAAAAACCAGTTTTCCGGTTGTTGAAATAAAGAACCGGTTTAATGAAAAACCCGAATAAAACCGGAAAACCGCCCAAGCTTAGATCGGCCTCAGGCTGTTGAAGTAACGTACGTAGTATCTTGTAAGAACATGGACACCACAACACAAGGTGACAAGGAGTGAGTGGGACCGGTGAGAACAAAGTACTGTCTCTTCTGATTTGATTGTGAAAATATTGATCTCTGATTGGTTGATATGAAAATGTCAGATGTTCTGTCTAGAGGTGTGCAAATCCGATCCGAATCCGATCGGATTTCGTTCGGATTCGGGGGTAAATAAAAATTTCGGATCGGATTAGAAAACTTGTCCCACCATTCGGATCGGATCAGGAAACCTGTATGGCAGTCGGATCCTATCGGATTTCGATTGACGAACATGAATTTCTGTGAAGCGTTTCACTACAACTGGGTTCTAATTCCTATTGGCAGTATTGCAATTGTCAAGCAATTTTCAATGTAAGTATGTGACACCTAGTACGCGAACATATTATTATGCTCACGCGAGAAATAGATTTATAAAAGTTTCGTTAAGGTAACTAAGGGAAACCGTGTATATTATTTCGATTCTGATTTTTTCGGATCGGATCGGTATGCTGTTTTAGTGTTGGATCGGATTGGACTAGGATCCAAATTTTTCGGGTCGGATTGGATTTGGATTTTAATCATCATCAATTGTCGGATTTGAACTGTCCAATCCGATCCGATGCACACCTCTAGTTCTGTCATTGTATGATGCAGTGATTGTTGTTGAATGATGAAATACCAAAAGCACTTTACACTGGAAGCTTATTTTCTTTAAAATTTAGACATTCTCTGACCAAATATATATTTGTAGATGAGCCTTTGGCTATATCAGACCTATAGCCTTCAATGGATAAATAACTAAATAAATACACAGTTTACTTACCCATTGTAGGCTAAACATCTGCAGAAAACTCATCATTAAAAATAATTTGTATTTTCTATATAAGTATTTTCTTTTTTTCGTATGTATTCAGTGAACCTTTTCAATAGTGACAGTATAAATATATTTAAAACAGCTACTTACCTTCAAACACTTGCTTTAATCTGGTTAAGTCATTTTGTTCTAGCCACTGCTTCACCAGTGGCGGATTACCAAATAGGCAGCGTAGGCTGAAGCCTACAGGCCCGGGCTTTCAAGAGGCCCATGATTTTCAGAGAATGCACTTTTTATTAGAATTATTATTATTTTTTGTCCTTAATTAAGAAAACGGTCCCGGAAAGTGGGAAATAACATTTCCGAGACTTTAAATTTCCAAAGGATGTTTCACCGTTTACAGGCGTGACTGTGTGAGAATATCATCCTCAAGGCCCACATATTTTACTTAGCCTACAGGCCCCGTAACTGGTAATCCGCCACTGGTCCTCAGTCCTCACCACGAAAATTTGAAAGTTTTGTTGCCATCTTGATTTAGCCACAATCTGTTCAAATTCCCCATCCCCTGTCAAATTCCCCACCCTGTACCGCGTTTGAAACGTCAAATTCCCACCATCCTGAAATTCCAAACGATCAAATTCCCTACGTGTGCCTGGGGGGGGGATGTTGACATTTCGATTTGATCAGCGCATAATTACAAGGCGAGATCTTGCTAACTGGCGAGATCTCAGGCCTGACCCACCAACTGGGCCAGCCCAGCTTCCATATAAACAGCTACTCACTTTTATATATGGAAGCATACAGTATAACAGCTTCTTTAAAGTATGAAGTGAAAAAATGGTTTTCGATTTTTTGGGCTATAATGATAGCTTGGGGCATGAGAAATAGCGAAAAAGTAGTTTGACGCAATTTTGTAAAATATTGGGGGAGAAATAACGGCTGAAAGTTTGAATTTTAAGGGGAAAAATCACGGGAACTGGGTACAAATTTAATGCGATGATGACGTATCCAAATGGACACGATAGCATTCACCAATATGGCTTATAAAGGAGATAGCCAATGTTCTTCACTTCCATATTTAAAACAAAGTTGCAGCAAGGACGAATTTATTGGACAAGAAGTAATATCGAAAGGAAAGTTGGGTCTATTTCATGAAATATGTGACACTAAAGCTGCGCCATCTAAGCAAAGACCAACTCTGTGTAGGCCAGTGAGTCTATCACTAGTTAACGCGTAATTTGTCACTGGGCAGCATATCATAGCAAATTTTTCAAGAATAATCAACGAATAGATCTATTTTGAATAAAAGTGATAAAGCGAGACCAAAAAATGTAATTTCTGGACAATAATGTCTCCGAAATGAGGTCAAAATCATGCTTTGCGCATGCGACAGTGGCAAGAGTGCAATAATACGAGAAACTTCCCGTCGGACTATTGTGATGCAAGTATCTCTATATACTAATCATTCACCAATATTTTCGTAATAATATATCGTTTCAGTTGTGTGTACAATGTGAAACATTCATTTGTGTATACTGTAGCTATCGTCTGCTGGCAAATTATACATGTATATATCTATATTTGAACATGTACAGTACTCAAGATGAATTATTACGCACATTGCTTCGAACACGGCTTCGAACGATATAAAATATACTCACGATGCTTGGGATATTATTGGTAGTGTTTTAACATTTACGCGGATATACAATTGCTGTTCAACTTTAGCTATTTGGTTTGATTACCATAGAATACAGCGGAGAAAATCTATCTATATTCTATACTCCTATCAGAAGAATTTCCTTTGGTTTATATGTATACATGTAATGCATCATTGTGGTGAAAATTTATTGGTAACAAAAGGTCGTAATATAAAAGTCATAATTATATTCCAGCTACTTGTTAGTCCAAATAGTAAAAAGTTGCGAGAAAGCCGAAACGTCGGATTAGATCAGTATTAAGATATATTTTGCCAGACATGCACACTGATGTAAACATTAGATATTTAGACTGATTATACTAAGGCCAATTAAATTTTTTTTTTAGTTTTTCATCGCCACCTGCCCCTGAAAAATTGGCCGCCCGAAACTTTTTTTATTATTATTATTAAATCGGAAGTAGTCGGAAACCGAACGTTGGCGGCCATTGTGTTTCAACATGCCTTTCGTTGTAGTGCAACTACGAAGAGGCACACAAGTCTCGAAGCCCTGGATAGGCGTACGAGTTCCGTTTAGGCATCGAAGTTAAAATGGCTCTTAACTGTGACTATTTCTTGCACAGACAAAATGTGTGAAATGGAAAACAACCTTTTAACCCGTTTTTAAAAGGAGAAATATACTACTTACGCTATTAAAAAATAAATAATAATAAAAATCCGCCCGCCCGCCCCATGTTTTTCAAAAAATCTGATGAAAAACTAAAAAAAAATTTTAATTGGCCTAAAATCACTCATGTGAAATCAAGTACAGAATATATTACAAATTTAAACATTTAAAACACGCTTATAGTGATTCTTTCTATAAATTGCGGTATTTGGTGTTTATATTTGGGAAATATTTAGTATTGAACCAACTCAAAATACTATACATTACAAGACATGCCATTTGCATACATCATCGGTGACCCTAGGTCACCGTCTGACTGCGCGATAATTTTCCCCCAAAATCGCGCAATTTTCTATGTTTGATGGCTTGTAGTTTAAAGAGTATTGTACCGATTGAGTTCAAATTTTGCATAGTGTGTTTTTATATGTCAATGTTTCGTTTGCGAAGAAAAAAATGGGTAGTGATTTTTCACTTCATAGATACTTTTAATAACAGCAATAGCATATAAAAGTTTTAAAATACCTGGCATTCCTCCATACGTCCTACACAATCAGACTTTTCATGTTGTTGTAATTCTCCTCTATTCACAATCACCTCACATCCGCCACACTTGACTGGCGTAAAGCCACAACTTGCAACATGTGTTTCAAGCTCATCAATCTTCACAACTTCATTGCAACCTTCGTTATCACATCGTATTTTTAGCTCTCCCAAAACGTCAATCGCGTGTTTATAGGGTTCTAAAGTCGCAACAGTCAATATTTCTTCGCATTGTGGACACCTTTTCTTGTTCTGTAGACTACGGAGTATACATGGCTTACAAAAATAGTGCTGTTGTTGTGAACACTGCGTTTGTACGGGATGACGGAGCACATGTTTGCATTGTGCGCACAAAAGGTTGTCTGGCAGATCACCACGAAGACCCTGAATACGGCTCAATTCGAAGCCAACTTCATCCTTAGACATGTCGTTAAATTTTGTACAGTATTTTGCACTAAAAATTGTTGTTCATTGTGAGAAAACCGGCCAAAAAACTTTCGGTAAAACTTTCCAATGTCGGAACCAGTGAACCACCAATACAGGCTAACAGCACGTGTAACCAGGGCTCTCACATCCCACTTCTATTAATTCCTTAGATTCTCGGCAAAAATTCCTTAGAATTCCTTAGTAAAAACGTAGCGCCGGGCCTGTTTTTTAGTAATAGGGAGCTTTAGCAGTGACTACGAGTACGACTACGAGTACGAGATTTGACCGCGCGAGTACTGGCGCGAGGAACTCGTAGTCGTAGTCGTTTCCGGTGAAATGTTACTTTAGCATATGTAAACAACAACAAGATTGTGTCAATTTTGATCAACTACATCTGATTAGATTTTGATTAGATTGCTATGGCTGCGAAAAGTGCAATACTTGACGCAGCTACAGCATTATACGCGAACGATGTAATTGACGAGCAGGATTTCTTTTCGATCTATGACAATACTCGAAGAAAGAGCCCGGAATTTCAGTACTGGGAGTATGAAAAAATTGAAGATCAGTTGGGAGAAATGACGACTGACGAAAGCACTGCGGAGTTCAGGTTTGAATTAGCCGATCTTCCTTTGCTCGCTGATGCTCTCAGAATTCCGGAGAAGGTTGTCTGTCCCAATCGTACGGTTGCTAGCGGCATGGAGGCTTTATGCATTACGTTAAAGCGTTTCGCCTACCCGTGTCGCTACAACGATATGATTCCGCGATGTGGTCGATCTGTTTCTGAGCTTTGCCTCATCACATCAGAAGTTACTGACTATATTTTTAACAACCATGGACACCTTTTACGAGACCTCGATCAACCCTGGCTTCAGCCCGATCGTTTAGAAGAGTTTGCGAACGCCATTCACAGCCGTGGTGCGGCACTTCAAAACTGTTGGGGCTTTGTGGATGGTACAGTGAGGCCAATTTGCCGTCCAGGCCAACACCAACGGATGGTTTATAATGGCCATAAACGGGTGCACAATGCAATAAAATTCCAGTCTGTGGTCGCCCCAAACGGATTAGTTGCTAATCTTTATGGACCAACAGGTAAATTTATGTTATTATTATCACTGTCCCATTTATATTAGTGTTTTAAAAAAGTTAATTCATATAAAGGTCATATATAAATCCACAAGAAATAATTACAATTTAACTTAATTTTTGTAGAGGGAAAGAGGCATGATGCAGGGATTTTGAGGATGTCTGGCCTGTTAGATGCCTTAGAGCAACATTGCAACAAACCAAATGGTGATGCACTCTGCATATATGGAGACCCTGCCTATCCATTAAGGAGGCATCTACAGGCACCATACCAAAATCAACACCTTACGCCAGAACAAGTGGAGTTCAATAGGTCTATGAGTGCTGTTCGGGTGGCTGTGGAGTGGGTTTTGGTGACATCATTACCTACTACAAATTTCTCGACTTCAAGAAGAATTTAAAGCTTGGTCTAAGTGCAGTTGGCAAAATATACTGGTTTGCACCATCCTTAGAAATGCTCGAACATGCCTTTATGGTTCAAATACTGGGAGTTATTTTGGAATTGAACCACCTACCTTACATGAATATTTTCAAGTTTAACCTTTAACATGCAAGACTCTTCCCTTGATAAGATGGTCTGGGGTTAGACAGAGTAAAATGCTTAAGTAGGGTGCATGGGGGCACATTTCACATTAAAAGGTTAACAGGAGCATTGGCATGTATGTTAGTTAACCCATCGATATGCATTGCATGCCCAGTACAAGTAAAATCATGCCCAGTACAAGTAAAAGCCTTATGTGTTAAAGGGTTATTTGAAATTCAATGATGTACTTATTGATATTGAATGTTGAAACCATAAGTGGTTACCGAATCGAGCCAAATGTTCATACAAGAACTTAAAAATGAGAGCCAACCATTTTAGTGAAGAACCAGAGTACCTGGAGTAAACCCTGAAATATCAAAGTACACATGAAGTCTAACCAGACTTCTCCTATATGTAGTGGCGTAGCCAGCCTGATGATTTAGTCCCGCTATGCAAATTTTTCCGTGTTCACAGACTTTAAAACAATCAATTTCTAAATAAATGAATAATGAAAATGAGTTTATATTTGCATAGCGGGACTAAAACGTCGGGCTGGCTACATTACTGCCTATGTGTTATAACAGGCTCACTGTAACTCTATGGTAAGATGCATTAAAAATTAATCACACATTAATACTCACTACTGTAGGGAGCAGAAATTAAATTTTAATTGTGATACTAATTGAAATTTTAATAATAAACAAAGTAATGTGAAATTACCTTATATGCACCTTAAATAATCTGCCATAATAAAAAATGGCAATGGAATTTATAAATATATCATTTGTGATAAGTGCTATATAAATATAATTGTTGTTTCACATTTAGAATATTGAACATTTTAACAATATTGAACATTTTAACAATATTGAACATTTTAACAATACCTGTAATAAAATTGAACATATAATATTTGCACATATTATAATGAAAATTTTCAAACTATGAAAAATTTCACTTTCTAATGTTTTTCACAAGTTCAGACAGTGCAGTGACCATTGCAAATGTAACACTTTGTTGTTGTTGCTGGAATTGCTGTTGCTGTTCAAGTACAGACCTTTGAAATTGCTGCTGGTTCAACACTTGACTTTCCATCAGGGCAATTTCACGCCCCGCAATCGAGCTGATTCTCGTGCTCATTCCTCTTCGCAGCCAATGATTGCTCAAGGACCTTCATGACGTCCCCATTGCTTCTTCTTCGTCGCTTCTCAGGTGTGACCAAAACACCTTCATCCAAATCTTGCTCGTCATCCAAGACTGCATCGGCCATAGCATGTCGCCGCCTCGTCTCTCCAAGTCGCTCTGTTGCTCTCCTCATTTCCTCTGCTGATTCCCGATCTTTCTTTTCTTTACCCTTCACCTTCTCCATAACTTCCTCACATTCTTTCATCCTCCATGATATCTGTCAACATTTTGTCATATTCAGTGTATTCGACATCCAACCCACTACCTCGTGCTTCTTTTGCTTCTTTCGCCTTAAACTCTTTCAAAATCTTTTCAAATCGTTCTCTCACTGAACGCTGGCTGACCTTCATATCAAATGCTTTTAAGTTCTCAGCAATTGTTGTCCAGGCAGCACCTCTCTTTTGAACCAGACCGAAATTGGTAGGGTTCAACCACAACAATTTCTCGAAGCAGGAAGTCTTCGTGTCGTTGCTTCCAAACAAAGATTTCTCGCTTGCCTTTTCCTGTATCACTTGCCATCTACAATAGAATATAAAACCAAATTGTTAAAAGGCACATACTCAAAAATAGCACAATTTCAAGTTCGTCCATAACCATTTTAAAAACAGCACAATAAAATTTAAAATAAAAGCATATTTGTAAAAATTATTAAATATTCTTTGAAAAAGGTGAACACATTTCAAAATCTGGCAATTGTTTCGTTTGTACGAAATAAACCACGAGTGACAAAGTACAGTAAATATAGTACTGCTGTTCAGACGATGTGTATAAAAATTTGCCGTCCATGTTTGCTTTATATTTTATTTAATTATTCACGCACGTTTCCGATTTTTTAATTACTTCCGCTATTATAATTATTTTGCGGTATGCGTGTTTGACACAGGCAAATAAATTTATTTTAAAAAGCATAAAAACACAAAAAAATAAACTAACCATAACTCGTTGTGAGGACTACGAGATTTACCAAAAACTTCGTACTAAACTGGGCGACGGCGACGACTTTTTGTTGCGACTGCGAGATGGCGTATGCAATATGACGCGTTTTGGCGCGAAAATGACTAAACTCGTACTCGTAGTCGTACTCGTAGTCATTGCTAAAGCTCCCTAATGAATGCCCAGTAGTTACGTTAAGAATTACAAGGTTTATAGGTTCTCTGAAATTTTGTCTCATTTCGGAACTGGGATTTTGAGCCATAATATCATTACGTCATTGAAAGCGATCCAGTGCAGTCGAAAGATGTAATGTGGGTTGAGGCCACTGAGCTATACTATATTACTGGAGGACGTGCACGGCAGTAAAAAGTGAAGCCAAAAACATGGCGGATTTCGGCATTTGCTGACGTCAATTGGTCCCAAATGCCCATGGTAATTACCACTGACAAACCGCGATCTTAAGCTTCAAACAAACTCTTTTCCCCCCTGGTTTTTGCACAAATATTTTTATTTATTTTTCCCCGACCTTGCTGTTTATCCAACAACGACGAGAGAAAAATGCCTTTTTGCTGCGCATTTGGCTGCCACAATTCTTTATCAAAGAAAAATATTTCTTCTCACCGGTAAGAATCCATGAAACTCTTTATACTTTTTACTGCAGGCCTATACACAAAGGCTCAATTTTAATTTTCACATAGTGTAAATTGTACAAGCAGAAATGGCGTAAAAATCGTTTATAAACAAAAAATTGCCATGTATAAAGCTTATAAACCTAGCTATCTCTTTTCTTTGATAAAATTTAGCTAATGTTTTATATAGTCATGCAAAATTTTAGGTTTGGTTATAGCAGCAGTAAATATTTCTAGCTGTATATAATAGTTTTTTCATTTCCATATTTTTTTGGTATTTTGCAGTAGTAGATAGACTGGATAGGACTCTCATTTTATGTGGAAATGGCATCAAAACCTATAAAGCAGTAGTTGAGTTTATTCCCGACGAAAGGAAGTCATCTTTGCTCAGAACATTTCAGTATGGACAGGATGCAACAGGTTGAGCAAAGAATGATGCTGCTGCCAGAACAGCCAGATGCTGTGTCAACAATATCTCAGAACTCTCAGGTTTGTGCTTTTGCTCTTTTAAATGCATAATTTGCTTTTATGCACAACACTTTCTCCTTGATAAGTTAAATTGTCTGGCATTAAATTGAGTAAAATAATAAAGTAGGCTGCATTAATGTGGCTTAATGATAGAGTTTACAAGAGTGTAAGGTAATGTAAGGTAGATAGGCCAGCTGGTTAACCCAATACTGTATGGATCCATTATGCTTCAATGGTTCATTTTGTTGGTTCAATGGCTCAAGAAAGGTGAAACCCCTAAAAGGAGAAAGGGTTAGGTTTACCAAAATTGCAAGACCCTGAAATAGAAGCAGGGGGTTTATAGGAATTGAAATATGTTACATATTTTCAATATGAAAAATTGAAAATGTAAGCTATGGATGGACAGCATCCACTAAAATTTTATGAATACACACACCCACCCAAACCAGTCTCTGAATATTAAAAAAATATTTTACTTCATTTGAATTAGGTCGCTGTCACAAATGTGGCCTTTGGGGGCAGTTTGCCTGTACATCAGACTGTGCATCACATATCTACTATTACTTCTTTATTCAAGTCATAATGTTGTACTGTTTGAATTTATAGAGAATTTTGAATCCACAGTGTCTACTAGGTGGGTTTCACTGAGCATTACCATGCAATTGGTGGTCAACCTGCATTTATCAAAGTGAAAAAATAATGATAATTGTTTTCATTATACATAGTAGTCTTGTATTTGAAAGCAAATATATAAAATTGAGAGATGTAGTTTCATTTTCTTGCTCCTATAAGTGCCAACACTTCTGAAGTTGCTGTTGCCACCATCTGCTGCCCTGTAACATGTGGTGAAACCCACCAATACAATATATTTTTCCCAATTTTGCATGACCCCACATGTTTTAGCACCTAATAACATTTTATAATTTCAATATATAGGAATAGTATGCTGGATATGTGGCACATGCTTTCATTGCCTTTCCGATTTTTGGACAAGTCTGTTCCGAATCGTCTGTCTCTATTAAAACCAGTGTGGATTATAACGATTTCGCTCGGGTCTGACAAATGTCCGATCAACTAGACAGTTGATCGGACATTGGCTAAGAATGGTCGGCCATTGCTTCACCACGTGCAAGCAATTGGTACGAAATCTGAAAGGCCTGGGCTCGATAATTTTAATTATACCGTAAAAAATTCAAAATGGCGACCTCTACGTAAGAAAGCCTGCTCTGCAAAAAGAGAAGCCTGAAGTTTTCTCTGTACACCTTTTCCCATCCAAATATTTATTGGTTAGTAAGTTTCTGCTTTTTAAAGAGTACAAATCAAATACACCTGTAATATACCCTTAATTTAGAGGATAACTCTGTATTTTATTTGACCGGTCAAAATGTCCGCGCAGAGTAAAAATCGATCGGCCATTCGGTGTTTCTGTTCGGCGATTAGCCGATCGCCGACCGTTATAATCCACACTGATTAAAACCTATATAATTATGGAACAATTTCACACTAGTACAGATAGAAATGTATATAAATGAAATATCAAATAATATTTAAAAGTACTGGCATAACAATGTAATGACAACTTTTTACACATTTTGCTCTGTGATTGTCTTAACCTTTTATGCACCTGTCAATGTTAAGTCCAAGGGGAGGGACAAACCAAGGGAATTTGACACCATGCATAGTATTGCATACCAATCAGCTGATGCAATGCAAGTGAGTAGTGACTTGCCACTGAGGTCTCTTTCCAACTTGATAGAGATTTTTGACCTGTGGATGGGGAATTTGATACTCACTCAACCCCCATGGGGTTTTTTGCAAAATCCAAGGAAGAAGTAACTTATTTAATTGTTTGTGATTGTTTGTTGCTAAAATGAATTTATCCTCCTTTTGTTACAAATATATCTTTATAAATTACTGTGACTTACTGATTTGTTCTGTTAGTCAAGCTTGGGTTCCATTAAGTGAGAAAGGCTAATTTTTCTCTTCAGTGGTTGGGTACTGCCAGATAATGGCTCAAATAGTAATTGTCACAATTGCCTTGTTGCAAAATTGTAAAAATAGACTGTTTGCAATTGCAACTGGTCCAGATTTTGTGGTTGTAATTTTAATTAATGGAAATCTGGCTTTATGTTTCCTTTGTATATGTACTAGGTACTGCCAGTTAGTGCAGTGTGTTCAATAAGAGGCGGTTACTGGCGGTTTACCGCTGCCTATTATATACCGTCTCCACCCCTGGACCTCACTGGGGGCTGAGCACAACGTTTGGTGACGACTTGTGTTACCTCACCAGCTCACCCCCCGAAAACTTCTGGCACCCCCCTAGAAATAAATATGAAAATCTGTCTATGCTATTAGGCCTTTCAAAGCCACCTATTTCTTTATTTATTTGCAAAATCTATATCTGTCTTTCATCTGGAAATTTTGAGAACAGACACCTATTTTTGAAATTCAGCCTGCTATGACAATAATTACTGAAAACACTGTTAGTGAGTTAACAAAACAATTTGCCAGTGTCCGGGAGTATTTTACTCTGTCAAACGCCAGACGATTTTACTCTTCCATGGTAGGGTACAATCAGTTGTTAAAGGGGTAAAGCATGTTATTATATCCTGGCAAGAGAACAAAAGATTGTTGATACACTAGAACTGTGGGTACATGCACTTGTGGGCAAGTATCCCTGATACTCTTCACTACTTCATGATAGAAAGTCATATCAGAAAATGTAGGAAATACAATCACCACAGTTGTGGTAAATGAAGAATATCCCCAACCTAAGAATCTTAAAGATTGGGGCACCCCAACCTAAGGGCACCATTAATTAAGCATTATATACAGCTGACAGAAAAATATTTCTAAGCCCAAATATACAACTAACTGACAAACTAGTATAAAATTGAAAATATGAAATTCTAACATTTTTATACAAAATACCCCTTTGCTTTGTGGGGAACATCGAGTAAAAAACAAAGCTTATAGTATTGTGGTTTGACTAGTTTCTACAAATACTCATGGCTAAAATAGGACATTTTTAATACTCATTCTGTACAAGCCTGTAGTAAGGGGACGGTTTTCGTATAAACAATTATAACAAATAAAGTATATTTTATCATTAGTCTTGCCATTTTTTCACGAAATATCCATAGTTATGTCGAGGTATATGTGAACGGTGAAATTAATAAAATATACCTGTCAGCTATACTGGTTACTGCAGCATCGCTTCAAAGTTCAAACACCGTCTTTTCCCACATTTCTCGAGGTTTTAATCTTTGTTTGCTGTCTTTCATGGACGAGAATATCGTGTACGACTTGTACGTCTTCAAATAAATTGTTAAAGGTCGAAAAAATATATCGAAAACTCCAAAACATCGAGATTTCACGGCAAAAGCTGGTTAAATTTATATTTTTTCAAAAACCAGGGGGGTGTGAATATTGTAGCGGGCTCAGAATTGAGCCTGGTCAGTGGTAATTACCATTGGCATTTGGGACCAGTCGTCATGGCAATGACGTCAATTGACGTCAAAATCCGCCATGTTTTTGGCTTCACTTTTCTGCCTGGCAACATTAGCAGCACGTCCTCCAGATATATTTAGCTCAGTGGTTGAGGCATAGTTAAGAATTAAAAAACGAGTCGCGTGCCGTTATGGTGTAATAATGCACGAGGGGTGAATGTTGGGAGAATATGAGAGAAGCTTGTAAAACACGAGGCGTAGCCGAGTGTTTTACACGCTTCTCGAGTATTCTCCCAACATTCCCCCGAGTGCATTATTACACCATAACGGCACAAGACGAGTTTTTTAATTCTTTTATATTATACGTGGTATATAAGCACAGTAAACAATTTTGTTCAAAGATCAATATTGATATTCTCCTAACATGTAATCACTGACGTCACTCGCAAGCTTTTTAATGTTTTCATTGCTTGGCAACAACTATACAAACTTGAATTCTGGCCGGCGAAGGAGCGAAAAGCTTGCAACTAAAAAATTAGGGATTAAAAAGGCACAAAACTGTTGAAATTTTTTCAAATATAGTGCACAATGATAGACAGATTGGTTTTTCGTTGTTCTGCTTCACTATTGTCCTGGATTCGTATAAAAGCGAAGGGTTTTTCCGTTTTTGTCAAGCTGCTTTGATGACATTGGCTGTCAAGTTGATTTTTCATCTTGAACCAAATATATCAGGCAGTTTTTGTTTGAAGGTACTGTTTGAATATTTTTGTGTTTTTTTTGCTAGTTCAGTGGTTGGTGGTTAAACATTTTCTCAGACAAACTGTCAAGAAATGCATAAACATGTCGTATTTGTGTAGGTTTTTGTCGTTGCATCTTGACAGCTTAAAAACTGTACACATATTGTTTATATCTAAATCAATGCCAAAATGGTTAATTTTAATTTTTTGCACCTAGAACTGTGGATAAATTTGGTTTGGTTTGTGTTTAAAAACAGTTTTTGTACCTTTATATGTCAAAATAGTACAGATTTTCGCGTTTCTTGTCGCCGTTGAATGCCAACTTTCAAGCAAAAAAGTATATTTCAAACTCAGAAACAGCTACGAATCTTTATTCGCCGTTTATGTTCCGTTGTTATTTGTTGGCTGGCTTTTTTCCATCTCGTTTAGGTCTATTTTTTCTTGCTTTTTGACAGACTTTGGATTTAAAACTATTATAATTTTGTTCATATTGTATTGACAATTCCGAGGAAAATTTAACAAGCGGGGACGAAGTGAGAAAAATGAAAACGCTGGCCGTGCTTTATTGCGTCATAAAGCACGCGCATTAGCCAATCAAATTGCTCGTTAGATACTACTTATAATATAATTAATATTAACTATGGTTGAGGGCATTGAACTAAGGTTGAGGGTCATTTCCCGTAGAACATTTTTGCAGTTTTTATTAATTGCCTTAGACTATTTTTTCTGCGTTTTTGAGAATCATTTTTGGATAAATAACACCTAAATTGACTGAATTTTTAAATGTTATTTGAATATTTTCAAATGTTGGATAAAATCTTAAATTTCCTTAGAAATTCGATCCTTAAAAATTTCATTTCCTTAAATCCTTAAAAAGGTCAAAAAAGGCCAAAATTTCCTCAGTTTAATTTAAGGAAATTTCGTTAAATGTGAGTCGCCTGCGTGTAACCACAATCAATAATAAGAGACCTTAAGATTGACGTTTACGGCAAACCACAAACCGCTGTGAAAGTTGAGGTTTTTGCTGTTGTAATTCACCAGCTTTTACACAAATTTTGAAAGATATCAAACATTCGTATAACTTACGAAATTGTGCACTAATCAATTAAACAAGATTAATCACCATTGGCGTTCTCGCCAAACTAGGAAACTACATCTTGAGGTTTGAAGTTTACATTTGGCGTATAAATTTCATGCTTGAACGCCTAAAGGCACTCGTAGGCGTACAACGGTAAACCTCGAACCTCAAGATGTAGTTTCCTGGTTTGGCGAGAACGCCAATGGTGACTAAACTTTGTTAATTGATTAGTGCACAATTTCGTAAGTTATACGAATGTTTGATATCTTTCAAAATTTGTGTAAAAGCTGGTGAATTACAACAGCAAAAACCTCAACTTTCACAGCGGTTTGTGGTTTGCCGTAAACGTCAATCTTAAGGTCTCTTATAGGCGGAATCGCGGGTAGCGGAACACGGGGTGCGGAACCAAAACTGGTCTGTGATGGGTGGTGATAGCTCTTTTAAATTAAAGATTATCACATAAATTAATTTTCCTTTATAAAATTATAAATTCGATTCCATTACACCATCCTATCTTCGGGATATTCTACCTACAAGAGTCAACGAAAGAACCAGATATCCTTTGAAGTCAAGTAGTCAACTGACAATTTTACACTCATTCCTACGCGTACAAAACGTTTCAAACAGTCATTTATTCCGTCTACGGTAGCAGAGTGGAATAGATTAGATACTAAGCTACGAGATGCTACACCACTCTCTAGTTTTAAGAATAGGGTGCGTAATACATACTGTAAATCCGGTTATAATAAATTGTATAATATTTTTTTAACCGTTATAGCTCTATACTCCATACCAGGTTGCGTTTAGGTCACTGCCAGCTCAATTTATATAAAATTGATTGTAAACCTAGTCCTTTTTGTGATCATCGTTGGGGAACAACAGAAACCATTACCAATTATTCCTTTACTGTACTCAATATGCCGCTCAGCGTAGTCTCCTCTTTGCCTCAACTGTAAGGTTGTTCAACGACGCATGGCTCGGTTTTCAGACAAACAAAAGTACAAATATTTTTGCATGGATCTGATTCACTTAGTTATGATGAAAATGTAATTTTGTTTAGAAATGTTCAGTTATTTATACTTAACACTAATCGATTTTCTTAATTTTTATGGGTTCCGGTCTGATTCGATATTATATTCTTTACTGTGTTAATTGACGATGCTTTTTCTTTTTTCCACCTTCTCTTCTTATATATATATATATATCCACTTTTTTATGTAAAAAATCAAATGTAAAACTGTTGTAAATATTTTCACATAATCTCCCGCGATGAGCTCTTGGAGAAAATGTGTCTAAATAAATATGTTTATATAAAAAAATTGAAAAACATGGCAAAAGTACGTGATCTTAGTTATTGTAATTTAGAAGAATGGTTGAGCTTTTCAACATGCATTCATTTGTTGTTATTGCTGCGGAGCGAGCGAGTCTGAAGCGAGCGAGCGTAGCAGCAGCCTAATATGTGCAGAGGGAATTTTTAAGTAAATTTTATTTAGCGCATGGAATTGTGGTCGTGCGCGCTTGCTATGCGCAGAACACAAATTTTAAACGAGCCTGAAGCGAGCGAGCGTAGCAGCAGCCTAATATGTGCAGAGAGGGAGTTTTGAAGTAAATTTTATTTAGCGCATGGAATTGTGGTCGTGCGCGCTTCCTATGCGCAGAACACAAATTTTAAAGTAAGAACAGAGTGATGGAACAACGCTTTCGTTTATAGCTTTCCAAATGCAAAAGTATTTTGCGCACATGTATATATTTTTAACGCTTTTATACACTACAAAAATATGCAAATTTCCTTGCGTGGCAGTGTCAAATTACTCATCGCAGTAAACATGGTTTCATGTGGGAATTCCATGTGGAAGAACAATACATGGAAAATATTGATATTTTGAAATAGATGTTACAAAATTTGATGTCTTTCATGTTTCGTGATATATTTAGCTTGTCTCATCCTGCAAACTATGCTAGGGTATGCATCTACTGACAGCGCGCAAGCCACTGGGTCAATGCCAATAATTACTGTCTACTGAATATAATTTGTGTTGCATATTTGTTTGCATGTTTGTTTCAAGAAGCTAAAGAATAATAACAGTCCCCGCAGCATTCCCTACCTTGCAGGTACCCTAGTTATAAGGGTAAAAAGGTCACGACCTGGCTACCCAACATGCATTTCCCATGGGTAACCCTAGCCAGGCTGAGTTGCAATGCATGTTATCTCCGTGGATTGTTATCTCCATGGATTGTCTCCATATTGTGATAAAATACTAATTTTTGACTAGAAGGACTTAACTCGCTGAGCCTGCATGAAGGCATTGCCTGGATGCGACCTCCCCAGTGGTCAGTTTTGTATTTCTGCAATTAAACTGATTTGTTTCTTGGATGATATTACTGTATGTGTTTATAAAAAAATTGCCTGACTGCAAATTCTCTACATGTATTACTAGAATTTATTTTATAGAATCAAAATTATCTTTGCACTAGCCCAGCTCGTATGAACAGGCCCTTATAGACAGTCCGTAATCCTCCTGGACAGGTTTTGTGTTTTTCTTTTGTATTATTGCGGAGAAGCTCGACTGTACGTCTTAACAAACAATATATAGAAACCACTAACTCACTGTTACACTGTTATTCGTTTCTTTTCGCTGCGAGAGAGCAAGTGAAAAACAGCACGGAATAGAGCGAATGCATTCAAAGCAACCCGTCCCATAATCCTGCATGACGCAAATTCCAATTCGAATCTTAACTTGTGAGTTGTGAAAACTTTTGAAAGGTATCTTTCATTGCTTGAAGGGTTTTTAATAACACTTAGAATAAAAATCAGGTTTTGATCCAGTTTATTTGAATCATCTCCAAGAATCGAAATCAGAGGTACGTCAGTGTATTTGCACAACCAGTAACATCAGAGGCACAGCTCAAAATACAAAAAAGTGCGATAAATTTGGAGTGTGAATATGAACAAACTGCAACCGCCATTCTTCATTACCTAGAACTAAGAGATATTTTGCAGGACAGAAATAAAAAGTCGAGAAATTTCTTTCCATAAACACTTGAAGCATTGGTAATTTGAGATTCTTTGCGGTGAGTCTCGTGATGAAGACCGGAAATCCTCATTAAAAGTATTGCGCTGTATAAAACTTGTAGAGTACATAAATCAGCATCTGCTCGGACATATTTTAAATACGGCATAACAATATATCGAAGCGAAAATGTCTCTTTCGTTCGCATTGTTCCTGGTGCTTCTGGTCTCTGTCGCTAACGCTGAAGAATGTAATCCAAAAGCAGTGATCAAGACATGGCAAACACATTCACCTTGCGCTCGTCGGGAAGAACTGGGAGTTCTTATAATTGGTCATGGCTACAACCTCAACCTACCTCACGCCAATGGCGACTTTGCTGTACTTGGAATTGATCCTATTAATATACGAAAAGGAGTTATCATGCAAGGACCGTCGGAATGTGATTGCACGCAAAGCTTCTGTCTCACTCCCGAACAGAGCGAGCGACTTTTCCAAATCAATGTCGACCGCGCTCAGAAGCAAATATTAAGCATAATCCGTTCCAGTCCAAGCCCGATGCCTTGTTGCGATATTCAGAATTCACTTACAGCACTCGCTTTTACTTTCGGAATCGATTTTCTTAAACGTGTTCCTGATGGCTTGTCCTATATTAACAATGGTCAGTGGCAGAAACTTGGCACTGCGCTTCGCATGCAAAATTGGTGCTCCGTGACTGATCATTGTAGTCCACTAGCACAAAGAATGACGAACGGCTGCAGCGATGTTACAGATAACCTTGGCTGTTCTCCACCAACACCACAGGCTTGTGACAAAACTGGTCGATACTGTTGTGCTGCTAACAATACTTGTTGTCAATACAGAGGTAAGTAATACACTTGGTATATTAATACTCTGGAGTGGAGGAGGAATAATTGTGACTCAATTATTTTTTAAATATTGCCAAATCATTCATTGTTCGTATTTATATAATTATTCGACTAAGTATCTATATTTGTACGAGAATATTTCAAACTTTCATTCGACCAGGATACAAGGTTGTAAGATTCGAGATTCAAATTAAGGCAGTCCCGTACCCGTGATGAAAGTAACAACTTCGCCATTGGCATTGCCGGTCAAGTGAAAATAAACGAGAAATTTTAGCCATCTGCTCGTTAGTAGCTTCTACAAGCTGTACCCCAACAGTAACGGGAAAAAACGATGTTCCGTTGATAGTTTCAAACATTAAAACCCTTCTCAAAGCTAAAATAGTCTCCTAAACTAATTAATTCCATTGATTTGATTTAGTTTCCCAATCAAGACGTAATCAGGCGTATTGGTGTTGTCCATTGGCTGGTGCTGCATGCTGCCCATCCAGCAACAGTTGTTGTCCAAAACAATATCCAGTTTGTTGTGGTAACACCAACTCGTGTTGTTTTGTGGCTTATCCAGTGTGTTGTTTTCCTGGAACATCTCAAGCCTATTGCTGTGCTGCGAGTTCACCTGTTTGCCTAGGAGGACAACATTGTGGCTCGCTTGATCCAAACGTCCAACCGGTGTTAGGAAAAGTTAACAAAGCCAATCAAAATCAAGCAGAAATCGTTCACTGAAAGTGGCAAGACGAAATTATTGGGATTTAAATATCTAAAAATTACATTAATTTAGATTGTAGTTTTGTTCATGCAATACAAAATGTCATAAATCATATTATTAAAATGATATTCTAAAAAACTATGTAATACTATAAAATATAGATAATTAAAAATAAAGCGTTACGCCTTAATGATAAAACAAACCAGCGCCTTGGTGTAGTATTAAATTCATGAATCATTTGTTTGCGCGACCGTTGTGCTCAGGGAAAAATAATCGTCACTGTTTCAATTATCAGAACGTGACAGCCAATTGAGGCCATCTTGTACAGTGAACCACTATTAACAGCAAGGGCGAATATCCATAACAAAAGGTGTGGGTGAGGGGAGGCATGTAACACGTTTGACGTTTTCAGGGAATTTTCGCATCAATTATAGACACTTCCCGATTTTGCTGTCCGACAATGAAAACTGCGTAGGATTAAATTGTCTGCATCGATTTCAAGCAACGGACAGTAAGTTAAGGTCCCGATATTTTTTTAAATCCGTAGATTTTCTACTTTTAATACATGAAAACCCCAAACAACGGACAACATTCATATACGCAAGTAAAAACACCTCTATATAACGGACAGCTACATATATAGAAATCTGTGGTAAACTTTATGCAGATAAAGATCCCGAAGCAGTTGCTTTGTTTTTATAGAATTTGGCTCTGGAAATTTGAAAACATGTACTAGCAAAACACTTCAGTGGCTAACACTTCGCTTACGACGTTGCACGCTTCTCTCGTCTCCTGTTAACTTCTCGCGAGGTCTATGACTATATACATACCTCGATAGAAGACTAAATTAGTAAATGACGAAAACCTACGTTGCATGTCAAAAACAGGTAAAACAATAACTCGACCTGATGATTTTTATCTGCGTAAAAGTTTAACCACGGATTTCTATATAACTGTCCGTAATAATTATATAGAGGTTGTTTTTACTTGCATATATGTTCAGTTTGTAATCTGAATGTTGTCCGTTGTTTGAGGTTTTCATAATATATAAAGGGATCTGAACACACTGTTCGTTGTATGAAGATATCATCCGTTGCATAAAGTGTCCGTTAATAGTGGTTTCACTGTACAAAATGTCGAAGTTCTTTTTGAATTTGAGTGTTAGTCCAAGACATAAAATTTCAATCACACCAGGCGTTCCACAAATCCAATTTTGGGTTCGCTTTTTTGTCTATGAACTGTAAACGAAGTGAGGGTATACACCGTAGGCTACATGCACCGATGATCATCATAGAAATCGAGCTAGCTCGTACATGCATGTATCGAGCATGTCGCCCACCACGGTCCCACTGGCCACATCGTACAATTTGAGAGGTCTTCTGGGATACATCCAGTGCCTGAGCATAGTCGATTGATATGTTTTTGCTAGTCAACCTACTTGGGTGCGACCATGCCTAGTAGAGGTGTGCATCGGATCGGATTGACCTCTTTGAATCCGACGGTTTGTCTAAGTACTCAATCCGATTAAAAAAATTTTAATCCGATCCGATCCAATATGAAAAAAAAATATATTAGATCCGATTCGATCCGGGGAAAAACCCGCAAAATCCGATCCGACCCGACATAAAAGCAATAAAATCCGATCCGGACGCGTAAATTTTGATCCGAATCCGATCCGAATCGCACACCTTTAATGCCTAGGTCTCATGAGCATGCTGGCACTTATAAGCAAGGTAATATGCTGGGTAATTGGCCCGGATACTACGTAAATTTAAACATAAATTGTTTGGGAAGGAGGTATATATTGGTTGGGAAGGAAGAGGGGGCCCTTATAGAGAGTTGGACCTAATAAATCATACAATGATGGCTATTCTCATACAAGCGTCTAGTTTACACAAGATTTACACACATCGGGTCAAACAGTAAAAATATTTGCTTTATTTTACGTTAAGTTATGTATATACTTTCATTCATCTCAATTAGAGCAAAATCCTCTTCATCAAAGAACATAAATAAGTTACTCCGTCTTCAAATTATCCAAACCCTAAAATCATATGAATAACATCGTATAAAATATAGTACTAAGTTGTTGGAAATTCCCTACTGAAGAAAATTATTGTAGTGGTAAAAGTAGAGCTGCTCCCATCGGCATATTTTCGTAATCGATCAATCGCTGTCAACAATCGATTAATATCGATTAATCGTATTGAATAAATTAAATGATACGTCAAAAACGTGACGTAATCAGAGAGAAAACGTAACGTTTCGAAACGTAAACATCGTGAAAAATTTTGTACGCTCAACGCTTGCTTGCAAATGGTATTATAGACGATGTCAAATTGACAACGCGGCATTAGTGATATCAGATATCTCATCGTTTCACGAGAGCATTCTATTTCATCAGCAAATGAGAGTGCGTTTTTGTCACAGGTTTACTACATCCCAGGTGTGTTTTTACTGCAATGAGAGCACCAAAATAGAAAGTTTAGGTAAATATCATGCTGTGCATGTTTGTTGTCAATGATCCGATTATTGTTTTGAATAATCGATTTCCAAAACAATAATCAATATATCGATTAATCGGGAGCAGCTCTAGGTAAAAGGCAAAGCCAAAGCATAATGTCAAGGAGCAATATTCCAGTAATGAATTGTTTACTTCCTTACCTTTTGAATATATTCAGACTGTGTCAGTCTCTTGTCTCGTCTTATTAACATTGTATCAAGAGCATCAACATTGTATCGTCGAACCTGTAAATGTAAAAAATTAATAACAGTTTTAACCATGGTTTACCACATTTTGTGAAACTGACAGAAAGTGTATTTTACAAAACTACACGCCAAGGAATTAGCAAAAGACAACAGCAAGTCAGCAACAATTTGGCAAATTTAAGTTTTCAATAATATGTGCTGGCATTTAAAAAGCAGAACGTAACTTACAACAAAAAAGCATTGTTGTTTAACAACTTTATTGGTGCCATAAATTACATTAAAATAAAGTACAATATCAACATTAAAATAAAGTACAATATCAACTGGCCCAAAAGGGAAGGTGCGAACGAGACTATATAGAAGTCCCATGCAAGGCACCTCCCTTCTCTAATAAGTAGTAACATTTATATGAAAATATGAAAAATATAAATATGAAAAAAATGAAATAAGCAAAATGATCAAACAGGAGCGAATGATGATTTAGAGATAGAGCTAGTCAACTCTCTAGGAGTGATTTAGTAAAAGTTGACTCACGAAACATCATCCGTTCCTATTTGAACATTTTACTTCTAAATAATTCGTTTACTCTATGACCTATGACAAGAGCAGTCCCGCACTAGACTCCATGTGCACGTCATATCTACGTTAAAGGTTCTGTACAGCTCTAAACTAAATATGTCTTTAGCAAACGTTTTAAACAATGATAAGCTGGAAAAGCTTCGAGAAGTGGGATTGATCATAATACTGTTCCAGAGCTTAATTATACGATTGAAGTACGATCCTTGGAAAGTGGTTGTACTGCAGAACGGAGTCTTTAGAGTTCTCGCTTTACTTAACCTAGTGCGACCGTGTGTTACAAAGGAAACAAAGTTATTGATATCCAATTTTATATGCCCGTGCATTGCCTTATAAAAGAAAACCAGGTCCTTTACTTCGCGGTCGTAACATAATGGCAGTAACTTCAGGATCACCAGTCTTCCCTTGTACGACTGTTCACCTTTTCGTTGCTTCAGGATCCACCTCGTTGACCTTCTTTGAACATTTTCAACTTTAATTTTCAGTGAAGTCAGTGCTGGAGACCAGATTTGAGTAGCGTAATCGAGGTGGCACTTGACCAGGGAGAGATACAAAGAACGCCGCACTTTCGTGTTGGTCAGCAAGGGGCATGTCCTACGTAAGAGACCAAGCATCTTGTTGGCTTTGCACACCACAGCGAGGACTTGCTGATCCCAAGTGAGGTGGTTGGTAATGATACATCCAAGGTCTTTTTCTTTTCTAACATGGACCAGCGTTGTATCTCCAAGATGGTAATCAAAATATAGTGGATTGCTTTTCCTGGTTACTGTCAATACCTTACACTTCGATGCATTGAAACTAATGTTGTTGTTATGGCTCCACGTATCTAGACGATTCAAGGATTGTTGCAAACTTTCACAGCTACCGAGACTGGATATGCTCTTGTAAAGTTTGGAATCATCAGCATACAGTGCTGTCTGTGACGTATCAGACACAACTTTAGGGAAATCATTGATAAAAATAACGAAAAGTATAGGACCAAGTAAACTTCCTGGGAACGCCAGACGTTACAGCCGCCCAATCAGAGGCTACACCATCAACAACAACTCTCTGAACACGGCCGTGCAGGTAGTCGGTAAACCAATTCAATAAGTTTCCATTCACTCCATATGATTTTAGTTTGGCAAGGAGAATGTCATGGTCAACTGAGTCGAATGCTTTGGCGAAGTCCAAATATAAAATATCTGTTTGGATGTTCTTGTCCAAGTTCTTGCCGATAGCGTGGAAAACAGACAGAAGTTGTGTTACACACGATCGGTTTCTGATGAAGCCATGCTGTTCATCAGCGATTAGATGAGATATATGGTTGTACAGATTGCTGCATACTGAGCGTTCAAGAATCTTGCTAACAATCGACAACAGCGAGATAGGACGAAAGTTCTCAGCTACTTCTTTTGACTCCTTCTTATGAACAGGTGTGATGTTCGCAGCCTTCCATTCAATGGGTACTCTGCCGCAGTTCAGAGAATGATTAAATAACGCACACAAACTTGGTCCAATTTGTTCACTACATTCCTTTAATAATCGAGGGTGAATTCCGTCAGGACCATGCGCCTTGGTTACATCTAGACTGCGCAAATTTTTCACGATTAAAATTTTTCAAATTTCAAATTTTAAATTTTAAATTAAATTAAATTTTAATTTTTAATTTTTCAAATTTTTTCTTTATGCATAATGTAAATATCTGCTACTTTCAGTCAAAAGGTTTTGATTTAACCCCATTAGTTCGCAATGCGCCCAGATGCGCCCTACTTTAGTATTTTAGTCCGTCTAACGCAGAGTGCCAGACAATTTTACTTGTCAGTGGTAGGGTACTTCCAGTTAATGGGTTAACAAAACTATCTGCCAGTGTCTCTTGTTAACCATTGACACGCATGTTGCCCCCCCCCCCAGCCCCCATGTTGCCCCCCCAGTAAGCTATTTCCCCCCCCCAGTAAGCTATTCCCCCCCCCCAGTGAAGGTCCCTTTTGTCCAGAATATAAGCAAAAAAGGGGGAAAAAGAGGAAAGTTATGGTATTCTCACAACAAAACCTGGCTCCGTTAAAATGGGATATATAAAAAATTGTCCCTGAAAATGCAGGAATTCAAGCCACTGAGAGACTCATGAATACAAAAAAAATTCTGGGGTAGGACCTCCAGACCCCCCTTCAACTTCCCACACCTGTAATACACCACCTACTTGTTAGGTTCCCTTTCGATGATGCCCCCCCCCCACTAACGCTTTATTAAAAAATGCCCTGAGTAATAGAAAGATAATTGCAGCAACTTATAGAAAACCAGTAATTGGTTTAAATTCCACCGTGCAGTGGTTGTACGCCCTGTCTACCCCAAGCCGTACACAGGCAGGGACTCGGGGGGAATGCAATTTACATTGACTGGGGCATGATAATGTGTAATATATATATTTCCTCCTCCAAAAAGCTCTTAATTGTGCAATGATTGTTCATTCTTTATTAAAGAACATACATGTATAATATAGAATGTACCCTTGGAGTTAAATAAATATGTTAAATATGTGTTTTCAGCCATTTAATAATTAAACAATAGAGTACTTAGTTTTTGTTAATATATATCAAATAATCAATCATTTGTACGTGTGACTGATACAGATTTTATAACATGTCAAACATTAATTATTTATATTGCAAAAATGAAATGATTGTGAACTGTGCTTTTACCTCTATTTGATTTGGATTCTTTTCAGGCCGGGTTGGCAACTTGCAGCCATATTTTTCTGGCTTTTCAGCACTTTGGAAAGCTACAATTACAGGTAAACTATGCCAAGCGTTCCTCTTTTTAGTTCCTAATTCAATTGCAATTTTCCTAATTACCTTTGCAATTTTCAAAAGGTTTGTTGCAAATCCCTTGAGGAAATTTGCAATGTTCCTGGAACATGGGATTTGCAATGAATTTTTTGCAAATTGAAAATGTAATTAGGAAAATTGCAAATGAATTAGCAACTGAAAAGAGGAACGCATGACGTAGTTTACCTGTAATCTCTCCCCCCCCCTGATGGCCCTGAAATCAGACCCGAACTGAGTTGTTCTAACAAGCTGAATATACTTGTCATCATGGCTGTTTTGGCATTGTTAAAACAATGATTTTCACAGTTGTTGACAATAAAAAACATTAATGATATCATGTTGATTTGTGTTGTTCCAACAACATTATTCATGTTGCTGGATACTGTTAAAACAGCATTGAACAAACATGTCAACAAGGCTGTTTTCGCATTGTTAAAACAATAAAAAACATCGATGATATCATGTTGATTTGTGCTGTCCCAACAACATTGTTCAAACCTTGTAACAACCGTAAACAATATTGTTTCGACAGGCATGAACAACATTGTTGACAACTTGTCCGGGGGGTGCAGCACAACATTGTTCAACCTTGACGGGAACAATGTTGAACAAGTTGATGACAATGTTGCATCAACTTGATGATTTTTACGCGTGTACTGCATGCCTTGGTTTGGCAAAGAACTAAACGAAGAACTTCATGTAACATTAAATATTAAACATAATCCGGTCACATGACAAGTATCGAAAACATCGATATTTTAAAAAAGTATCGATACCATCTTTTGAATTGTGAACATCGAAAGTATCGATACTTTAGTAGTGGTATCGCCCACCACTAGTTGGAATTGACTCATACATGATACATAATATACACTGTAGACGTCTCATCACGTATTCACGTCTGTTAGGTCTGTACATACCTTTCCATGAAAAAGTTTGTCAATTGTTTTTATAGCTAAGCCTGATGCGACAACACATCCGCATATAATCCCAAATCCTGGTAAAATCTCGTACCACATTACCCAAGTTCAAAAAAGAAAACTGCGACAGAAAAGAGACCAAAAATTTACTATTTATATAAATGTAAGAAAAAGTTTTAAGCAGTGCTTCCACTTTACAATTTGTAATTTCCATATGAGAGAGCAAAAATTTCCATCAATTTACCAAATATTTCTAATGCTAAGTATCACAATTTACCCTACAATTACCCATATTATCCCCTGACATTATCCCACTAGTGATTTGTCCTTGAAAATAGGATTAAAAGGGATATTTAGTATATTCTTTAGGACTTTTAACACTTAGTATTCAATATAATTGGTATATATTATTTGCTGAAAACTGAAATTTCCACGGAATCACCTGATTTTAGTTCAAAAATTCCATAAAATATGGAAATTGCCATGAAAGTGGAAACCCTGGTTTTAAGGCCATAACAGGAAGGTTTATGTACACATAGGGACCTTAGGGGATATTGTCATTTTGCGACCAAAATCACCAAATCGCCAATTTTAATATACTAATTATACATCTTGGAACGTAGGGGGGAGGGCTGTGCAACAATGTCTGAAATTGGTGGGGGGACCCTTCAGTCTACTAACTTCCAGACGAAGGCTCTTCGCTCGAAACGTCGAAGTTCTTATTGTATTTTTCAGGTAGTTTTACACAACAGTCAACCGCCAAATCTGTGTGATTCTATAGTCTGACAAGTTAAAGTAAGGAATAGAGGCAAAATTGTACCTTGAATATATCATAAAATATCACGTTTTCTAGGCTTGTGCTGCTACCTACAATGCTTTATAGCCTGCTCGCAGACGTTGTTAAAAACAAACGTCTGCTGAACCGAGCGCCAGAACGAATTCTGCTATTTTCCCCTCAACCAATCAGAATTTACCTTCCAAATTCTGGAAAGTGACGTTTTGCGGTATATTCAGCATAATTAACATAATTTTAAATTCAATTCTTTGCTTGCACATGACGTCACTACGTGTCATTAGGCGCCATCTTGGTTGATTTAAAAGTTTTGTCCAGCCGTTTACATCGAAATAGTTGAGTTACTTTAATATTTTTGGTTTGTTTTGAAAACATCTTACTGTATTATGAATAGTATACGATTTCTGGCACAATACGACAAAGAATGAAGAATATAGATTTTTAGTTGCCACGAAAATCAACCAAGATGGCAAACGAGCAATATGGAGTTCAACCATCTATGAGTTCAACGAAGCTGTGAGCAAATTGTTATAATTAATTTATGCATTTTCACAAGAATCACGCTTTTATATCAGAGATTCTGATTGGACGATCAAAATAGACGTTGTGAAATAGCAGAACTCGTTCTGGCGCTCGGTTCAGCAGACGTTTGTTTTTCGTCGCTTGGCGTGAGAAAAACAACGTCTGCGAGCAGGCTAGAGCATGTACTGCATAGTCGAGTTTCTGAGTTGATATTGCGCAAATGTTTTCTGAATATTAATCTTTAAAACGACACAATCATGTCTGATTCTATAATTTGGTATATTGTAAACACGCATATTCGTATCTTCAGTATATTTCTAAATTGTATAATTTTTGGGTTTTGCAGGCTTTTGCTATTATATTTATGATACTTTATACCGCTAAAAGAACGTAAACGTCTGTACAACATAGTCGACTATAGCTGCTCTTTGCGCAAATTGTTTCTGAAGTGATTTTTATGCGTGAGTTTGCCAAGACGCGGTGTCATGCACAGAGGCGCCTTTAAAATGCCTGGTGTTGAGCCAGACTTCGGCAGCACTTTCCTTGCGATAGTAACTCCTAGTCAAATAATCATATTTCTAAAGACTACAGGATTTTACACTGCGACAGCCCACAGCTGGGTAATGAGAGGTTTATGGAGCATATCTTTCCATTTTGCTAAAACATCACGCAAAACATAGTTTATAATTTGTACAATTTGGGGAAATAGATCCTTTTTTGATCCCTATGCTAAAGGTCACAACATTTTCCCTTCGTATCGGTGAATATTTTTGTTTTCTTTCTGTAGCGAGCCTTGTTTGAGCGCCCAACCAATCATGGCGCTTCAAATATAGTCACGTGGGCTGAAGCATCGTGGAGAAATTTAGCTGCGCCCAAGCAGCTATCGCGAAGGGCGGTGATAATGAGGAAGAAGCGAAGAAGCGAAGGTTCTAGCGAACTAGACAGTATTAAATAACGAATAAGGTCTAGAATGAAAGCTAAGTCCCCGTACTAAAACATGGGCATAATACTTTTTCTCATAGACAATTCGGCGTCTATGTCTCAACGGACATTCTTGGGTACTACACTCATCGACATCGGCAAAAGTGCCGTTGAAACGTTTATTAAGGTATGTTTAAAACCCCATCGACATTTCTAAGGCTAGGGGGAAAGACTAAAATTAATTCTCAGTGAATATTTCTTTTAAACAGTTAAGGCAAAGGGACCAAGGGAGCCGAACAGATCGATATATGTTGATGACGTCGGACGAAGTGGGCGCCATTAAGGTAAAATGACAAAGAGAATGCGCAGACGGTTTACTTTTGTAATATTTTAAAATATTAAAATATGCAACAACCAACAACCGGCATGCTTGCATTAACATAAATTAGTAACCGCAAGCTAATATTTAACCATGATAGATAAATCAATCATCAACGATTTTGTATCATTTTGAAATTAATAGTTATAAAATTGACTTGGAAAGGAAAGTTGTTTAGGGACCATTAACAAATAAACTTTGTCCTGCTTTGCTGACATGTTCTGGTTGCTAATAAAATTATCTTAAAAAGTGATTTCTGTATCCACTCAGAGTGTGACAGACGTTACATGTGATAGGTTTGCGAGCCGGGCCACAGAGTAATCACATACAGAGGTTCATCTTCATGTGCCGACCTTTGATGTCGGCGTAAGGGCTTTTTCGGCAAAGTCTGCCATGTTCTTAGCCAGTCCAGTGAAGAGAGGCCGTCAGCATTAATTTTTTACGTAAACTGCGCATGTGCAGGTACTGGCTAAGAACATGGCGGCCAGTAAAAAACACCTTGACGAACCTCTGTATGTGATTACTCTGTGGCCGGGCTCCACTTGCACGTACGTACGCACAATTGCACGCACGTACGTGAAATTTGATTGGTTAAAAACTTGACGGCCGCACAGAAAGTAGAATACAGTTCTACTGTCATACGTACAAAAAGTTAGCCGCGACGGTCAAGATTAGCGATAATTTTCGAGTCACAGAGCATGCGCCAAAATCGCCGCGCTGGCCGTACGTGCAAGTGCTCTGTGACTTGAAAATGATCGCTAATCTTGACCGTCGCGGCTAACTTTTTGTACGTATGACAGTAGAACTTTATTCTACTTTCTGTGCGGCCATCAAGTTTTTAACCAATCACATTTCACGAAAGTATAAACACGTACGTGCGTGCAATTGTGCGTACATACGTGCAAGTGGAGGCCGGCCTTAAGCAAGCGGGTGGGGTCTTTATGTAGCCCTACACAAAATGTATATTTAACCCCCAACCCTAATCCTAACCCCTATCCTAACCCTAATTATCCTAACCCCAATCCTAACCCCAATCCTAACCCTATATATAATCACAGACATAATTTGTGTAGGGCTATACATAAAGCTCAACCAGCAAGCAACGTTTTTGATTCACGAGCGCTGACCGGAAGTAAATTGAGCCGTTATACAGTGATCGTTGTATTTAATACCTGGGCAACAGGCTTTAAACTGTGTTAAAATCTATAAGATTCAGGTGTATCAGTGTAAAGGTTTGTGTGGAAATCGGAGTAATTGTCTCCATAAGAATTCGGATTAGACCAGTTGCTAAAAGCAAAGTGAAAGAATGAATAACAACATCTGACACCCTACACAAATTATATCTGTGATTATATATAGGGTTAGGATTGGGGTTAGGGTGGGGGTTACGGTTATATTACACATTTTGTGCAGGGCTACATAAAGAACCTACCTTGATTTCAAGCACAAACTGCTGACGCCATAATTATAATGGTTAAATAATGTGGGTCTACATAAAGTGCGAGCCATGTGAGCTATGCGAGCCATGTGACTATGCGAGCCATGTAGAAATTTGAGTCGACATTCCACATATGGAAGGAAAAGGAGAAAGTGGAAGCACTGAATCTTTCTCTTCGTTTCCTTCGGGGTTTGGGGTTAGGGAATTTTATTTCATTTACTTATTTTCTGCATTTTTCGAATGGCTCACACACGTTGCTCGCAAGACTAGCACGGCTCGCATGGCTCATGTATTATAACTTGGAATTAAACAATATTTTATACATTTTATAACTTGGCTCACAAGACTCGCATGGCTCGCACCATAGCTCACACCGTGGCTCGTGTGGCTTGCTGACTCGCACTATATTAATACTCAAGTAATGTAGATGTGACATCCGTGTTGTCAAAAATGTCGTTTGCTTAAGCCTCTGTGCTTAAGCTCTCTATTAACATCTGTTAATTTAACATCTGTTAACATCAGTTAATTTGTTGTGCCTGTGTGCAACGTTTTAGTGTTGTTGTTAGTTTTTCATACTTGTTAATACATAGAGTAACAACATAAATTGTATTTCAAACATTTTGATCACTGACTGACAAAATTGGTAGACTTTTACAATTTTTCGTGACAGACATTACATGAATTTTACTGGTTGTATTTGACTTAATAATATATTATAATTTAAAGTTAAAAAATATTTACAGATCAATAATACTTGTTTATTTTAAGATATGTGTCTAATGAGTAATGTATGTTTGCCATAATACAGAACTTCGGAGTTCTGTAAAAAAATATTTCTATAAATATAAAATATGTAACTATTAAATTTTTGAAATATCAACTCTACCGTGGAATTGCCCTCGGGGCTAGTGTTACAAGTTTAAAGGGCTGATATAATTTTTATGCACATAATAAATATTCGCATTATCTGCTTTTATGTGTGACGTCCCCAAAATGCAGGGGGCAACTAATAATGTTTAAATGCCTTTGAATGACATTATTGTGTAACAAACAGTGTTTTCAATAATTATTGTAATAGTAGGCTGCATTTTCTAAAATAGGTGGCTGTGCTCAAGATTTCCAGATGAAAGGCAAATATAGATTTTGCCAATAAACAAAGAAATAAGAGGCTGTGAAAGGCCTAATAGGCAGCGGTAAACCGCCGGTAACCGCCTTCTATTGAAAACACTGAACAATGCCGTACAACTGACAATAATTTTACGACCGTGAAAGCTTTGATAGGCTATTCAGGCAAATTTTCATTAATTTTAAGCTTTCAGGACTGTGATTTGAAACAATAATAGAGCAGTAATATGTTGGCTACCTAAATTTGTACCCCCAATATATGTTCTGGAGAGAAATTTGCCACTTTCTTGCTTTGTACAAAATTGGTCTGATGATTGACATGTGTTATTTACAAACAGATTGTCAGATCTGTTTGCAAGGGACAAGAAACTAGAAATAGAGCTTGATGTATTAAAAATGCTTGTATTTCACTGAATAATGCCTGTGGATTTTTATGTGATTGTAATGGCTTTTAAATCCTTAAATAACTAATTTATAGGTTTACATCAGATTAGGGAAAAATTAACATAGCAAAAGTATATTAACCTGAGACCGGTTTTACAAAGCCTGTACGGTGGATAAGGCAAAATTAAGTAACATTATTTACAATATATTTGAGTAACTTTATTAATACTTAAATTGTATGTGTTAAGTATAAATTGCCAAACTCTCAGTCAGTCAATTACGGTCAGACAACTGTTAGGATTAGCTGTTGTTTATTTGTGTTTTAAATTTTGTTAAATACAGGCTGGTTGGAAAGAAAATCTCGCAACATTTATGAATGAATTAAAAAATCTGCAAGCCACAGGATTGACAAATCTTGGAGGTGCTTTGAAGCAAGCATTTGATTTGCTTAATTTATACAGACTGCAATCTGGAATTGACAACTATGGCATGGTAAGATTTATCAGAGGCCTTGTGCCTTGTGGGAATCACTGTCAGTGGTAGCAGGACAAGCTACTGTAGTAATTTGTTATTCAAAGCAAAATTTATCCAAATGTTCTATCAGGAAGCACAGAAAATGTGATCCTAGAGGTTAAAATTGTCTCAAATGAACATGTCTTTTATAGTTTTGCCTGAAAGCTACTACATCTGTAACTTTTCATTTTCTGATTGAAAGTTGATGTGAAGTGCCCTTCCTAGAGGAGCCTGACGAGGTACCCCAGCACTCAGCAGTCTGAGCTTACACCAGTGCCCCTGCCATTTATTGTAGAACAAACTTGTATGTTTAGATAATAATTGCTTTTCTAAAAGTTCTGTATACAGGGTGTCCCAAAAAAAGGTAATCCAACTTTGGCATGTTATCGCGCACATAATATTTAATTTATAGACTTACATTTTTCACACAAATAAAGATCAGGCTTTTAGCTGTTAAATGACACCTTTTTTGTATCACTGCGATTAATAATGGCCCAATACGATCCCATGAAAAAAGATTGTTCGAAATCACATTTTTCTGCCTTTGGGAATTAGACATCCTTCCAATTTTCAACCATTTGCAAGGGTGTCAATCCTGGAGGGGTTGGGGGGACGAATCCCCCCACTTTTTGGGCAGAGGGGGATCAATATGTAATTATCCCTCCCCCCACTTTTGCTTTACGACATGTTCTCATCATCAGAATTCTGTAAAGTCTTACCCGAAATGGCACTTCAGATTTCAGATTGTGTTGCATGCCTCCAGAACTATCAGCAGGTCCCATCCCCCCACTTTTTGAGATGGATTTTCGCCCTTGACCATTTGCCCAAATGATGGTTGCCTATTTGTGAAACGTTCAGCAATACCAGTTCAGTCTGCACATTTCCTGTGTAGTAAAATGTTCTAACCACCAAATTTCGTTGTAAAATCGCGATTTTAACCTTTCTTAAATTTACCAAAACTTCATAAATTGCCCATGCGTTACGCCATCTTATTAAAATTCTTAAATATGAATCCGAAATGAGAAAAATTTCAATAGGCAGACAATAGCTTTGCGGTCAACTCCCAGTCTCCCACTGGTGGAAAAATGCGTTTTCGACCGGCAATTTGTAATCGTATCGTATCGTATTTGGCCATTTTTGATCGCAATGATACAAAAAAGTATCATTCGACGAGAATGCCTGTTTTATGAGTCAAATGTCAAATGAGTCAATGAGTTATGAGTCTGCCTAAAAACCTTTTTTACCAACTGTCTACACAGGGATACTAGGTTGTGTAGTTTACATATAATTCATCATCAGGCTCAGGGGTTAGGGTAGGGGCCCCGTACAGACGAGCAAGTTTCCTTGACAAGTTCTTTGTCGACTTTACTTGGTCGTGTGTACGGCAAACACGTTTTTTTCGATCAATTTTTCCTTGACAAGTTTTACGAGCCTGTGTATTAACGACACAAGCGAATACTTCATGTTTATAGTGGCAATGGCTGAATGGCCGCTCGACAAGAATCACAAGATCGAAAATAAGTGTGCAGTGGCGTCTGCGCATTTCCTTGTCAAGTTTTCCTTGTCGGCCGTACACACGAACAATTTTCCTTGTTCAAAAGCTGGCATGACTAGCTTTTAAACAAGGCTCCTTGTCAAGGAAAACTTGTCAATCTTTTGTCGTACACATGGGAAACGGGGCTTTAGGGTCGAGGTTTAACCCACAATGTAATTCGAGAAAAAGAACAAAAATATACCAAAATACAATAAATCCCAATTTTTTTACTCATAACTCATTGACTCATAACTCATTGACTCATTAGACTCATTTAAACATTAATCTCTCATTCGACAGCTAAAATATTGATCTTTATTGCTATGAAAAAAGCAAATATATATAACCTAAATAATAAACGCACGATAACATGCTTTATTATTAGCATGACAAAATTACTGGATGCTGATTGGTTGAGAGGAGTACAATTATTTCATTAATTGTACTGCAGTACAATTAATGATTTTCCCAAAAGAAACAAAATGGCGGAAATTTTGTCATGCTAATAATAAACAAGTAATCATGCGATGTTGCTCGTACAATTAGGGATTAATAGTACTCGTGATGTTTGAAAATGTTGCCAAATTGGACTCGCCCCGGCGGCTCGTCCAATTTTGGCAAAATTTCCAAACATCACTCGTACTATTAATCCCTAATTGTACTCGCCATCGCATGATAACCTATACAAAGTTGGATTACCTTTTTTTATACACCCTGTATATTGGTGGTTTTCATGTCTGCCCTTGCTGGTGAAAAATATCTTAAAACAAAGAAATATCCATAAAGTATTTGCTCTGATAAACATTGGAACTTTGAAGTTGTCCACCAGCATGACCGTTTTGATGTCACATGAAAACCTTCAATAGATCAGGGCCCCTGCTGTCTGTGGTTTAGAGCAATATGTAGTTTATTCAATAGGTATTTTGTTTACCATTTTACAGGGTCGTAATCCTTTTTACCTTGACCCTGCCATGGTCATTTGTATAACTGATGGTGGAAAACTTACCTCCTCAGATGGGATTAATCAAACGGTAAATTTATAATATCAAGATTTTAAGGTGTTTGTAGATGGGATAATACTCGAACGAAAATTTATATACATTTTTTAGACTAAGCCTGCAGGAGCAGTTGCGAAAAATGCAACTTGTTAATACTACTTATATGTATGAGTGAATATGAGCCCATTTTAATTGAATATGTTGTACCGTTTAAGAATATGTGCATGTTGCGTACGAGTTGTTGAAAATTGCCAGTTTAACATTTCAATGAGATAATCATGCATGTCTTTACATTAAGGCCACATTACAGGAGGGAGATTTTGCTGCAATTGCAACACAGTTTGTCTGAGAATACTTTTTACATAACATTGCTGTGTGCGTTGCAAGTTACAGTAACAAGGGCTCATGTAACATTAGGCCTTTAGGAGAGAGGTTTTCTTAATTTTAATGTTTTTAAAATATTTAGTTGGTATTACCAATGGCACCTTGCACTCCAGGAAATGAACTCACTAAAGAACCATTCCGCTGGGATCAACGTCTTTTTTCTCTGTTGTTAAAATTTCCTGGCAGTCCTCATGGGTTTGATAGACAGGCTGGTGTTATTGGAGATATTGCTAACGAATACTTAATAACTCCAATGTGCGAGGTCACTGGAGGTAAGGAATTGTCTTTTACTGTACTGAGTAAAACGAAACTGAACTGTTGCTTTGTTGTTGAAAGAAACCGAAATATGAATCTCGATTTATCTCTAAAATCTAAATTGTACCGAAGGAAAAAACTGGGGCCGGTTGTACGAAGCCCATTTAGCCTATCCGGTGGATAAATCGAAAATATCGATCAAGTCTATACATTCATCGAAAAACCAAGCTTGAAATTTTCAACTTGAATGGAACAATTATGTTTGCTACTACATATTAAGTGCATAAGATTTAAGTTCAGTCATTCACAAAATGTGTGAAAGTGTTACTTAATTTTGATTTATCCACCGTTTAAGCTAAACGGCCTTCGTACAACCGGCCCCTGGTGCCAAGTTCTGTAAACGCAATTGAGCTTTGACTGGTGCGTGAAAGACATGCAAATATTATATCATGAACGTCAATTACATTTATAAAATAACATGTTTACTACGCGAGCTGTGATTGGTCAATACCCGTGCAGGATGAGACAATCATGCACGGAAAATTTTAGGCGCTTCGCGGGGTTTTTAAAATGTCGGGAAATGCTGTTGTTTCTTTGTCGTTATTTTATAAAATAATTACCGAATGGTTTTCCGTGCAGGATTGTGTGATCCTAACACGCGGGATGTTGCGAGACTTTCTGAAAGCGTAATCCTTTAATATAATGGTTAGTTTTTTACATACAAGTACACAATCATGTGAAATTTCACAAGTTGAACGCTTTAAAGACTTTCAAAAACTTAATAGTTATATAATTGTTTTTGTATTACACTGCCTTTGTGTAGCTCAATTGATCGAGATGTCCTTGACCTGGATAAAGATTATAGTCAGTAAAAACCTAGAACAAAAATGATCAGTGTTTAGGGATTCATTCCTTAGCAGGATGATGATTGTACTTGACAATACTGTAATATCGTACAATTTTTATTTACTGTTCAAATTCTAGGACGATCTTACATAATCACCACACAAAAATCCTTGTCAAATATCTTGGACTCCCTTGTTCAAAAGTTCCAAATGGGAGTTGTGATCAATTTCGAAAAAATTGGTGGTCCGGATAAACCAGCCGAAGGTGAGCGTGTGTTTTGTGTGAATGTATACTGTCTGGAATAATGTATGTCCATACTCTGGATGGTTTAAGATAATTTAAGTCTTTGCTCCTTGCCGTCTACATTGAGGGATACGTATCTGCGGTATCTTCCATCTCAACCCTTTTGAAGTTCGACGCATCTAAGTTTTGTATTATTACTCAAAGAAATACGCAACCCGTCAAATCCTGTCTGCCAACTTGACTACCTACATTGGATTATCAAGACATAATCCAATGTTGCTCGAGTTAAGAAAAGCTCGCAAAATCACTCGCCTTCGGCTCGAGATTTCGCGCGCTTTTCTTAACTCTCGCAACATTCCCGCGTGTTTGGATCAGGCCATCCAAACACGGAAACCATAAAGTAATTGTATAATCCAAAACAGCGGGGTGAAACTTAACCCAGGGTTAGCGTTAATCGAGCTATGAGCAAGCGCGGACTGCTCTAACAGTCTTACTGAAGTCAACTCCGTCCAGCCATAATGGTTCAGGAGGGTAATCGTGCTTTAATAATTGGCATTACTTGTCCTTTTGACAATGGTCCAAACGCTCTCGAGGAGGCCTCAAACTCCAAAATCAATATGTACCAGGAACTAAAGGGAACACAGCGAGATCCTTCTGTTCATCATTGCCGGCATTTAGTATCCTCCCAACGAAGAAGTTGTCTGTCCGAAAGTTACACTGTATCGACGTTTCCCAAAGCTCTTGCAACGTTTTTCGCCTACGCTATTGCTGGGAGACATGCCTCACTCGATGTCCTGTAGTCGATGCCCTGTAGTCGATGCCCTGTAGTCGATGCCCTGTAGTCGATGCCCTGTAGTCGATGCCCTGTAGTCGATGCCCTGTAGTCGATGCCCTGTAGTCGATGCCCTGTAGTCGATGCCCTGTAGTCGATGCCCTGTAGTCGATGCCCTGTAGTCGATGCCCTGTAGTCGATGCCCTGTAGTCGATGCCCTGTAGTCGATGTCCTGTAGTCGATGCCCTGTAGTCGATGCCCTGTAGTCGATGCCCTGTAGTCGATGCCCTGTAGTCGATGCACTGTAGTCGATGTCCTGTAGTCGATGCCCTGTAGTCGATGCCCTTGCTTTTGTCTTTCTCTGCCCCTTTTCTCTTTTTTTCCTCTTTTACGGAACTACATGACAATATATTTCGCACAGTTTAAATGACAATTATTTTTCATTTAGTCTAGATTTTAACTGACGTGAGAGTGTGTTTAGTGCATTCTTATAGGACCATTTTGGGCATAAAACAGGGTTGGCCACATTTCCATATCTAACTACTTGCTGTAGTGCGATTTTAAAAGTACATCTTTTATTTTTCAATGAATTGAAAGGAACAACCAATGCTGCATCATCAGTAACTGCAAAGCAGACAGCAGAAACGGAGAGTGAAGGCAAGCCAAATAATTTGAACAACGTTGTGAAGCCGACAACTGATTTACCTGGGTAAGTTAAGTTATATATTTTTGTTTCATTGCATGTACAAAACATCAACCTTTATCTTGGCAACTCCCTGTAAAGAAGACCGGTATAATATGATAACATACTGCTGTCTGCTCTCACACAATTCTTCTTCTCGTTTGACCGAACCACGTGACCTAAGAAATATATGTGAAGGCTTGTTTGACTCTTATACTCGTTTGATCCAGATTCTATATATATATGCTGGAGAAGTTGCGATCAATGCAAAGTTCTACAGTAGGGGCCCTCCAGGGATCGAACCCTGCTGTTGACCACTGAGCTACAGGGTCTAGTCGCCATCTAATGTAATGGACGTAGTAATCTAATGTGGATGCTGCACATATATTGCAGGAGTGGTAATCAGTCTGGTAATGATGATCCTGGGCAGTCACGTGAAGATCAATTGGCAGCACGTAATACAGCTTCTCCTGTACCGCCAGCTGTTCAGAATAATATGTGGTATAGCTGTAGAAGATTGATTTATATAAAAACGAATCCCAAAGTTAATTCACCTGTTGGTCATTGGCCTATACCAGAGTCGTTTTGGCCAGATCACTCCGCGACAACTCTAGTAAGTCTAAATTTTAGTTTTAACATAACTTCACGCTTTTTGAACAATCAAATCAAATCAAATCAAATTTTATTAATAAATATATAAATAATCTGTAAATACAATACAATCGAAAACCTTTTGGTGTTTGCATTTTCTAAACGTGAAAAAAGCAAGAGCAAGTCACGTTAGTAAATTTAGTTGAAATTTCACGCGAAAGAATTTGGCACTATACCTAATACTTATTGTTCTGTCAAAATGTTTCACATGAAAGAATTTGGCACTATATCTAATACTTGTTGTTCTGTCAAAATGTTAACGTCCTGGTTGCACTATGATTTAGTAAGTAAGTAAGTAAGTAAGTAAGTAAGTAAGTAAGCAAGCAAGTGAGTGAGTAAGTGGGGGTGTGCTAATCATCCTTACTTGCAGCTGAGAGCTGAGCTGAATTGCGAAGGACGCAGCTCGACTTAATCGAGTCGAAGGCTTATTAAAGGCGCCACTGGCAGCCACCGTATGACTCATGTCTGATCAGGGAGCACAGCTACGATGGAGGGTTTAGTTTGGGGCTAATCCAAACCCACCCTGTCAACATTCCATGTGGGGGGAAACCGGAATACATAAATGTCATGAGGTGAAAGGTGCTTGCTCTGACGACTGCGCCACCGAAGCCCCGATTTTGCATAGTTATTGTGGTAAATAGTGTACAGCATAATAAATTTGAATATTGGTCATACCATTTAATTGTACACTAATATATGATTACGACTTCTAGGAACCACGTGATGCTGAACCAACCGTGCTATTCTCAAGTGTAAATTGTGAACCAATGATCATGGATTTATTACCATTTGATAAATATGAACTGGAAAGATCGCCACTGACTCAGTATATCCTGGAAAATGTTAAACCAACTCATTGTTGGCAGGTACAGTATATATTGTTCATCTTGAGCTTAATGACCAATATTATTACGTTATGCTCATTAAAGAGAAGTGGATGAGTATTTTATCGCATGAACGAGACATCGCTCATGACTTATTACTAGATTTTTTGTAGTATGTGCACAGGTGGGGGAAATTGATATGGAATATTATCCCTCTCATGCCAGGTATTGGCTTGTCCTCCATTCAATCATTTCATTCAATGAAATTATGAAAATACTCGCAGCGAGCTAACCATTATATTTTTGCATAAGTAGAAGGACCAAAGACTGAATATGAGATAAATATCAAGATTTTGTTAGCGTCTCACTCGATTGAATAATAATTGAAGGGTTTTTGTAGATGGAAAATTATTGAGTGCAAATTATATACATTTATTAGACCTAACGAGGAACAGCTGCGAAAAATGCAACTATAGGTCCCTGGCAGGAATCGAATCTGCGGCCCTGCGATTCCGGTGCAGCGCTCTAACCAACTGAGCTACAGAGTCCAGTTTTCCATCTACAAAAACCCTTCAATTATTATTCAATCGAGTGAGATGCTAACAAAATCTTGATATTTACCCACAACTTAACATGGCAGTACCCTAGTATATATACATGAACTTGTGGTTAGAGCTCGACAACTGGACTCTGTAGCTCAGTTGGTTAGAGCGCTGCACTGGAATCGCAGGGCCGCAGGTTCGATTCCTGCCAGGGACCTATAGTTGCATTTTTCGCAGCTGTTCCTCGTTAGGTCTAATAAATGTATATAATTTGCACTCAATAATTTTCCATCTACAAAAACCCTTCAATGAATATGAGATAGTTGCTTATACTTTCCATTTTCGTCTGTCTTTTATCTGTAGACATACATATCAGGAAGCGGGAAGAACAGCGAATTAGGATATCCATTTGGATACTTGAAAGCCAGTGTTAATTTCCAAACAGTTAATCTTTTTGTTATGCCATATAATTATCCTATTCTCATCCCACTGCTTGGTAAGTTGATTCTTCATTCTTGACCGTATTCACCTTATGAAATAATGATATAATTTACATTTCGGTAGGGTGTGCTATGCGGTTATACAGTCGTTACTTGGTAACTCACATAAACCTAAAATGTTTGGAAATATATAGAAAACAAACGTTAAAAAACTCTCACTTTCCAGGCATGTTTGGGTTGAAATGTGTTATACTGTAAACTACCTGTACACATTCCTTAAATTTGTGTTCCCTGATAAACTACGTATGCAGAGTCTTGTGCAAGATTCTACATCATCTACCAGGGTTCACAATGATTTTCTAATATGTTTCTGAAATAAGCTATAGAGTTTTTAGAAGAGCGAATTTCACATTTTTTATCAGGCGACATACGTGGCAAATTGAACGTCACGTAGGCTGACGATCATGAGAGTAATTGCTAATGGTAAAGAACGCGGACTGATGTTTTTAACTAAAAATACGACTGTTGGCGCATTTCGTCTATAAAGTTGTTTTAACACTTAATAATATACTTGTCAAAAATTGAAAAGAAAGCATCTGAAAAAAACTTTTTTTAAATTAAATTTTATATAAAAACACGGCAAAAATAACATATAATCGCCAACAGACCGCTCTGAACACTGGTCAGTGGTCTACTTCATGAGCAAACACTCTCATATTTCCGCTATCTTGTGACCACGCTTTTTGAGGCCGAGCAAGCAGTCCAGATCACTGGTCCAGATCAGTGAACTCTAAGGCCCCGTTTACACTATACCGGATCCGCATCGTCACGACATCAATTTAAGCCGTTTCGCGGCATCCCTGACCCTAGGCTTTTTCCAGTGAGCTGATTTTGTTGAATCGATCATACTATTATAATTTTGGGGGCTAAACTCGCTTTGATATGGCTAAATTTGATGTCGTGACCATGCGTATCCGGTATAGTGTAAACGGGGCCTAAGTAAACTAGTGGAACGCTAACTCCTATGACCAAGGCCTATGATTCGTTGAAGCCATTGCGCGGGAATTTGAACTTTCAAAAGGACTGAGGAGAGATTCGAGGTGTGAGGAAAATTCTGTCAAAAGTTTGTTTTTGAGCGAAAGATGCAAGAAAAATACTTTTTATATCAGAAGACTTCAATGTTTGGGATTCAAATGTGGTTCTCCGATTAGTTTTGACTGTTTTACATCTATCTGCAGCAAAAATGAGGGGTATCACCATGGAAAAAATGACAAATGTTTGAACGTGCCGAAGCAAACTTTGCTTTTTAACTCATAAAAATTATACCAGAAAACACTTCGGCGGTCCCCAAACTGATTTTGCACTATACTCCAGGTCTTGCTTTTTATCTTGAGTTAAAGTCTTTGCTTTAATCCTTCTAAAACAAAGAAATTGACGATTTTCAAGTGGTGTTATTTTCGGCTTCGCGCCTTATTGTTGGCCATTGTTGGCCATTCAGTCATTAATGAGCACTTTAAATATGGCGACTGAGCTAGTTTATATAATCTTTATTTTAACTGTTAAAAATAGATTACTGTTAAACGACATCTAATATTCTTCAACATGAATTACATTGTCATTTCTCCGGAAGGCCCAAAAACAATTTTGGCGCGGTTTTTTGATGAGTTTTGTTTTGTTCCTGAATTATTTCAGTTTCAAATTATGTTTATCGTAAATTCTTGGATAAAAATCTCAATTGTCCTAGTGTGCTCTAAGATGAAAAAGGAAGGCGTAAATGAAAGTTAAAGTGACAAAATTTATAGATTTAAAAACTATATTTTTCCAAAAACAATTGTAAAAAAGAACTGGCACTACCGCAAAGCACGGCTTCAATTCCCCTCCTGACTTATTATTATTACACACTTTATTTAAAGACGCTAGCCCCGACAACTATATAAAAGTTGATTTCCACGGGAGGCGTCAATATAAAAATATTACATAGTAAAAAAAAGGAAGGATATAAAGAGGACATGCAACTATATACATAAATTATATACATTATCAAAACTGAGAAATGAAGGCTACTGAAGATTACGGTGTGTCCCAGGTAGAGATATGACTTGGTTATTAACATCGAATATTTTGTTTGATACAATTTTTAAACGAGAAAACTGATTGAGCTAGCTTAGCTTCAAGCGGGAGGTCATTCCACATAAAAGCCCCGCTGTATTTAAAGCTTCTTTTAAGAAATTCTCTTTTTGGCTTTGGAAGGGCCAGATCGGTTTGGGAATTTCTAAGATTATAATTATTTTGTAAAGTATTCCTACTTAAGAATGAATCTTTCAGGGTCGGTGCAGCACTATTGCTCAAGACTTTATATACGAATGTAGCCTTAGATAAGTACCATCGTGTTTCCAAATTTTCCCAGTCAAGAGATCGGAGAACGTCAGCAGATCTAATCTCATAACTGGCGCCAGTTATTATTCTGGCGGCCCGATTTTGGAACTTTTGTAATTTATCTCTCAGGGTTTTGTTACAGGTGCCCCAAAGAGGAGAGCAGTAATCGAAATAAGGCTGTACGAGAGCATTATAAATTGATATCAAGGTGTTTGCAGGAACATAGGGCTTAATACGCCTCAGAACCCCAATGCCAGCCCCGGCTTTTTTGCAAACCATTTCAATATGGTCGTCCCAACTCAATGTTTCATCAAGTTTAACTCCCAAACACGGGATTGAATGCACTCTAGGAATCAGTTGGTCATTAATCATTACAGGAAGATCATTGTCAATTTTAGCAAGGTTGTGATAGGATCCGACATACATTAATTTAGTTTTTGTTGAATGATGTTGCAGTTTGTTTTGACGAGCCATTGACTAACATTGTTTAAGTCATGATTTAAATTAGCATTCAGTTCTGTACAGTCTTTTGCAGAAGAAAATATCTGTGAATCATCAGCATATAAACAAGGGTTGTCTTCTCAAGACAATCAGGCAAATCATTTATATAAAGTAAGAACAATAGGGGCCCAATATGGATCCTTGAGGAACCCCACATACAATCCTTTTGGAGCTGACATTTCGCCATTAACAAATGACATCTGTTCCCTGTCAGAAAGATAGGACTCGAACAGATTTAATTCAATATTTGAAATCCCAAATTGTTCTTTCATTTTGCGCAGTAGAATGTTATGATTAATAGAGTCAAAAGCTTTTCGGATATCAACAAAAACAACACCATTCAATTCACCATTGTCCATGCTCTCATACCATGCATCACACATCTGAATGAGAGCTGCCAGAGTATAATTTTTAGGGCGGAACCCAAATTGATGTTTAGAGAGTAGAGAATTGGCGTTCAGAAATTCATATAATTGATTAAAAACGGATCTCTCAAAAATTTTACTAATAATTGGTAAGATTGATATTGAGCGATAATTCTCACATTTTTTCTATCTTCTGACTTATAAATGGGTATAACAAGCCTTCTTCCAATCATCTATGTAGACACCGGATTTGATACAGAGATTAAAAATCCACGTTAGAGAAGGGCTAATTATTTCAGCTGAGATTTTAAGTACCCTTGCGGGGATAGAATCAAGGCCAGTCGATTTTGATGATTTAAGATTACTTAACAAAAGAAATACTTCGTATTCACTAATTTCAGACAGGGTAAATAGAGTCTCTGGACTAGTGACGGGACTTTCTGATTCTGACAAGTCCGTGGCGTCGGGGTCAATTTCAGCAGATAATTTTGGCCCAATGCTCACAAAGAAGTCGTTAAAGGCCTCAGCTATCAGTAAATTATCAGAAACAATAGTATCGCCTATTATTAATTGGGGAATGTTGTTTGATTTGCAATTCTTACCCAAAAGGTGATTAATATGGTGCCAACTTTGTTTGAGATCTTTGGTCTGAGCACAAACCTCAAATTTGTCGCAAAAATAACTCTTTTTGGATTTATACAATTCAGAGTTAACTTTATTGCGAGTGTCTTTGTATTTCGACCAGTGTAATTGGGAATTAAATTTCACTGCTTTCTTTGTGAAAATCTCTTGCTCTCATCAGATTTTTATATTTGGAGTAATCCACGGAAGTGAGTTACCTCGGGTTCTCATGCATCTAAATGGTGCATGTCGGTCAAGTATTTGCAAGTAAAATGATTTCCATAAATGCCAACAAGAGTTTGGGTTAGCATATTGTGTCACATTTTCCCATGGTATCTGTGATAGGTCATTAAGGAAGTCCGTAGCGTTGAAATTTTTAAAGTTACGGACATATCTTACACTTTGTCGAGATTTTGGAGTAAAAAATTTTCTAACGGTAAAAATCAAACTGTGATCGGATATACCAAGATGAATAACTCCGGATTTTGTAATATTTTCTTTCTTATTAGTAAAAATCAAATCGATCAAGGTTGCTGACGTTCTCGTAACCCTTGTGGGTTCGTTAATTAACTGCTCAAATTGGTAGATGCATGAAAGAAATAGCAGCCTACGCGTGTGAGCATCAGGGGGAGACTTACTAACATCACAATTTAGATCACCCATAAGTAATAATTCTTTGTTTTCCAAGTCACATCTTCTCAGAAAATTTTCGAAATCATCAAACAAGCGAGTAACTGAGCCAGGGGGTCTATACCATGTAGATACTAATCAGTTTACGTAGAGTTCAATGGTCCAGATATATATAATTATGTCGATGTGTGCAATCAGTCCCCAGGGATCTTGCACACCCATACAAGATCTTTCAAGAAGATTCTAGTGCACTCTATGGTTGTCACAAATATTGACTTAACAATGAATAATTTTATATTCTTAGATGATTTATTTAAAGTTCTCAAACTAAATCCGACGCCTAAATGGAGGCAGTTGTTCGACAAGTATCTGAGTGATCTTCCAAGTTATTATGTTGGGGTAGGTTATGCGAGGAAATGTCGCATATACATACTATTCGTAAGAACACGATCATATTGTAGTCTCTATTCGTTGTTTATATAAGACCGGGTTGAAAGTTTCCCAAACCGGGCTTAAATCATCCCTCTAGTTCGACCGAAGCGCCAGATATCGACACAACATTTTCGCAATCATGCACTAATATGCATTTGCCCCGTTTGCCTATAGACTCGATTACTCCTATGTTCTCTACCTGTTGTCTTCGACTGTAAACCTGAAGTTAGCCACTATTTTCAGTATATTCTCTGTTAACTACTGTGTTCTTGTGTCTACATGTAGCCTCTACGTACTGCATTACGTCGGATGGGTACGAATGCAAACATGCTGATACCTGACCACATTGACAGTTCATTGAACAACAGCATTCAAAGTTATCTCAAGAAACTGAAACAACAGGTAATTTTATGGAATAAAAATATCATGAGCGCGCATGCCACTGTGTTTGAACTTGCATTATATGCAGGTTTGCGCAGACGCATTAGTCAATAGGCTATATGCATGCATTATAGCTCAATTTGTTTATTTATAAAGCACGACTACTGGTTATTTTTGGCATAATTATTTACGGATATATTTGCTAGTATTGCAAACATGAAGATACTGACAATATTGACTTTGAACATACTAGCTGACAATAGATAGCGACCACTCACACAAACCATTTGACAACATCAGATTTCACCTGATCCATATGCTTTCTCACTAAATTCATATTCCCAAGAATTGCCTATAATAATAATCGACATTTGACAAAACATGGCGGTTTTAATCGTCATGATCTCTTATAGTGGAATTTCACCATTCAAAATTATCTCTGAATCCATTTGTAAACACTGTTTCATTTCTCACCATAAGACTATATTATATGTCTTGTTGAATAACCATAGGCTAAAGTTGAAGCAGATAAAGTTCTGGTATTGATTGGAAAGAAGAACCCTGTTGACTATGGAAGGCCTGCACCGCAGTAAGAATTGAAATAAATCTTATCTTTATCGATGTATTAAGAGTCGATATTTTGATTTAAAATACAGTCTAAATAATTAAATATATGTTGTGTTTAAGGTTCAGTACTCCGCAATCACCAACCAGTATGCAGAAACGAGATTTCCACGATGTATTACACAACATTCCTAGTACTGTACCCAGGTAATTAATTTATGTCCTGCGAGACGGTATTACATACAGGGCATATACACAGCATATCTAACCTGAGGGTTTTTTTCTGTACTAATGACACACCATGCACTTTCTGTTTTTATAGCGCTAAGTCAGAAGTTGCCAGTGTTAAGAACTTACCGGAATTTAAAGAGGTATGGTTATGTACACTCACTCTTGAATTTATATAATTTGGTTGAAAATATATCTTGCTAGGTCAGCACGTTGTATGGTCTATAGATTTAAACGAGTCTATAACAACAGCCTTACAGAAACCATAGAAAAAAAGTGAAAGAGAATGGCGGTAGTAATTACTTAAAGGCGGTAGTATCAGATTTAGAGTTCAGAGTAGGTTTCTCCATATTCGGCCCAAACCATCCGAGTTATGTAAGTCGAGATTTCGATCTCGCGTCTGTCCATATTTAAGATGTCAGAATTCCGGGGGGGAGTAAGAGAAAAATATTGAATTGCGTGCGCAAATTTGCAAGCTTTTTATTCTGGATCTGACTTGATGCAAAATATACGAACACTTCCCGAAGAAACCACTGTGTAAGTATGGCTTTATTTCTTCCTGCTAATATCCACCAAGGCGATGAACTGTTTAGCGTTCATTCTAGAGGCAAGCAATATGCTTTTATGAGTTCATCGGCGCTTCTTACAGCCCGAAATATCCCATTGTCCGCATGGTCGTTTACAACATTTAATAGCGTCTTAATACAAGGAGACAATATGTACTTAATTATTACGGGAACAACTCAGTATTTTAATGAAATACAAAAGAACAGTAACTCCGAATAACATGTTGTTATTTTATTGAATCGACGTTTCGACTAGATTGTAGTCATCATCAGGATTAGTGTAAAAATTACAAGTGCAAGTATTTATATAGTGAAGAAAGCGGAGCTTGGTGTCATTGAAATATGATAAGTTCTTTAGAAGCTTTAGCGCCATGGTTAAGTTCTGGTTTACGTCTGCGTATGGCCAGAGACTCTTTATATAACAATAAAGACCAGTGGTCTGACCTATCAATTATTTTACAGTTACTGAATATAAGTAACATGTTCATCATTCAGAGAACACAACCACTGAGAACGTACTCTAAATATGGATAAGATTGCCATTTATTGGCAAATATGGCAATATTCTCACTAATAAATTCATCAAGAAAACTCGGCGCTTAGTGAAAGGTCCGTGTAAGTTTATCTTAAACTGGCGAACTACGAATTCCAATTGTTTCCTGTCCTGCAAAGACAAAACACCGGATGAATATAAAAGCTCCGTAGTTTACCAATTCTCGTGTCCTGGTTGTCGAAGCACCTATATTGGTAAAACAGTATACAACACCCGAATAAAAGAACACAGCACACGTGAAAGCTCGGAAATCCACTCATGCGAGCATTTTCAACACATTAAATCCCTTATGGAACTCTCGCCTGACTCAACTATTCCTATAAACACTAATATTACACAGCTTATATTCAGTAACTGTAAAATAATTGATAGGTCAGACCACTGGTCTTTATTGTTATATAAAGAGTCTCTGGCCATACGCAGACGTAAACCAGAACGTAACCATGGCGGTAGCTAAAAATATAAACAATCTACCCGTGGAGGTAGCTCAAAATATAAACAATCTACCTGTGGAGGTAGGTCAAAATATAAACAGTGATCTACCCATTGGGCATTGCGGTGGAGCCCATTGAGGCACAAAATAACATTGATCTACCCATTGTGTTAGAAGAACAAATTGGCAAAAATGAAAACCAAATTTGGTTTATGACTTATGGAAAGGAGCTTCAAGGGCTTGTTATAACTGATTGGGAAATTGAATTTCCTTACCATGATATTCATACAGCACTTTTGCATATTTTCTTGAATGACAGTCATGCTATTTTAATATTATAGGGCTATATGATGGCCTTAATAAAGCAAATTTCTTTCTATTTGACTCCCTCCGGTTGTGTGAAGTACTTCATATAAATATATATAGTTAACTATGATCACTATGCTATGGTTTACTGTTCACAGACATAAGCCTTTGTTGGGCCCCTGTATTGTTATATTACTGTCTTTTCCCCGTGACTTCCATGAGTAATTTGACAACAGCCTATTAAAAACTGCTAAATCTTTTTCCCCGTTAGGAAAAAATTCCAGGATTTTTTCATTAGATTTTTTCACGCCGAAATTTTTGTCTACATTTATACAGTGATAATATATACGTTGCCAAAATTTGTTATTGCGCCACGCGAACATAACATAATTATTTAGTACGTTTAATACTACAAAACATGCTTATTATTTAGTACGTTTAATAGTACAAAACACGCTTAGGCAGCACTTTCCTTGCGATAGTAACTACTAGTTACTTAAAGGCGGTAGTATCAGATTTAGAGTTCAGAGTAGGAACAACTTGCTGGTATATTCAGCCCAAACCATCCAGTAATGGCTAAGCCGGTTCGAATGATTGTTCGTGATGATCTATCGTTCTATTTAGAGTAATACTGATGCATGTGGGTAAACGTCATTGCTGAATGACTATATAGTAGAATATTTGCAGTTTTACCATGCCCATGATGTGGTACCAACATATAGTTGTATTGTATCATATTGTAATTGTTTACGATTTCCTTGTTCAGAAAAGATTGATTCGTTGTTTTCAATTCTATACGGTTAAAATGTTCTGTAGGCACAATCCGATAATCTTCCTTGCGTCTTCTGACTGGGTCTCTTTCACTTTAGCTTCCCAAGGTACACCAGTATAAGAATCCGTTCGATATTAAGCGAACAGAGCTACTTGATCAGTTGGCGCGTATGAGAATCAACTTCTTTCATACTGCACCCACAGCAACAAGGCTACAGGATGAAGGTAAATTGCATTGTAGTAATAGGAACAACTTCTAGGTTAGATTGCCCACTAGGCCTACCTGTGCTCACCTTGGTATGGTATGGTATGGTATGGTATGGTATCGTACGGAAAGTACGCGGGTAAGAGGCGTGGATGCGGGTAAAATGAATGTGTAATTACATTTGGAGCAGGTAAAAGAAGCGGGAACTGTATCGTAATACTGCGGGATACTAGCTGTATCATACTATTCCATACCTAAATTTATTTCTTGTTTGTCTTAGAGTCAAGACATAGTATAGCCATCGGTCAAATGGGGAACTACCAGGACTACTTAAAACAGACAAATCCATTAAGAGAATTGGATCCAGGAATGAATAGAGCTCATATGTTTGGCAATCCTTTCAAGTTAGCTAAGGATCAGGTTTGTGCATTGATTTTTATGGTTATACATTGTAAGAGTCATCGTCAAAAACAAATTGATTTATTAAGTAGCTGTTTATATGAACCAGGATTCCTCGTTTTTTTTTCACGTCTTACTGCTGCAGCCGGACAAGATATATTGTAGGTTTGGCTAAATTCGTTCTAAAGTTAATTGACTTAATTCCAATATACTCTTGATGCCAAGAGGCGAATTTCCTCACACGAATCAGTCCGGTTAACCGGGAGCAAAGCTCATATAAACCACGTGTATAAACGACCTTAAGATGAGCTTATTAAGATTGTCTATGTTAAATAATTGGATTTAGTCTAATTTTCAACATATATTTTCATTATGTTGTAACGGGAGGAAATGCTGACGATAAACCATGTCTGACTCTGGAGCAACCCACTTCCTCCGTCTAGCCGTAAGGAATGGTGTTGCTTACTTTTTGAGGCAAACTAGCACTTACCACTGAGTGACATTCACTGAGGGAAGGAGTGTCTTGCTGTCCACAAAGATAAACACTGGACAAATAATGGAAAGATCTTTTCTAGATCGCGAGGGAAAGCAGTTTACTATGCAGTATAAAAATTACTATAAGTATATATTGATTTTGAAATATAAGATGTTTACCGATGTTTCAATATTTTATGATTTTTGTAGCCAATGATGGTGGACGAAGCAGATGTAGTTAACGAGGCTGTAGCAGGTGGACCTTCACGCAAACGTCGTGACAGCCGCTCATCCCCCGCATCACCTCGTGAGAAACGACGGCGGACTGACTTAAATCCTAATCTTGGAAAACGTGCGAACCCTCCTACTCCGCCGCTAGAAAATGTTAACCATCCCATACCCCCTGTATCTCAACCTATCGCACATCTCCCGCAACCCCCCGGAATAATTAGCGATAAGCCTCCAATCCACAATGTCCATTTAAACCAAAATGTAAAAATACCTGTCCCTGCCAAGAAACGAAAACTTCCAGAGAGTGAAGGGTGGAATGAACAACGTAAACAAGCTAAACAGAGTGTAAATCCACAACTACGTAAATTGCAACAACTTCATCAAAATAAACAACACAGTCAAGCAAACAGTGCGTTCACCACACCAGGGGCTGCGGGGAAAGATAAGCTGGAATCCTCCAAAGATATTTCGTCTATATTAAGAAACGCATGCATGGTTCCTAATACTTCAAATGCTAAGCTCTCTTCTAATAAAGTAGATAACAAAAGAACTAACCATGGCTTGCATAATGACAGTACTTCGAACAAAAATGATAAGATGGGATCACGTAAAAGAGAAGTTTTGAAAAGTAAAGCATTAAGAAAGATGTATGAGGAAAATACGAAGCTTCGGCAAATGATATGTAAACAAATACGAACTTTAGGACAAGGTGAGTGCCTATTTGTACAATAACCAATGGCTGTCTTTTAATGGAGAAATATCAGGGTCGGGCTTGTACACCGGTTTGGCAAGCCTCAGAATGCAGGATGTGGCATTTCCGAGACACTATAGTTTGCAGAATTATCCGGAAGACCATGCCACTGAATGTTATCTACAAAACGTCTCCCCAATATACTGTTTCGCTGAGAGCCCTGCCACCTCATTAAGGATTACTTGCTCGAGCCGCGGGTTGGTTGCTTCGTGTGAGGACTGAGAGTTGGGCTTTATATACAGCCAATTCAATTAAGGTTGTCCTTTCAAAAGCGTAAACGATAAACTATGAGCGCACAATGGATGATGGGTTATTGTTTATTTAGACCAGTAAACTCGAAATTTTTTCTTTTAAACGATGTCTATAGGCATATAGAAAACTTACGATAGAAAACCTACAAAAGCCTTGAGTTTAATGACCTAAATAGGCGATATCCTATCATCGTTTGATCGCTCAGAGTTTACGGTTCACGCTTTTGGAAAGACAACCTTTATTGAATTAGCTGTATACTGATAAAACATATGTACTGTATGTGAATGGATGTCAGTATGGGGGGGGAGGGGGGGGGTGGACCCCATTAATTTCTCAAAGCCTTTGAATGATGGCTGATTAACTGTGTAACAAAGCTGTATCAATGATTTTACAACCACAAAAGCCTCGATAGAATATAGTTTAAGTAAATGTGCATGAAATTTAAGTCAAAAGGGTTCTAACAACTGAGATTTGCAGTGACAAAATGGCAACCTAAGTTTGCACCCATAGGCGGATTTTCTGGGGGGGGAGCGCACCCTCCCCAAAAATATTTTGCACCCCCCTAAACGTTTTCCCACCCCACCTAGAGAAATTTGCACCCCCCCAAAAAATGTAAATGCTTATTGGGATAAATGACAGTAGTGTGATTGAAATAAAGATTTTGAACTAAGTAAGACTAAAAACAAGGATTTTGAACTAAAGACAAAAATCTCAAATTTTCTGGGGGCTTCGCCCCCTTAGCCCCATTGCCAACTGTGCCCCCAGATCCCTGCTGCAGCTTGCTCGACGGCACTACGCACCCTGTCGCTCACCTCCCCCCCTAAATTTTTGGCACCCCCCCTAAATTTCCGGCACCCCCCCAGAGCAAAATCTGAAAATCCGCCTATGTTTGCACCCCAGATATGTCCGCCACTGATGGATGTGTTACTGAAGTGCTAAATATATTCATTTTAGATGCTGATCCGATCATTAACCATCTTGAGAAAGTTCAAGGAAGTGCTGAAAAGAAACAAGAGTTTGCTCGATTGATCATTGACGAAGCAACGAGATTCAAAAAGAATAAACTTGTAGAGCGATTGAACGCTTGGCTGACAAAAAATGAACAAACTGTAGGACAGAACAGCCGTAATCATGTTAAGAAGACTGTAAATAGATAGCGATGGCCAAAACTTGTTCATACGTACGTACATAGATGCAGTTTCCCCCTCCCAACCATTTACATATTTTCTTCCGTACAGATATGTGATAGATGTACAGATAATCTCTGCACGGATAAAGAGGATTTCTTATAAGAAAGTTCAGTATAGCAAGTTGTTGCAAAACCCTCTTATGATGTTGACTTGTTTTCTTATGAAGTAGGCAGCCTTTTAACCCTGTTCTCGGGGCTCAAAACAGGAAGACTTAAATCAAAATTGCTTTGTTCGAGTTACACCAAAATCCAAATCTTCTTATGTGGGCTACATTCAGATAGCCCTAGGCTACTGTATGCCATTTTCGTCGTATTTACTTCGGACTGCCCGCAGGCTAATTTACTTCAAGATATCAGTTACAAAAAAAGAACAAGGCTAATTTTGTTTCAACAAGTGAAAATTATACTTTTGTTGTTGTTAAATGACATTGACAATACAAATAAGGGGCCATCGACAAATAGATTTCGTCTCGCCATCGCGGACTTGTTCCGCGGATTTGTTCCGCGATGGGGAGAGGTATCAAAGAATCCGCGATTACAAATTAACCAGGCTAAAAACGGACTTTTCTGCGTAAAAAAAAATTGATTAGCCTGCGATGGGGTGGGGAGTTAATGAAATCCCGACGGCCCCTAAGCAGGAAGGACAATTCGTTTACAATATATTTAGCTTGTTTATAAGTAAAATTAAACGACGTCTTAAGATAATCACGCTTCCCCGAACAAGGGATGTAACGGAATGTTTTGTTTAAATTCTTAAACAGTAATAATGTGTTACTCCAACTACTTGACCTAGATGTTTTATGATTTGACAATTTTCCAGACTTGAAGGTTTTTACCCAGGTTTTGACGTCACAGTCCAGTCCCTTCCATATCAAACAAAGTGAAATATTATTAAAACGAGAGAGAGGTGGGAAATTTGTAAGATTTCTGAGGTTGACTTAAATTAATTTGCCAATTCCTACCAAGTTCTGGCAATATCAGTTAATATCACACTGGCCTATATATTAGTTTATATGTTTGTTTTGTCCTATCGTTTCCAACATTCCATGAGCTCGTATAACTTAAATACATCTTCAGTTGGTTGAGTAAACAATTCAGGTTCAAGTTCTGGACTTTCAGACTTACAATGACACGAGAGACTAGCGCTCTCATATTCAAGATCATCTGACATAAAGCTCATTATATCTGGTTCATCCCTACTTTCACTTGTCTTTCTTTCTTTAAATACTTTCCTCTGTTGTAATGCAATATTACTAGCAGAAACATCCAGAGATACTAATCCAGGGTAGGTTGACTCTTTGGGATTATAGTTCAATGCTTCCGAAGCTTTTTCTGCAATATCCTGACGGAGTTTTTCAGATTTTTTCAACTCTTCTTTAATCAATGAAGGTGCATCAAATTTTGTTTGATTAAGTTCTTTTATCTTCCTTGTTACTATGGCAGTTGTGTTCATTTGAGGTTGGCTCAAAACACTAGATATATAATAAAGGCAAATTAATACAGTATACCCAGAAATAGGAATCCATGCTTTGTTAGGTAAAACTAAAGATCAAGTTTAACTCAGTGTTGTAATGAGAATTGACTTCAGTTAGATTCAGGTGAACAAGCTTCCTAGTTTAACAAGCAGCACACAAATTTAGATGAGTGGTGCAGGAGCAGGGATGCTACACCTTAAGTAATGGCTGTTAAACCTGAAAGTCTCATTCACAAAAGTGAGTCTCATGGGTGGAGTGCTTTGTTTTTGAGGAAAACATCTTAAATATTTATATATATTGCAAATTATTCAAATGGATGAGTACTTGACAAATCAGACGACAGTTGGAGAGCTGAGGATGTTTTCATCAGGATGTCATGTTTAAATAAAGGGGCAGCCTCAGAGAACTGACAGCCAAAGACAATGCATTGGTCTCCAGGGGTGCTATATAAGATAGGGCTTCATATGGACTGTTTCTAATAATCTAAGTTGCAGGTTGCAAGATGGTGTTTGGTTATTTTTACTCAGCACTTGAACCTAGCCTGTATCCAACTCCCCATCCTAACATGGGGTCCTCATCCTAACCAAAACTCCAATTTAGACTCTCTGAATGCTAAAGATGAGGTACAGTCCGTTCGCACATGTTAGCTTTGTTTATATCTTAGTCGATCCAAAATAATGAACTTTATGAATGAAATGGTGAACCATATATATCTTTTCATGCTTCTAGAGTAAAATAAATGGCCAAGGTAGGACGATCATGCTTTGTAAGAACATAAAACCTTGTTAAACTGTTTTTATCACAGGCTGGAGACTCCAATGTACGCATGCCCAGAACAGATTTTACCGCATCTTTAAGCTATACTATAAAAGACCCACCAGGAAATCTCCTGGTATGGGTCCTCAGCACACACGTCAAGTCTCACACATTATGCGTGTAACACACGCCTCACGCTCAGTATTTCTCACGCTCACACACATAGTATGATTTATCTCGTGCATGAGCAGAGAGTTTACTAAAAAGCTAAAATGTAGAGATAATTGTAAAATGTATGAACAGGTTAAATGCTTTAACTTTCTGTGCTTATACTTTCTATATTTAAACTATAAAATCAGACAATAAAACTTGGATTTCAAGTGAGTGGGTGATTATTATCAGTGCGATTTTGCTATCAACACCTTATGGCACGCTGTAAGCTGCGCCTATTTGCTAATTGCTATTGCTACCTAAAATATATTTTTTAAATGTGTTCTCAGAACGCTGGAAATGCCATTTCAGGGACCCAAATTTTAAAAATTATCCGGGGAGGCAAGTACACAGTATAGAGACGACCAGTAGGGCCACTCGGCGATGCAACATGTAGCCGGCTTTTTATGCAAAAATATGCAGTTTACTGGCCAGGAAAGTTAGTCCAGCTTGCTTATTGGCCAGAAAAAGTAATTGACTGGCTGCCAATGCGTAATGAGCGGGCACACAAAATTTCAATTGAGTGGCCCTACTGGTCGTCTCTATACTGTGCCCGTACCCCCCTAGAAATGCTGTTGCGTGGTTCAGTTTCACGCACGACAGTCTCTAGGGTCCACCACCAAGTCCACCCTGGACAAAATACAAATAATTTTATAGCAAAAACATATTATGCAAATAAAAGGTACACTAACTTGTCTTTTGTAACCACACCATTATAACAACTTTGTGGCTGCCCTTCTCGCCTCAAGTGTGGTTCACGAATTACTCTCTTCTCTGGTGTGACATTCAACTGTACGTTAATTTCAGGACTGAGCAAAGGAGCTCTGATGGGTTTGGGAGGTCTTCTATTCGGAAGATGATCAACCTCCATTCAAATTTGAAAATTATATTAACAAAGCCATCGAAAGGAGACAAAATGCCGTCATTGTTGATTATATCTTTCTGTAATGTCGATCTTCTTTTCTTGTTTTCCCCGCGCCATTTTAAATTTTGACAACTGATCTTACGTCATGTTATACACAATATAGTGGAGCGACACAGAAGACTGGGCAACCCAACTACAATCCTTTTCAAATGTGTTGGGACAGATGTCCCAAATACCTATTATATTGACAAACGTCGATCCCCCCGCCCCCTATTCAATGTTGTGTCCAAAATATTATCATATTTGACGGGGTATGGTCTTACAATTGGGAAACCAACATTGATTGGGGAGGGGGGAGGGAAGGGAGACCAATGTGTATCACAAGTGTACAGATTGACCTATGCTCTAAAACTGCAGGTGTCCCAACAACTTTTGAAAGTGATTGTCTGAAAGGCGTCTATAACGTCCTTCAGTTAAAGAGTATTTTTCAAATTTATTTTCGTGAAATTCCAATAGCATTTAGCGTAACATATTTAGCGAATTGCATTGGCATATAATATCTCGTTTCCTATGCGTTCTTTGGTCAATATATTTGAAATATAACGCGATAGAATAGTTTATTTTTTTTGAGGTCCGTAACTCAGGTCCGTAACTAAAATAGAGCCTTTTGATTGGCTGAGTACGAGGTCCGTACTCGAGGTCCGTACCTCTCGCAACTTTTCGCGCCAAAACAAACAAAGGAGTGAAGAAATAAACACGAAAAAATAAACACGTTATTTACCGTTCTGGTCGGTCCGTACTGGAAAAATATTTTCCCTCAGTCTCAGAAGCGGCCCTCGACCTTCGGTCTCGGGCCGCTTCTGAGACTTCGGGAAAATATTTTTCCAGTACGGACCTCCCAGCCGGTAAATAACATATATATATTATACAATATGGAGTTATAAAATGCGATGTATTGGGAGGGGAGTGATTCAAGAGATATATTATTGAAACTGGTCTATGCAAGCGTGATATGCAAATTTATCTGAAAAATTAGCGACGTCGATTATTGCTCAGTAAAATGCACGGGAAAATTGATGGACATTGCGTATGAGCCGTGCATATTTGACGACTGATTGTACAATGTGTCTGTGTTATAACTTTGTAGCGTCTGCCGTTGTTTTGTTACACTGTATACTAACATGGTCTTTGACGAAAAGATATATCTGACGAAACGCAGGCACATGTTACCTTCTTAAGTATGGGAACAAGTATTATATTCGCAAAATTGCTAAAGTGGCTAGGAATCCCATCGGGAATTTTCCCACAGACTAAAATAGCAACTATGTATAGTCCATCAAGCAATTGCTAATAAGAAATATATCAAGAAACGTGGCTGGAGTGTAAAGGACAATCGCGTAAATCCATACTCCAAATACCATTAGAAGATATTTTTATTTATTATGATCATTTACTATGTATGCCGAGGCGCACTGAGGCTGTGATTAAATATAGATATATTATCAGAGGAGGTCGGACAGCAGGCCGCAAAGCATCATGGGAATTGAGCGCCTAATTTCTTGCGTGGCTTCATTGACTGTTGACTGTCGAGGAGTGAACATCTCTCTGACTAAACCAATATGGAAGCTTTCGAACGACAAGAGTGTCAGGCTGCGATACTTTGTGTAAACAGCATGTTATTGCTGTATTGTTGCGATCCTCATTATGACTTGTGTTTTACTATACCAAGTTTACTTTTTTTAAATTGCATGGGACGTGCTGTCATTTTAGCTTTATAAATAATCCGTCTGAGCGAAGGAATTGTGTTATTCCCAATAGCGAGGCTCTTCTTTCTAAGTTGGATGGCGTTAAATCTCCGTGTATCATCAACGTGAAAACAAGCGCAGTATTTAAGGTTGGTACAATGCATTACAGTTATCTTGTTATTTAGTCAAATTTCCGCTTTGTTGTTTTTATTCTTGTACTCTAATTTTATAAATACACTAGTTAGATATTTTCCAATTTTCATCTGTAAAATATTGCCATATTTGTGTATAAAATATATTTGTTCTAATAATAGTGACACACTTTTGCATTAGATTGCTAATTTTAGAGATTACAGTGTATGTATAAAATAATAAAATAAAAATTTTCTTGTTATGATTTTGTAGGAAGAGATCTACTTGTCTACTTGAGTGGTTGGCTGGTCTTGAACCTGGTCAGGATGGATATGGTAATGAAGGTGATAGGGCAGAAAGTGGTGACCAGTTAAGTGATGAGGATAAAAGTGACGAGGATGATATCACCCATGCTGTACCATTCAAGTGCATCGGTGCTGCTCATGAGAAAAACTACCAACATCATTTGGAACAGGCATACCTTGCTCTTCATGGACAAGATAAACCAGTGAATGTAAGAATACGGCCAGAGCCATTGAATCCAATGGACCAAAGTGCTTATTGCAATTGATTTAGACCATGGAACTGGATGGACACATGTTGGTTATATATTTGCTTCTGAACTGTGCAAGTATTTGCACCCACTAATTGCAGCAGGAGATATCTTAGAGGTCTCTGTTCAGCATATCAAGTGTAGGGTTGACGTTTTTAAAATAAGATTTTATCCAAACATTTTCATAAAACGAGATTTAGATTTTTTTTCCAGCATTTTTAAACAAAAACTAGGTTAATCATAAGTGGGTGCAATTAAAACAATGTCTGTCATGTACACTCATGCAATTAAGTACATAATTGTAACATGTGCTGTACTAAATTAATAAATAAATAGTTTATACATTCACTTGACCAACTTTGTGAGTAATTTTTCATTAAAATTAATGCAACAATAAAACAAAAATATGTCGATTAATATACATATTTTACAAAGTTCCCACAATAGAGAATACAAAAAAACCAGCATATAAGAACCACCATTTCTCAAACATTATCTGAATTAGTTGTGGAACAGCATTACAAAATACTGTTAAAAAAGGCCAAGTGGGCCTCCATGGATGGATGGTCAAATTAATGTACTGTAATATATTAATACATGTCCTTGTAATATTAAATAAAAATTAATTAAGATTCTTTAAAATACAGTTTTGCTAATCAATTTGACCTGATTCTATATTTTGGGCACAGACAGTATTGTAGCATAAATTGCTGGTGGTTCTTAGCTACAATGGTTCTTTTATGTAGGTCTTTACTGTACATTTTCTTATATTTACTCTGAATATGAACAACATTGCTACATGACTCTGTAGTATTTTGCATGCTACAAAATGGAACACTTCAGATCAGCAGATGTACACATACATTAACTGTCTTGTATGTGCAATATAAACTACAACCTATATATTTTAATGTCAACAAATTTCAACAAATCATTAACATATGTGTCTATGTACAGTATTCTATGGAGCAGGTGGTGGTGGTAAGCTCTCTGCCCGTTTGAAATGGGCTGTTCTGACACTTAGTTGACCAGGCTGAGGGATCACTGCTCGATTTGCCACAAAAACCCCAGGATATGCGTACACGATCCAGTCGTTCTACACCACTACTAGATGGTACGTTGAATGATTCCTTGTATCTGTCATTGACAAAAATAGAATCCAGCCAAAATCACGAATCTCAAATCTATTAAAACAACAGCCAAACACAGAGAGCCAAACAATAAATTTCACTTATAAAATATTGTTACAGAAGTGCTTTAATTATTTACATACTTTAAACAGTATATACAATCCATAATATATCGAAACTTCTATAGTATATCAAATTTCTTTAGAAAAAAGCGAGTAATAGCAGTTCATTATCGATCTGAGCAACAAGGCAGCATATTTTACAAATAGCTATATTCAACGGTGAATATCTCGAAAACGGTTGCGGGACCGAGGGGGGCCGGCTGGATAGAATTAAAGATTATACTTTTGTTTAACTAATCGTGAAAAAAATAGCGAAATCGAACCATGGAAATTTGAGATTTTTGTCTTCAAAGATTGTTGACAGAAACGGCATTAAATTACATCGCGACGGCACAGCGCCTAAGTGAGAGGTCAAAATAAACTGGAAAATGACGCTTACCTTTCAAGATACCGTTCCAATGGGTAGATTGACTGTTGTAAAAGTAGTATCGCGTGAAATTTCAAAAAAAAATTGCATAACAATATGAAAAAAATCGATATTTATGAGCCCTATGTAAATTTTCGATGCACAAGCTTCATGTGAGCTTGAGGAAAATGGCGCAATCTGATTGGTCGAGATGTTCGCCCAGATTCGCCTAATAGGTAGACTTGCTCCAAGTCGACCTCTGCTAGTCGAGGGCAGCACTGGTCGAGGGCAGCACTAAAGCGAGGGCAGCGCTGGCGAGGCGAGCGCGAGCGACGAAGTCGCGAGCGGGAGGTCGACTTGTCTCGCTTGCAGGTTTTCTTGTCGCGTTTCGCGCCAAAAGCGTGAAGAAAGACTTGCCTATTAATTAACAGGGGGCGGAGTTGCTGATGTGCGGTAGTAATCTGATATAACTATCCGGCCAAGCTGGCCATGTGCATATGCATTGTGCACAGGTATGGCATTCGCATGTGAATGGCAGCATGTAATTGGTCTTTCATCAGCGAGACCAATGGAACAACAACGACAACTAGCGACTTGCTATTTTCCGACATGTGTTAGCTTGAAGGCATGGGGTGCTAACTCAAAAGTTACACTTTTCCCAGCTCCCGTTAGCCTGCGCCGCAGACAAGCTCCCGTTGGCGCAGAAACGAACACATCTCTACCAGATAGTTAGGCTTCCATGGTCTGCCGTTGATACTCTTTTAACTGCGAATAACCAGAAGACTGCCTTGCTTTTTCAATCGCCTTTGAGATCGATCTCTCCATATTTATTTGTAATTTGTGCGCTATTTGCCTTTGTGTCTGGTGTTAATTGTACTTTCGGATGTCTATTTATAAATGTGAAATTTGATGAGCGAGTGCGACGCTTTGATTGACATGTTCCTTTTCACGTTCTCTCTGATTGGTTGAAGAGATCATCGACAAAGCATGTTCATATTATATATAGCTCAGCGTTACTGACCCGTTTTTGGGTCAGTAAAATTTGGCGCGCTGCAAGTTGGAAAAGTCCCTCGTCTCACACCGCGCACTTCCGCAAATTCCTTACTCTTTCGCAAATACTTCCTTGAAAATTCCTTCGTTATAAAGACTATCCTAAAGACAAGGGACTTTGAGAAAGTCTACCTAATAGGCTGTCCGACCTCCTCTGATATATTATTTAGGACGTGAAACATGTATGTAATATAAGACGCTTGAAACACGTGTTCGGTTGACACACGGTAGACACTGTAAATCGTACAACATTTTCCTCAATTCAGCTTTGAGTTGATACGGCATATTCAATTTTTCCACAGTAACTACTAAAAGAAAGTGTTTAGGGAGCCTGTATTGATATATTACTGGTTGTTCTTGCCCAAAAAGTATGTAAAATTGTGTGAAGTGTATCGATTGACACTCAACTCTAAAAATCACTATAGTATATCAGATATATTTATATAAAAAAGTGTCAACCGCTCCAAAATTTGGCTTAATCACATTTAAACTCTTTAATGACTAGCAAACACATTGTTAGATATTCTCAACATATTATTCTCAGCCTTGTTCTGTTTTAAAAGCATTTCAGTGGCTCGTTATTTCATTTCTACATAGTGTCAAGCGATGTGTCAACCGATGCTACTTTGATGGCAATCGTCTATTCCGGAAAAGCTTATTAGGATAGCTTGCGCATACAATTAACATTGGTTTGACCTAAGAGCGGAGGTAGAATTGTTGATAATAAGTTTAGAAAAACATGAATTACATGCTCTCACTTCTTTCTGTTGATTTTCTGGGATTCGAATAAATTGTACATAAAATATATCCGAAAGGCCCCAGCTGACTTGCATCACCATGGTGATGACCATATCAGTTCAACCACCCGTGGCGCGTTGTTTGGTGCCCAAAGCAATGTATAATTGTTGCATACAATCCTATTTACTATCCACGAACTTTCTGATAACTTGCAACATAAACGTAGTGCTTGAAGTTATAGCTATGTCCAAGTGACCACCTCTTTTCGTAAATACCTCCAAATTTACTACCATCTGAGTGATCCTTCATGGGCGGTACGAGAGCCATGGGGAGATAATTCTATCTGAGAATTCTGCTCTAGATAGATGTACACTGTCACATTAACTACTCGTGTTCAACTAAGCGCTTGATTGGTTTGAGCACCCAATTTAGCAGTTGGCTGATCCATTGCTCGTATACGAATAATAACCGGAAGTCTATTGCTATGCGATAAACTATCCCTAAATGTAAGATAATGAAACCAAAATAGTCTGGTTTAACTACCACACCACATTAAATAATTCAATAGTTTTGGGCGTAATTGATAAAAGCTAAAAACACAATAAACCTTAGGGAATTAAAGATGCTATACCCAAACGCCCATATATTCTGTTAATTATTAACTTTTCCAATTTCACACGAACTAGAGTGGTTGGAAATGTTGTATTACATCTGCTATGCACAATATAGAAATAATCGCCCTTAAAGCATTCTTTGCCAGTTATTTTGAAATATACAATAAAAATTTGGGGTATAGTGTTCAGACAATCCTTTTCAAATGTGTTGGGACAGATGTCCCAAATACCTATTATATTGACAAACGTCGATCCCCCCGCCCCCTATTCAATGTTGTGTCCAAAATATTGTCATATTTGACGGTGTATGGTCATACAATTGGGAAACCAACATTGATTGGGGAGGGAGGGAGGGAGGGAAGGGAGATCAATGTGTATTACAAGTGTACAGATTGACCTATGCTCTAAAACTGCAGGTGTCCCAACAACTTTTGAAAGTGATTGTAGATCGACGGGCCGGGAGCCCAGGGGTGTGAGCAACCCAGGGCTACTAGTAAGACTACATGGACACTAGCTAAATGGAGTTTTTAGCGAAAAAAAAAAATCATGATTAAGAAATAAGAAACAATTTCCGTGTTAATTTCTAAACAGTTAACACAATAGGATTCTACATATATCGGTTATGTTTCACCTTACGTCATCGTCGCCTTGGTCATTGACAAAATATAGCACAAATTTAGTCTTTTTAGCGATGCGAGAACATTCCGGTTGCTTTAGCAGCAATCCAACCGGTATTTTTCCGCGGGAAAAAGCACGAGTCTCGGCGTAGGACAAAATTTAAATGTTGCTTTTTACTCCAGATATCCTCAGGAGGGGGCGAGTCTAAAAATGACCGTGTTTCTATTTTTACCCGGCTAGTCGTACTCTCGTAGAGGAGCGAAGTCTTAATTCCACATTTTCTTGGTTCCTTTAATTTGTGCATGTAGGGATAATTAGATAAGTTAAAGTGGATTTTTAACAAGATACTTATAGCTTGTGTTTCTTGTGGATAAAATTTTGGGCTGGCTATGGGGAACATTTCACTCTCCTCTTACACTGCATAAGGAATTCCTAATAGAAAACAGTCATGTTGCCGTGTTTATAAATGATTTCAAAGTTTGAGAATAACGATTGTATTAATATCATGTGACTGCTATACATATCGTCATTTTCCAGAATTACTGGAGCGTAGCCTAAAATAGCATATACCACGTAGATATATAAAGTGCATATACCACGTAGAAATGTAGTGCGTCTGTATGTTGCGATTTGTTGACTAATTTGACGTAATATAGGTGTATTAAAAGTTACTGATATTCTAACTCGCAAAATAAGATCGAGGGTCGCAATGTGCAGACGTACCTTAAGTTTGTAATTTAATACTTCGTGTTAATGTGGGACCGCAGTAATTGGCGTAAGCTGTTGCGGTTGCCCTGCCAGTTGTGTTGTGTATGTCGACGTCTGTGTTGTGTTGTATTGTATTGTATTGTTTTGTATTGTATTGTATTGTATTGTATTGTATTGTGATTTGTTGTTTAAATATGGCAAAGCAAGTAAAATAAAAATAAAAAATAAATCAAGAAGCCCATGCACACAATTTCCACGCGTATGCTATATTTTGTTTCATTTGTTTGCTCGTACGTTGTAACCTTGCACTTAATAGCACTGGGATTACTGGGAACAGATTTTGATTATACCAAAAAATTTTCCTGAAAGTGTCCTTTCCACCGATCTATACTAATTTTACCCACGATGACACGATTCAGTAAGCGTAAAGCATGCTTCCAATCTGCAACCTCTGTCGGAGTCTGTCCTGCACAGTTATTTTAAGAATCATACTGTTCTCCATGCGTCGTTATTCATAATTATTAGGGGTGCGTATATTTTTAATATCCGGCCCGGATACCGGATATTTTTTTCAAGGCGTATTAATTTTGTTTCAACTTAAAAACGGAAAAAATATCAATAAATATGCTATGAAAAGAAAACAGTTGGACATCAATACAACAAACAAAAGAACAATATTATATGAATTGGTTTACTGTTCCAGTATTTCTATTATAGCAAAGCCAAAAATGTTGGCCAGCGGTCACTATATTGATACTTCAATACTTCATGACAAACAGCATATTATATATGAACCTCTATATAGTCCTAACATGAAGTAGTGCATTGTTCATCATTGGGCATCATTCGGGCATCATTGCCTTCATTGCCTGCATTGATGCACACCCTTATTCAACCTGAAAAGGAGGCCCGAGTCTTGAATAAGAAAATAATCAAAATATCCGGTATCCGGCCGGATATCCGGGCCGGATATTTTTAAACTATCCGGCATATCCGGTATCCGGCCGGATAGTAAAAAGTACTATCCGGTGCACCCCTAATAATTATTGTTTTGTTGATATACAGTCTATAAACCCCTGCAAAGGTCATCTTTAATCGTTTTCAAACCATGGGCAACTCCGGTGAATTGATGACTGCAACAAAATAGCAAACAAAAACATCATGCATGATCCACCACAAAGCCAAAGGATAAAAGCTCCAGAGTATAATATTACTGCTCAGTGTATATTTAATGAACTTTAATATACTATCTTATAATATCTTAATAGTAAATGTCATTGGCCATCCAAACACAAATATGGTGCCGGCCATGTTAGAAAACTATTAGTCAGTGGCAAATGCTAAAATATCGTGATTCATCAATAGACAATACGGTCATGATGAAACTGATAAACCTCCCACCAAAGGGTTCGGAAGATTACTTAATTAACGAAAATTTGATTTGTTTTTAAGACGTTTTACAACAGTTTTAATTGTTAGTTTTAAACTTTAAAATTCCGTTCATGTTTCTGTTTATGTTTTATAGACCTGTTTCGTATCTACAAAGCAATTGTTAGAGTCTACAGGTATTACAATGTCAGTCAAAATACAACTGAATGTTATGAATATTAATGTCGTTCTCCTACTGGTCGTACAGTGCAATCTAATTTTATAATCTAATTTTATCTAAGAACTGGATATTAACTACAACTATTGGTTCATGTTCATATAGAGCAAACGGTGAAAGAAGTTACTAAGAGTAATAAATTTTGACGCAAATTCATTTATCTGACCATGGACTTGGATTTCATAAGCTGATGTTAATGATATAGAATTTGTTGCCCAATTCTCAATGCTCGATTGTTGGGAATTTTGTCGATGCTTTCTCCCGAAAAATGTTGTCTCAGTATTCGGTTCGAAAGCAAAGTGTAATGATAATAAAATGGCAAGCTGAAAAAGAAATCTATAATCCCATCCCTATATACACTGATACAGGTCGTTGATCAACTTGTGCGCCGACCAAATTGTGTTTTGCAATGCTGGGTAGGTGCTTCAATGGATGGCTTGTGTTGTTATGTAGTATTTTACATTTTCGAGAAATTATTAACGCTGAAACTATGCAGTCGAATGCTACTTCTAAACATGCATTAGACTTCTTACGTCGTTATGAAATCAGAGCAACTGAAATGTCGAAGACGACAACGCGAATGTCATGGCAGTATGAAACTGATTTAAATGAAGGCAATCTTCGGAGGTCAGTTCAAGCTTCGACAAAGGCTACATTGTTCTTTATAGAAGGTAGTAATAATGCTACAGCGGTACTAGCAATGCCTGGTCTATCCAAGGATATCACAAGACAGTTAATGCTTATCAGTCGTAGTGCGTCACCTAAAGCTGAAGATAAACTACGACTCCTTAACGAACTTCAGGCGAAGATGACGGGGATTTATAGCAAGGGAAAAGTGTACTATTTAGATAAACAGACAAAGAAACCTCAGTACCTTGAACTTGAACCTGGTTTAATCAATATTTTGGCAAAGTCAAGAGATTATAATAAACTGTTATTTGCTTGGCAAGGTTGGAGAGATGCTGTTGGTCCTAAAATGAAGCCTTTATATGAAGAATTTGTAAAGATTGTCAATTTAGGAGCGCGCGAACATGACTGGGTAGATAACGGTTACTTTGAACGTTCTCATTATGAACTTGGGTCAAATTTCAAACCAACATTGAATAACGCATGGGGAAAAATCCAACCTCTATACGAAGAACTTCATGCTTACGTACGTTATAAACTCAGTTTAATTTATAAGAATGTCTCTGTACATAAGCCTATACCAGCTCATGTCCTCGGTGACATGTGGGGCCAACATTGGGATCATATATTCGATTTGATAAAACCCTTTCCCAATACTAGTACAATTGATGTCACGAAAAATTTACGTGCTCAAAATTACACCGTTCAAAAGATGTTCGAGCTGGCGCAGTCATTCTACATATCCATAGGCTTGGATCCAATGCCTTTTGCTTTTTGGAATATGTCGTTGTTTGAGAAACCCAAAAATAGAAAAGTAGTTTGTCATGCTTCAGCTTGGGATTTCTCTGATGGGGAGGTCAGGTAAGGAAAATTCATGCATATTTCATTAACAGAATACAATGTTCTTACATGTTGCAATTCTCTGATGTAACACATACAATGCATTGATGTTATATGGATGAATGATACACAATAGTTCATTAACCGGAAATTGCCAGTTTTGTACTAGAGGGGATGATCTGGCTGGAAGAACTTGACGAGTCCCCCTCCCGCACTCTCCTTCAGGATCACCTTCGAGATATGTTTAAATCCGATGAAAATGTGAGGGGGGGGGACGTTTTCATAATATGTTGGCGCAGCCAGGAAATTTGATTGCATTTCGGAACTCTAAGAGGCCTCAGATATCAAACTGTTTCCAGGGGAGCATGCCCCCGGACCCGCTAGTAAGCTCACGCCTTCGGTGATCACTAGTCTACATGATGTCATAAATTGTCCCCCCACTTCTGTTTTGCTGGCTACGCCACTGTGCATGCGTAGTTCGTCTTGACGGATCATCCGTCTTTGTGTATAAATATAGTACTAAACGAAGTATCAGGAAATGATTTCTCCCAGAACCATTGCCAGTACAGATGGAGCTATTCTAGCTAGTTCGTCTGAATCGTTAATCTTCTGTTTACTAAAAAGGCTGATTCGTCAGACCGCGGATATTGCGTAGTATAAGTTTCCTGGGCATGAGGTTGCCATATAATCGGTTGATGTCGGTTGGTATAAATAACGTAACAGTTGCTTACCATTCTTTTATACGAATGTAAATGTGTTTGCAAAACGTTTATATTCTAATATTATCATCTTCTATTTTTGTCAAATAGAATTAAGATGTGCACAAAAATAAGTCATAGTGATTTAATAATCATACATCATGAAATGGGACACTGTGCATACTTCCTCGCATATAAAGATAAATCATTTGCATATCGTGGTGGAGCTAACCCGGGATTTCATGAAGCCATTGGAGATACTATTGCACTTTCTGTCGAGAATCCAACACATCTTAAAGAAATCGGTTTGTTGTACGAAGCAGAAGACACGTATAGTAAGTGGATCAGCTATATCATTTATTGCATGTATGTGCACTAATACACCCTTTCGATAATTACGTCACGAATACTTCCTTGGCCTAGGAGCCTCGCTCTCACGAATCAAGACGAAAGGCAATTGGCTTACGATTCACGAAAACGAGGAGATTTGTGACGTAATTATCGAAAGGGTGTATTGGATCAAGCTGCAGAACGTACGCTTTAAGCGAAGCTTGTTCAGTTTTTCCTCACTTCTAAGAACATTTTAAGGAAATTTGGGAAGGTGGGGGAAATGGGGAGACAAGATCCAATGTCCTCATGTTCCTACGCGAGTCAAACGAGGAGTAGTAGCTAAAAGCAGTAGCGAGGTCAGCATGAACTTAGTGAATGAGATAACCAATAAGTTTGTTGGCCTGTTCAACCCACCTCCCAGAAAATGTGCGGGTTATATCGCCTCTAGAACGGTATTTCGTGCATTTTCAACTATTTCAAGTGATTCGTGGTAATGATTTAAATTAAGGCTGTTGAGTCTTAATGAATGCTCATGGGACATTTGCCCTTTACTCTCCCTGAATTTGGAAGAATGCCAAAACTATAGCCTTGGAAAAAGGTTATGGGGTCCAGACATCCTCATTCCTAAGGTTATCGTTCCATCCATGGACTTGTCACTGGCTGAAAGATCGGCATAAGATAACAACCTCGTGCCCAGGCTCTTCCCTCTTGTGAAGGAAAGACCCTGGTAGGAGCTGGTCACGTGATCTAGCTGCTAAAATTTGGCAAATTTATAATTAGCGTTGTTATGTCATTTTGCTGGGAACGAGGTTGACAAAACTGTACACCTAGCGGAGGTCTACTAGTCCTTTTTCACCCCCTCCCCAAAACGACACAACAACGCTAATATATAATGTGCCAGATTTTAGCAGGTCACTTGACCAGCTCCTACCAGGGTCTTTCCTCCACAAGAGGGAAGAGCCTGGGAAAGAAGTTACAATAGACACAAGACACTAAATATTTTGTACTGTACATTACAAGAAGCAATAAAGTAACAGGAAATTTGAAAATGTTATATTTCATTTCAGAAAATTCCATAAGTTTTCTTCTTCGACAAGCTCTTCAACGTGTCGCATTTGTTCCGTTTGCTTTCCTGGTAGACCAATGGCGTTGGAAAGTGTTTTCAGGCAATATAACGTCAGATACGTACAACTCAGAATGGTGGAGTCTAAGAACTCAATACCAGGGTGTCGCTCCACCTGTGCCACGACATGAGAAAGATTTTGATCCAGGAGCTAAATTTCATATTGCTGCAAATTCACCATACATTAGGTAAGTGAAAACAGATTTTTACTTGCACATGCTTATTTCAGCAACGCCAATGAGTTCTGCATGGTGTTCAAAAAACGCTAAATGAATATGCAAAATAATAAGGGTCCTAGGCATGCATCCAAGCATTTACCTACGGCTGTACCTCGACGTGTACCTTTCTACAAAATCCTTGGGATGAAAATGGCGACATTGATGTTCAAGAAAAGTGCATGTGATAACATGTGATTTATTGAAGTGAAACACATGTGCGAATGGCGAATGATAAATTGATAATGATGTTCATCATTTTGAAAACATCTTGAGAAATTTGATGAGAAAGAGAAATTACAAATTTTGATACAGTTTTTCAAAAATATTTAAAGGCGTATAGAAAGCCTGGTTCACCTGTGGTTCGGTGTGAAATGAGCGTAAGCATAAGCATAAGAAACGATAAGATAGGCAAAACAAAGAAAGTGTGCGCAATATAAGCTGCAGCATATAAAACGCAAGCATTAGCACAAGCTAGTCCACTAAGAGTAAACTATGGCAAAGAAAGAGAATTCTATAGTTTGAGTGCAAGCCTCAGAGACAGTGTTTATCTGACTCGTATGAATCTGGCTTTAACTTCAATTAATAATTTTATAAGCCATGAATTTGTTTTAGATATATACCAACTAACGTTTTGTCCCATGTATTGTAATTCATATACTTAATCTTTTATAGCTATTTCTTCAGTCAAATCCTGCAGTTTCAGTTCCATCGCGCTCTATGTAAGATTGCGCAATCCAAGCAACCATTATATAGATGTTCCATTTATAAATCCAAGGAAGCTGGTAAAAAATTTAGGTATGTACCTTGTTGTGTATGGAGGTTTATAGCGGCAGTAAGATTGGCGCACAAAAGGATGCAAAATATGTTATCATGCTTCTTTCGTGGTCATGGACAGACAACTTCCTTGCCACGTTTGTGTTAGGTCTTGTAAAAAAGTAACGTGCTAAGCCAAAAATACCCATGCCCATGGCCATGGAGTTTTATTAATTACTTGCGAAATCATTTCTGAATTTATTTCAGCACTGCTCATACAAAATATTGTATACCTTGTAAAAAACACATTATTTTTACGTAAAACGTACGAATTCTGTATAAAAATAGGGGGCAAATGGGAATTGGGACTGAAATGATTATTGATATTTATCACAGATTCAACAACTAGTGACCGAAAGACGAATCTACCCATCGGACACACCAAAATCTTATTGTCAGTTTAAACAATAAACATTGTACAGAACATAAGAAACATAACAATGTCTGAGTTACCGAGTATAAATGTGATTTTTTTTAAATTTTGTAGAGAGCTCCTCGCTGCTGGTTCAAGTTACCCCTGGCCACAAATCCTTTACAAGTTAACAGGCGAAAGAGAGCTTCGTGTAGACGCTATTTTGGAATATTTTGAACCATTACGGGCATGGTTAAAATCTGAAAGAGAGAAAATAAAATATCCAATAGGATGGAACAAGTCAGATGTACCTGTCGGAAGGAAAAGCGAGATAGTGTCAAAGGATACTGATGATAAACCAATCTTCTTAAAAAACAGTTCTAATGTGGGATTATCATATGTCCGGGCTATTAAGAAAGAGAGTAAACTCATGCAGATAAATGCGCCTGATCATAATAGTTCGGGGCAGAAGAGTGAAAAATACACTAGCAAAGGAAATACGCAGTCGCGAAATGTTCTTGGACCTTTAGGTCAAACAAAGTCTTCAATTCTTACCAGACCTGTGTTTGTGCCATCTACTGGGAAAGATCCTTTGACCTTAGTAAAGAAAAACGACGAGAATAAATACAGCTCCAAACTGCATGGATAAACTCAACAATAGTTGTAGTAATTGTACTAATTTTATGCAAATTAAAATAATAGTGTATATAATATAGTGATTGCATGAGGTACTATAATATTTAAAACACGACTAGGAACCAACAGTGCCGTGGAAAAAGTAGGGTGGATATTTTGAAATATTAAGTCCCTGTCTCCCTGAGATACCATTTCCTAAATTTTGGGTCGAACTTTTACAAATTATGAGCAACGCAAAACGTCGTATAAAATATTTAAAAAAAAACAAATTTCAGGACTTTCTAGAAATTTTTACTTTTCATATTAAGAGATAAATAAGATAAAGTCTGAAAAAACAAGAGAACTTTTTCACAGAAGTCCGGCGAGTATTTTACGAACTCAATGGCTTAATTCAACTTGTACTACACCAAGACATGGTTTGTACCCCGCTAATGTTTTCTCCACGATTTTGGAGAAACTAAAAGATCCATCTTGGGAAATACTGGGGTGAGTAGACATTATGCTTAAAATGACATACACAGCTTACTTACTAATGGTCAACATTCAAATTGTTGCCTCGTGATGGCCATGCTTGCCAGTCAAGTCTCTAAACAGAAGTGAGAAGAACACATTTAGCGCTTGATCCGCCACTATATAGATCGAATCATTCTTTTCTTGGTTTTTTAGAGGTGTAAAAGGTACGTAATTAAAGTAGTTTATCCGTTTGGCCTTATTAAGTTAAATTTATTTTTCTTCAAAGTTTAATATAGACTTGTACTCTTAGCAATTTTAACTAACGTATAATACTTGGTAGTAGTTCTTAAATAGCATATATATTTAAATGTGTTGAAGTAATGTTTAAACAAAGCTAACTGCAGATGTAGTAGGCCTGCGGCTACCCATAATGTATTGGGGTCGCTGACGTCATATGCCTTTAAGATCTCATCACACGCGTTTTCCTCTGTTGATTTTGCTTTCCATAGGTATGGCTTTCGCTCACTAAGTCTTTCGCGATCATTCGCCCCCTTATGACACGCATGACAGATTATTCTCTTTCTTATCTTAGTTGGTTGCGTTTTTAATTCCCCCCTTTTTTCCCACTGATCCGTCAGTGACTGGTGCCTGCCTGGAGTGTGCCTTGGCAGAATTGTCATGACAAACTCCTATTGCTTCGACGATTTCTAATTCGGTTCGCTAATTGTCAAATTGCTTACGGCAATTATCTTGCTTGGTAACAACGCTAGATTGCTGACTAGCACTAGGGCAGATCGCTTACTGACACAGCTATAGATTGCCTACCAGCCAGGCCACCTTCGGCACCTACCACGAAACACATGATAATATTCTGCAGTTAATGAAAGAAAAGGCCAAGGGCAAAGAAAACTATGTGTTGATTTATTAACACAACTCCCTAGGCATGTTTTCAAACCGTGCAAAAATTCAACGTTGATGTACCATGGGAAAATGACTAAGATAACTTCTCTCCGTATGTCTTCCACATTTCACAATCATATAAAGTTCTGTAAACGTATCTTAGGGGTCCATTCTAAATCTACCAATGTAGCAGTGTTGACTGAACTAGGCAGAATGCCGATGATTGTGCAAGTTTCAACCTTAGTTATCAAATACTGGCTAAGAGTTAATAGTTCAGTTTACGAAAGTCAATTAGTAGGAAAGGCAGCTCATGTGTGCCTTCAATCGAAGCAACATGGCGTGAAATTCTCTGATTGCTTGTTAGATATGTGTAGTTTCGAGCCTTTGTGCGATGAGATTCAATCTAAAAGTGATATTAATAATTTAGCTAAAGCTATTAAAAATGAATTATGTAAGAGATATAATACCATATGGAAAGATCAGATTCAACAGTGTAACAAATTACGAATCTTAAACCTTGTAAAACCAAACTTGGATTTTGAAAGTTATTTGTCCACGGTCATTTAAAGAAAGTTATTTAAACACCGTCAAGCGGTTACAAGGTTTAGGATCTCTGCACATAGATTTCCAGTTGAAGCCGGTAGATATGCTAATATTGACTATAAGTCACGTCTATGTCCTATTTGTGATTCAAATGATATAGGTGACGAATATCATTACTTTTCAAACTGTCAAAATTACAAGTTAGAAAATCTCCAAGAAAATTTCTTGAAAGAATTATTGGAAATCAATAGTCGTTTTAGTTCACTAGGTAAATACGACATTTAACAGTTATTCTACGAACTCGAGTCGTATATGAGCTGATAGGCGACGAGGCGCGTTTTATAATTATCTGGATAATATCATGATATGAACATTTACTTTTACTTTACTAAGTAAAATTGAATTTCTCTTCATTTAATTAAAATCCCAAATCCATTTTCATTTTTTCTCTTTCTCTACAGATAGGATATGTATATTATGAGCTCGAGTCGGATATTGGCTGATAGCCAACGAGGCGCTTCGCCGAGTCGGCTATCAGTCATATACGACGAGCTCTGGATATGAACACGCTCTGGATACGAGCTCTGGATATATACACAAGCTCTGGATATGAACAGAACATTTTGGCGTACTTTTTTCAAGTAAAGTACGGCAGGATATGAGCTAATATCCTGCTAGTAGAGAACCAATCAGATTGCAGAATACCTCATATCCAGAGCTTGTGTATATAATAAATTTCTTTATTGTATATCCATGAATGACAAGAGCATAACAAGCTGTACAGCCAGATTCATTTATGAACTAACTAAAATCTTCACTGAGTGTACCACATGTAAATAAGAAATTAGTTATAGTTTATGCATGGTTGCTATTTTATATGCATAATAGTTTTGTTTTGTATTATCCTATATACATGCAATATTGGTGTAATGGAATAAATTATTATTATTATAATTAGTGCTTGCACTTTCGTTTTATAAGTGAAATATTATTATTCAATGAACCACACCTTGTCGTTCCATAGAGCAGATTGTACATGCTAATAATACATTAATATATTTCACATCTCTTATTTCTCATCCGCTTAGATTTCAACCAAAAGCAGTTCATTATGGTCGAACACAGTGTCCGAAGCCTTGTTCCTCTAACGTATTTTGTTAACAATGTCTCAGATTTTGACACAAACATTGCAAACTTTTACAAAACTAATGATCACCAATCGCTGCGTTGTCTTTTAAACCAAGATGAAGAAAGACGTGATCATGACATCTTTATATGTGTTTCGAGAAAATGGCATGGCTTTGTCTTGTGTGTGCCTTCAGTTAAAATTTCTTCATCCAGTGCCGCTAAAAGCCAACTCCATCAAATATCAGATGGGGCGATGTGTCATCTCTTCGAGTTGTGCTACGACAATAAGAAATTGCGAAGATACAAGATTCGAAAAACGGTTTCCATCTTTAAGGATATCAAGAAACGAGCTGGCAAAAGAAGTTATTTTATCGGTCGTTATAAAGGAATAAGCCCGACAGGCTTTCAACTTGCAGCATTAAGATCAGCTCCGCGTAGCTATTCCGCACTTCTTGATGATTGCGTTGAGTTTTCCAAAATATTCTGTATCAACGCATTATCCTACTGCACTAATTATCGTGAGATTGAGAAAAGAGTAGACGAAAATATACAGAAGGCGTCAGTAACTGGATTTAGTACTGAACAACTGTCACGAAATAACGAGAATTCATTTGGTAGGTTAGGAAATATTTCTATTGGTGGAATAGACGTATCAACTATGTTATCTAGTCAACGTCCGTACCTTACTTGGTGTGTTTGTGCTGTGTTCTTACTCGTGTACTTTATTATGGTATTAGTGATTGCCTTAAAGCTCACGAAATGTCAAGTATTGTAGCGCCTCAAGAACCCTTTACTTCTCTTTCATGCGAGGGTTGGAAATTGCAATTCATATAGACAGAGATTTTCAAACAACAATTTCACAACGAAATGGCCGATAATGAAAACATAATGATATCCTATTTGAGCACTATATATGGAAACGGAAAACGAGAATACGAAACCACGTGGTTAACGATTTAATACATTCGAAAATATTGACCATGACCGGTAGGTCCATTTATTTCATTTTCAATATGTCATGTATATATGTTTCATTATGTCAAGTATAACCCAAACACGGTAATATTGAAGTACAGTATGGTTGAAGGAACATTTCGAAACGTTGATCCTCTCTCAAACTATGTGCACCATTTCGAAGGTTTTAATAAAGATGTAATCAAAGCTTGGAAACAAAATGATCAAGAAACATTAAAAATACTTGATTTGGCAGCACAAAACAGATGTGATCATGATCTGTTTCTATGTGTCTCTAAACACTGGCATAGTTTTGTTTTGTGTGTGCCTACTGGAGATGATCTACGAAAGGATATAATAGATGATGTGTTTAAAACACCATTTGATGTGCCAGACTTGCTGGGATGTGATATCTATGAGTTATGTTTTGAAAACATAGGAATGCGGACATACAAGATCCGTGCAATTTGGTCGTTGTTTAAAGACATCAAACAGAGGATTGGAGAACGAAGTTATTACATTGGTCATTATAAACAAATCAATCGAATAGGTTTACAACTTGCTGCACTGAGAGCAGCGCCACTTCGTTATGATATACTTCTCAATGATTGTGTTCAGTTCTCGAAAGATTTTTGTCTTCAAGCGTTGGGCTATTGCTCTAACAGAGCTGAGATTGAAAGTGAAGTGAAAATAAATATTGAAAAAGCTTCAGTGAGTGGTCTTGGTGGTGAACAGCTGTCACGACAGATCAACAGATCTGATTGGCTGCGACGTGTTTCGAATTATCTTGAGAAAGCACTGCCGAAGAATTCGAAAGCAATCTGGTACTTTTTTGTGGTTGTTTTTATATGTTATCTTATTGTGGTAATTGTCCTTGCACAGAAATTTGTCAAATGTTAAGCCTTTCATTGGCGAATACAGCAATTAGCAAATGAACGAAAAAGAAGCACAACCAAAAAAGAAAAAGCGTTTCGGGAAAAAAGACTGATTAACATATTTTCCAATCGGTGCTGTACACTGACCGCTATCACAAGAGGCTATCACTTGGCAAACACGATTAACGAAATAAAGATCTGATTAACACTTTCTCGTGCGGAACACTGCATGTACACTGGACACAATGACCTTCTTTGGAATACCTTAATATACAGTATTTCTATTTTATTATCTTAGCAACCTACTTAAGAAAATCCTTCACTGCACAAAAGTCAAACAGTCAACAGTGTAGTCAAACTTAAATAATATTTATACTTAAAAATATATAAACTCTTCATTAAATATGCACATTTATATTTACATCTACTTAAATATTTTCTTACAAATACTTTACTTCTCCCATATCGTCCAAGGTAAACTTTCTAGGCCAAGGAGATGCACCTAACCCGCTTTGTAGTCTGGAGTCAGAAAATGTTTCCATGGGAACAAATCTATTGTATTTCGAGCTGTTTAAGCTATAATTAAGGAAAGTACTTGATAATGTGTAAGAGGGTCAGGTCCTAATATTTGGCAACCCTAAATGGATAACTATTTTGTGAAGAACTATTTCGAAATATGAATGTATGACTTTGAGGATTTTCCATTCTTATAATACAAATTTGTAAGCAATCGTTGCTTTAAATATCGATACGGATAAATTCGAACATTATTTTGACACGGAACACGCCTAGGTCATTCTCATACTGCACATTCCATTTTAAAATAAGAAATAACAAATGACAGTGGTTTCTTTCAGTTACTTCTTCAGATATTAAAACCAGAATACAGTGACTTGTGAGCAAATTGAATAATTATACCCTATTAGATCATATTACCCCGCATATAGGCGCCCCCCAGATAAAGGCGAATGCGCTTACGTCCGGATATAGGCACATGTAAGAACATGTGCCTATAAATGATCAAAATTTGAGTTAGACAAATACTCATGTGTGGTAAACGATTGAAAATTGTCTGTCAGTATATAAATAGTGCCATAGATATTCTTTAATGATACGCTCAACTTGAATCGCTCTATTTCTAAACGGTCTTTGATTCTATATTGGCATGGAACTTCAAGTCCATTGTTTCTTTTATTCACTATTGAAAAACTCTAAATGCTTTTTGAAGTTCGTTGTTGCATGAAATTTATACAATTTCTTTTCTTGAGTTTGGAATAGAAGACAACAAAATGTGCGTCAAAACATCCTTATATCTTAGGGGTAATAGGGAACTTATTATTTCAAACCTGGGCCCACGGTGCAGACTCCAACATGATCAATATTGTTAGTTTGCTATACAGCAGTATACGGTTATCCATTATATATTAACTACCTGAAAAAACACGTTTCGAGCGAGAGCCCATCGTCAGGAGGTTAGAAAACAGAAATGTGCTTTCAATCTTTTTCAAGAAGTTCCTATCAAAACCAAAACCAAGACAGTTTGTTGTAGGATACTCCCTACACTGGTCCTCCATGTTTGAGATTGATTATGTTACTTAATAAAGGATACGTTGAATTTTGGTGTTCAGGTCCAGTGGTAAAAGGTAATTCTGAACGAAATTTCTTCAACCATTCGTTATGACTTCCTGTTCTTTCTTCAGTTCGTGGTTCCTGACGATATGGATAAATATGACCCCTAAAAGTAAGGTAATGATTTTATACATGATTTTCATTTATAGAACCAGGTCGAACAAACGGTCAAAGGTTTATTGTATTCTGCAGCCTATTTTCCTACACTAATACCATAAATTACTTACGTCAATAACACAGACTTATGTATCCTGCTGATTCTACAATCTTGGACAAAACGATTAAAACCATTCTTTGAAACATTGCAAATTTAATGTGCATTGACAAGTCAAACTTCACGGCTCCTGTCCCCAGTTCAACGTTGCGAACAACTCCCAAACAACTTTTAGCAATTTACATGCATGACACAAACTCAACACTGTGTTGGGGAAACGGGGGTTTAAAAAGCGCAACATGTTGTAACATGGAATTTATCATGAGGGGTATGCGAATTTTGTATAATAGGAAAGATAGTCTCAAGCAGTTATGGCCAAGAATGTAGCATATAGTCATCACTTGGGTGTTATGAAACTATCAAACTTCTCCAGGCTTAAATACTATAAAAACACATTTCATTGTACTTAGATCTGGAAATTATATTTTCTAAAGCTGGATTTTCAGACAAAAAATGAAGATTCCATGGAGTTTTTTTCGGGACAAACACTGTCTGCTTCAACAAATCCTGGCTAATCAAGGAGGGTGTATTGAATATTCATGTAGTTACTTCATAAAGTAGCATTACCTTAGAGATGCGTATGCAAGATCAGAAGGGCCACGAAGTGTTGTTGATCGGGAATTGAAACCGGAATGATCTAAACGAATTACAGTATACCAAAGGTACAATAAATACATGTAGAAATGGATGGTATTCGCTTATCTACCTGTTTTAACCTATAAAAGCGGATACCACTAAAATGTTTATTCTTTTCATTATATGTAGTTATTTTGTAGTAAATACATAGAATTGAGAGATCTATACAGTTTAATTTACTTTCTCGTTTATGTGGCAACAGTTCTGAAGTTGACCACAATCTTCTGATGATGATCTCAGTATCTCACTAAGTACAACAGAGAAGATGGCGGGCGTAATAGCATGTGCCTATTTTGGAACACCAATTATGTAACATCGATGTATCTGCATGAGATGTGACTTAACGTAATGAATGAAAATGAAGTAAAAATTGAGGAAAAAAAAGAGAAGGAAATACGAATAAAAAAGATCATACTCCACAATTCCTTACTTCCAAAATAATTCATCCATTTCTTTTCCATTGCAACTTCCGCAGGTTCAGTGTGACGACTTTCAATATTTCTAGAACATCAAACAAAGCATTAGTGATTATATCGATCCGAGCTTACAGTTAAAATATATACCAATCCTCACTATCACGCGGGAGGACTGTCTGCTAAATACATAGAAAGAGTAAAAAAGAAATAAAATCCAAAATAATAAAATAATTATTGTGAGCGTTACGGAGCAGCGTAAGGTGGTCAATTACTGACGGAGGGTTCACACTTACTAAAAGCAAGAAAATGAAAATAGTACTTGACTATGACATATAATGTAAAGCATTAATATTATATTCTTACTTTAATAACTATCGTTTGACCACTATCTGTTATGGCTAGGCTATGTATAGGTACTATTATACTACGAGAAACCTTGATATGTTATAATCGGCTACCGAGAAGCCCCGATAGAGGAGAGTGAGCTACAGTAAATGTTTGTATCTATGCGTGTAAAAGAACCTGAGTTAAACGTGAACCGATCTCAACAAAGAAAACGAGCAACCATTTTACACTGAAACAAAAATAAAGCAGAACAGATTTACCTATTCATCGCTGAAGGTGTGCGCACGTCGCTTGGTCGCGCCTCGTTTGGTCTTTCAGCTCTTTGGTATACACTGGTCATGTAAGACCAAATACGAGAAAGTTCGTTATTTATATCTTTTAATGAAGACATAAGATGTTCATTTGTTTCAGAATTGAAACTCCTTGACTCATGATTGTCAAAACGACGTTTTCTTCTGTCATATCCATTATGATAATCATTTGATGTTCTTTGTGGCCGTCTGTCAGGATGATTTCTTTGAGGACTCCGTCTCTGGTAGTTTCTTTCAAAATATACAGGTTGTCTACTTTCATGTCCAATTTCTGAATCACTATCGCCAGACGTAATGGTCTAAAGTGAGTAAAATTATATAACATGCATAAATACATTAACTAATGCAACAAGTACAGTACAGTACAGTACGGTACGGTACAATTAAGTACAGTACAGTACAGTACAGTACAGTACAGTACACCAAGTTGAAAAGTCAATCCCATCAAGTACACCAAGTTGAAAAGTCAATCCCATCTAATTAGAAAGGACTGTAATTCGAAGTAAATGACTGTAATGAACAACGCATATATGCCAAATAGAATATGACAGATTTAATCATAACTCACTAAGTCATTGGCGAACGTATTCTCCAACATTTTCAATCTCTCCTCTTTTTGACGAAGAAGATTTTCTCCAGCACTCATGTGATATAAAGCTTCCGTTACCTCTTCTTCTTCCTGGAACAAAACGTACACAAACCTGTTTCTGAAGGCATCACAATGTCGTTTATAAAAACTTCATATTCTATGCTTATCTCCTCACTCTTTCTTCCATTGCTCTTTATTTGTAGTGTTACAACGTTACACAGAGCGAATTGATTGACTGAAAATATTTCACAAGAGGTTAAAATAGGAAAGGCATGCTCAGCCTTTGGAAGACTTTGTAAAGTGTCCCAATGCAAAAGGTTGTGGCTGGAGACAAAGTTACGAATCTATGAAGCAACTGTTCTGTCGGGATTTCTCTATGCGAGCGAGGAGTGACAGCTTACAGAGAGAGACAGCACGAAACTCGATGTCTTCTATCACAATTGCCTCAGAAAGATGAGGATATATCATGGGTTGAAAAAGTAACGAATGACGAGAAAGGGCTGGACATAATTTACTGACAGATAAGATTCGATAGAAGAAATTGTCATGGTTGGGACATGCGGGTAGATTAAATTATGGAAAATTGGCAGCGAATGAATGGAAGTCAAGGGGAGGAAAAAGAAGGAGAGGAAGGCCAGCAATAACACGGAGAAGAACGGTGGAATAATGCTAATGCAATCGCAATGGACAGATGTCAATGGAGAAATTTCGAAGCCCTATGTTCGTCATCGAAACCTAAGTCTAAGACCTAATTATATACTAGTGCGCCACATCGTCTCACACTTCTATCTAATGCATGTAGCGCATGCATGCCTTATGAATCTTACCTGGTCTAGTTCATGTTTCATATCATTTAACATTGATGCCTCGAGATCACGTGATAACTGCAAAATATTAACAAGTACATTTATTCACAAACAGGAAAACCGTACAAGGCGCTTAAATTATACAGTTATAGGAGGTTAAGGTATGAAGCAACCACCTGCATGAAAACTTACCTTATTATTTCCTCGATCCCTCACAGTGCTTCTAGCACTTTCAAGGTAGCCCTAAACAACATTAAAATATATTAGGTGATATGACGTAGGACAATAACTACGATAATTCAACTCCATTATAATGTAGTTCTTCAACATTGTATGGGAGAATCAAACATATTTCCTAAAGTTTTAAAATAATTTGCCGACGTTCCATACTGCGAGAAATACAATTTACATTCACATAATCTAATTTACATTGGAAAACATAATTAATGTTGTAGATATATCTTACTAGAGAAAATAGAGAAAGCTAATTGCTGTGTTTACACTGACCTTTTTCTGGTGCAAAGTGGTTGATCTATTTTTCAAGAATTCCTTCGCTCTCACTATTGCATTCTCTTCATCTTCAAATCGTTTCCACATAGACTCAGTTTTTCTAAGTTGAGCAAACATGAAATGGTCACAACTACAGTTAAATAACCCACCCAAAATGAAAAATATGAACCTTTCCTATTATGATAATGGTACCTATAGAAAACACTAAATGAAGCCAGTGCACTTACGGTTTCGATTGCTTGTGATTTACTTTCGTCTGACTTTTCAGAAATTCTAATGCTTGGAAATAAAGATATAATTAAATCACTACAGGTAAAGATTTAACAAAGAAAAAGACAACAGACGTAAACGCACAGACATTCGCAGAGATGTTGGTGACTATAAGAGAAATATTTAAAATGATTTTTCAAACACTTCTATAGCTATAGAATAGAGTTGCTTAACGTGAAATTCTACACCAAACATTCATTTCTAAGTTGATTCAAATATTCTCCTATATATCCGAGAATATATTATATCCTATCTCCGTCGTACGTCAAAACTATCCCAAAAGGTAAAATTTGACCGAGGCATAATCTTCGGGGAACCCTGCATGCATGATCTTTACTACACTAGCTTGTATGTCATGATTCGGTCTCTTCAACATAATGCGGCTACATGACTGCAGATTCAAGATACAATTCCTCGCATGCAATATTAACGTAATATGTTTGCTCACCTGAATCTGGAATACGATGTTCAGGCCACGCTTGATTTCTGGAGGTAGACTGTTTTGGTAGCAACCTTTCTTCATCTTCTGAATGTGATCCCACGCCATTTCGGGCTTCAAAAAAAGAAAGCATTTGAAATTTAGGCCAAGTAGGAAGTTGACATGAACGATTTGTTGTCATATCAGAATATCCGAAAAGTTGGTGTGTTAGGAAAGCGTATGTATGAAATTACCTGTTGAGGCCAATACCGGTTCTTGAATTCCTGGTGTTAACTAAAAATATGAGAAGAGAAGTTGCCTTTTGAGTTGTATAAGGATCTAACCGCATTTCCTGTGGAAAGCAAATTGACTACATGCATAAACGAACATTTATCAAGGCCGATGCATTGATGTTAACGAGCTTCTGTTCGGAAGCCAAATAATGACTTATTCGTATCGTTTTGACGTTTACAAAATTAGTTTAGCGTTAAGGCATTCTCTCAAGGTTTGTATTCGGGTAATAAGACGGCATTTTGGAGCTTAAAAATTCCACATTCCCGGCCAGGACAAAATTTTAAATTTATAGACAAAAGTGAAAGGATTCCCCACTCCAAAATGCCCCCCTCCCCCATTCCTAGCTAGATTGCATGACAAGGGCATTTCTAAAAATGTTTTGAATACGTTGTTGCTGTTATCAAGCGATACTTAATTGATTTCTGCGCTTCGTACTTTGGCAGATTGTCGATTTCTTGACATTTGAAGCACCTTCTCGGCAACACCTTCAAAAAATTCTTAACGTCAAAAACTATTTCCTTTCCAAAAAGTTTCTTGGAGCTGTCACAGGAGGCAAGAACCAGGGGCTCGTTGCAGGAAGCCCGGATAACCTATCCGGTGGATAAGCTTAAACGAAACAAACAACACCCCCACATACCTAGTGACTGAAAGCTAAGCTATAGGCCATGCGTATACCATCTGCATCAGACCACTAAATTTAAAGTAAATGTCGTAAGTACAGTTTACCGTTTTATCATTTAAATCTTCCAGTTGGAGCCTCTCGTCTGCTTCTTTCTCTATACCATTTTCATCATTAGAAGACAGTTCATCCGAGCGTTTTGACATTTTTTCAATGTCATGTTTCGTTTTTCTTCGCGGCATTTTAGCGTCAACTTCAGATTGATGTCTCATTGTAGATAAACGTCTTTCCAAATCACTGCGGAGAAAAACAATAAGAGATGCTTTAATGCTTAAATCATAAACTACCAAAAAACACAACCAATGAAATTGGCAAATAATAAAACATATAAAATCAAATAAACAATTTACTGTATTGGCAAATATACAAATCAGTTCAGTTTAATATATCATTGAACAATGGAGGCAACCTGGAGAAATATTGGGGATGCGAATTCGGTAGCCAACATATTCCCGTGCTTTCGGTGAGCGCTGCAAATGTCATTTCGCAATCTCAAAAATCATCAGGACTTTTGACTGAAATAGTCTATCAAGCTTTGTTAGGTTTAAATATATATTTAAGCTTAGTTATAAAGAGCCATCTTTCATAGCATTCTGGACTTTTAAAAGTTATTAAGGTTGGCGTTAGGGGGAGCCACCTCGTCCCAATGGTGTAAGGCGGTACTAAATTTAGACCGATTGGCAGAATAAATATAGCGATGCAGATACTCCATAATCAATCACCTTATATCGTGTTGCAACTTTCGCTTTACTTCATTTAGTGCATCAATTTCCTCCTGTATTTCTCTCTTTATTCTGGTAAAAAGAAATGTAACTATAGCTGAAATGTTTGAAATCGTATTATTTACTTAATAAATGAAACGAAGTTAAGGACATATACCTTCTCAAATTTTCTATATCTTCATTTTGCTTTGCAATGTCCTCTTTAAGCTTGTGGTTTTGAAGTCTAAGAGCTTCGCTACCTTCAGTCTTGATACTGAGATGCTAAATATTAAATATAACGTAGGTAAATATCTGAAAATAGACGTCGGTGGTAATAATATAAATAGGTAATGACGAACAAACCTGTCTTTCTCTGTCCACGCTAGATAATCCTTTTTGAATATCTTCTCTTCGGGTTGCAATCTGCTTCTCCTAGGTAAATAACACACTAATATTGGGCGCATTATTGTAATGTTAATAAAATTATATAGTTCTCAGAACTATGAACGACCATGTGATCCCTTAGGGATGCGTTACAAATTATTGAAAAATTATGATGGTTTTTGCATAAACTATCGCGTCCTCGTGGATAAACTAAACAATTTAACGAGACGTACCTGATCTTTAATGCTGTTCAGCTCATTTTCAACTTCCATTTTTCTTTCAGTGAGGTCGTTAACCATCGTTTCAACTTCACTCTCCTAGAGTGTGAATGAAATTATATAGAACATTGTACTGAGTAAGAGTTGTAGTTGTGGTGCAATTGCCGCTGAGTTGCGTTTGTGTTACGTTATATTGCATTGTGTTATATTGCATTGTGTTATATTGCATTGTGTTATATTGCATTGTGTTATATTGTATTGTATAATTTGCATAGCATAGCATAGCGTAGCGTATAGCATTGCACTGCATTACATTGCATTGGTCCTATAACGCGAATAAGTTGCCAAAACCTTATATTAGTGACATCTAAACTAATAATTACGTTCTTGCAACCCTTTATTTATTTAATCAGAACTTTCCAAGTAATATCAAGCTAAACGTTACCAGTTTCTTATGTTCAGCAATCTGGGTAGATCGACGTTGTTCAAACTCTTCATTCTGTTTTCCTATTTCAAGTCCATTTAGATCTTCTAAATTTTTCTTTTCCCTCTCAAGTCTTTCGCTTAGTTCAAACTGTTGTTTCATTTCCTATAAGAAAACAAATATGTAAATATGATTTCCCGCCTATAGTATGTCACTTGAATATTTTGTTGTTATCTTCCATACATTGACTTTTGATTGCATTATATGCATGGTTAAAATTATTAAACCCATCGAACGAGATGCCGAGAAAAATCTTGATATTTACCCATATACCATATACTGGCATCACTATAGCTGCCATCATATATACTGAACTTGCGGTTAATGCTCAGCAGCTGGACTCTGTAGCTCAGTTGGTTAGAGCGCTGCACCGGAATCGCAGGGTCGCAGGTTCAATTCCTGCCAGAGGGCCTAAGTTGCCTTTTTCGCAACTGCTCCTGGCTAGGTCTAAAATGTATATAAATTTCCGTCGAGTATTCCATCTACTAACACCTTCTACTATGGTTAAACGTAGTTAATGGGAATAGCATTAAGCCATTATTGCTTGCTGATTGCTTGGTTTCATCGAGGTTTCATCCACGTCACCGTTAAGGTATATACTTCCTAAACTTCAATTAATCTTCATCAATACAATTCAAGTCTATGCAGGGGATTATGGGGAATGTATATTGACCACCATGGACAATTTACGATTATGCAATTACGACGAAAACAGTATTACCATAATATAACTTAAATTTTTCTTTTAAAATATTTTTTACCATTTCCTTGAACTCTTGCTTTGCCTTGTATATTTTTGATTCGTGCTCAGTTTTCAACGAGGCCTAATAATACATTTTTTCCGTCAGTTATGGCAATATAGATGCTCGTTACACAGAAATGATATAATAGAAGATATATTACAGTACTCACAAGGTCCTTTTCATGTTTTTCTCGAGCCAATTCAATTTCGTTCTCAAGATCCCTCTAAAATGACAAGAGACACAATAGTGGAGGACTTGTCATAATACTGCCTATAATCCTGGCCAAAATATTCTGTGCATAGACAGTTAAATGTAAAACAAAAATAACACTAAATTCATCAGTATAAAGCCACTTTATAAACTATAATACATTGAAAGGGGAAGGGTTGAGAGGGACTAGGTGAAGCAACTCTAGATATTGTGCACGTGCTTTCCACACTAATAACATGCACTGATGAAAATATGTATGGTCATACTTACTTTTCATTAATAATTATTTTTTGTATAAAAATTAAAACGTCAAAATCTAACCAATGACAATTGAATTTAATCACCACAAATATAAAATAAACATCACAAAGTAACAAATAAGGAAGAAAACATGTGGCGAGGAAATAAAAAAAGAAACCTTTAGGCTTTAGCCTTATAATGAATTTGACTTCCTCCTTGAATTACTTAATACAAAATTTATATAAATTCATACAACGTAGACGTAGTATACAACAGGACTCGTGCATTACAGCAATATGGCAAACGTGTATATGTAGATATATAAAGTCAATGAAAGATCATATAGCAAAGCAATTTACTAATATTTGTTATAAAGAAATAACTTAACTTTACTTATAAATGAATTGAAGGTAGTACAGTTTGCAATTTCATTGGATAAAGAATTAAAGAACATCGGGCCTTGATATGTGATTGAAAATTGTCGAATATTTGTTCTACACAAAGGCACTCTTGTTTTTCCGGCATTTGGTGTATTATAATATTACAATATTACAATGTGACAATATTATCACTATGATGATAATATTGCTATAGTTTAAAACTGAAGCTTGTAATCAGCTTGTAATACACTTTAGGTGGGAAATTGGTTTTGCAAGAGTATCGATAAAACATAAACCACCCTATATAGCTCCTTCTCTAAGAGTCTTTTTCACAGACTGAAGTTCCCTCCAAACATTTTTTAAAAACAAACCGTCACTTTATCTAACCTGAAGATCTTTAAGCTGTTGATTCCCCTGCTTAGACTTTATTTCATCCTTTACGTTTTCCACATCATTTGCATGACTACGCTCAAGTTCATCTTTTAATTCATGAATTGCCTGTCGCGAAATAGGAATACTAATCAATATTATAACGAATAATATTATAACATTATGAAGTATGCAACAAAAAGATTCTATATATTTTCAGGCAGTTTGCATCCTTTAGCCAACATCCTGAAAATAGTTCAACGCTGTTACACTTCAACCCAACATAGACGGTATTTTGTTAATTGCATGAGGTTGTGACTTTTGAGGTAAGGAAAGGGCAAGAAAAAATCGAGTGAGCACATTAGGGTTTTCGTCCTTATCTTTTTCTCGCGATTTATTTCTCCCGTTTCCTCTTCTTGACCATCTATCTATGCCTGCCCAATTTTTCTCTCGCGCGTTGATTTTTCTTTTGCTTGCTTTACAAACCGGCGTCGCTACCTAACAAAATTCCGCCTCGATAGTATATCTTAACTGTGAGCCAACCAAGAAGCAGACATTGTGCAAATTTAACCTAGAACAAAGGTATCTTAAATATTCACCAAATCTTCTTGGCCTTGAAAATTGAGTCATTATCAGCATGGCTTTTACGAAGTTCATATATCATAAATATTTAATACAATTTACCTTTTCGTGTTGTTCTTCTAGCTCTGATTTCATCTGTTGTATTTCATACTGGTGTTGTTGTTGCATTTCTTCGAGTGCCTAAATATATATAATTATATGGTTCAGTAACAAACTAGCTTTATTATTATACACAGACATTTGTACTGTAAAGTAGCATGTATCTAAAGTTTGTACTGTAAAGTACTACTCGTAGGCGTGTTAGAGCTGCGATTTCCTAACAATTTCCACTCAAACTAGAATTGCAAAAATCGTACCATGCAGATTTTGAACTTAAAACTTGAAAAAAGGCATGCGAATTGAAGCCACTGCATTATATAGAACAGAAGTATTGCAGTTAGGGAGGATGCAGGCTGGCCGGAAGGGAGTGGGTATTATCCAAGGGGGATGCATCTGTCTGTGGTAAGCAACAGTCGATATCGAACTTTTTCTGGCGGGGTGCTGGAGACTGCGAAAATTGGGGGGATACATCCCGGGGGATCCTCCAACTAAGAATCCTGCTAAGAGCATAGTGATAAATACAACTTACACAATCTTTCTCCTTTTCCAGTCTCTCGCGCGATTCTTCAATTTTTGTTTATGTTCTTTATCCAATATTCTTTTCTCGGCTTCCTCGTCTGACTTATATTTCTCTTTTAGTTTGTTCGTTTCATTCTTGCTTTGTTCTTTTATGTTATCTTCTTCCTTTCTTCTTTCATTCTTTATCTTTGTTCTCAAATCTTCAAGGTCTTCGTTTTTCTTTTTTTCTAACCTTTCCTCTTCTTCCGTCTGTTGTCGTCTGATTTCTGAGTTCAGTTTTCTGATCGCGTCCTCCATTCCTTCTTGAAGATGTGCTTCTTCTTCTAAATGTTCTTCTCGTACTTTTAATTGAAGTTCTTTCATTTTCGTCGCATATTCAACGCGAAGTTTGTTCTCTTCTTTCTCTTGCTCTTCTTCTAATTCTACTTTAAGTTTTGTAACGGTTTCTTTCTTCTCTTTCCGTAATCTTTCATTTATTGATTCGTCCTCACTTTCCACACTCTCGTTAGAAATATTCAGCTTTTCTGTAGATTTGGTTTCAGGCGGTTTCCTAATAAGTTGGTAAATGGACATATATTAAAACGTACTATATACACTGGATCTATCATGCATTCTATACAATCCATATTTACTGCGATGAGTAATAAGACATACGCGAATGTCAAAACATATACACGTGCGCGAAATAAGATGGTAAAAAAATCATAAAAGTACGGAAGAATCCTAGAATTATTTTAGTATGGTAAGTAATTTAAGATATTTTCAATATCGTTAAGCCAATGAAAAAATGTGTGGTCGTATCGGCAGGAATATATAAGCATATAATATTATTGTCAATACAGATAGAGTGATCTGCGCGCTAAATCGACAAATATTCAAATGGTAAAAAGACGTGTTTTAAGTCACTCATAATATGCAGCAAGGTTGAAAAAGGTTGACGGAACGACAGTGTCATGCGAAAAAATCCAAAGGATAGAAATTATCTGGATGAGGAAATACTGTCGATGCGACAGGTTTGTACACCGGAAAGATATTTGGCCACCCTGTATGCGCGTTTCGTTTTATCGTGCTACAGCTAATTCTGATATATAAAGTCATTCATTCTACATGGATCATCAAAGGCAAAAAATGAAGATAGCAAGAACACACATAGACAAGTTGAAATCTGAGACAGCGGACAGCATGCACGTGTTGTGTTTATCCAGGTTTATCTTCTTTCCTCGATTTTTTTCGCATTTGGAAAATCATAAAACGACACTGTCGTTCCGTCATCCTTTTCCCTTTGGATTGGCACACAACAGGATTGAGTTTATTATGCCTGACAGACGGTTAAACAATGAGTACCCTGTACCACGGAGGATTATTGAAAAAGAGAAGACAATTCCTATAAAAGCTTGTTCCTTCACAATTATAAAGGTGGATTGCAAATTGCTTTTCAGGGGCAATCCAATATGTATGTCTTTGAGTAAGGGGTTAAAGTCAATCAGAGTGACATGGTACTTACGTTTCCTTCTTCGTGCTCAGTTGATTTTCATCTTTAATATCATTCTTTTTATTTTCTTTCTCCTTCAGATTCAGTCTACAATTAACCACAGTTACCAAGCAATAAGTTCTCTGACTTTAAAACTACTATTCCCTAAATGGTCAAAAGCTAGCTTGTAGAAAGGAAAAGTTTTTGTCCGCTTTTATCTGTGTTAGATTTCCTGGCAATTATTTCCAAAATTACGTCTTCTGCCCACTCCTGCATTCAATGTTGTATTGTCACATTTAACCCCAATTTGATTGCTGATGACTAGCTTCATTACACTTCAGGTAAATATATATACATGCACTGAATGGGGGAAATGGAGGTACAGCAATTCATTTAATTAGAGATCAGCAATGAATTAGCAGCAATGAAGGTACCGTATACCATATACATTGGCATATTGCGCAAGAAGTGAGACTATACGTATAACATAAGCAGGACGTAAACTCGTGACGGAAAAGCAACTCACTGTTTTAAAGCTTCCATACTTGAATCACTGTTACGAAAAAAGTCGTTATCCTGGAAAAAGAGGCACAGACGTTATAGCAGGTCAAGTTACAGACAGTGCCATAAGATTTTAGCATGAATCGTCATCTGGCGTGATTACTGACTGCAGTTAACAATGGAAATACCTTGTTATCTACTCTTGCTGGTATCAACAAATCAGCACTCATCCCTTCCAAGCGGTCAGACAAAGCCAGATTAATACCAAAGTCCTACAAAGCAAAATGTCAGAAGAAATTGTTTGGTAACAATTATTTACCAAGGTATTGTAAATCTGAAGTATCACCGCTATACAGTAGTGAAACACTCTGCGATAACATCCACTCTAGCCAGTGCGAGTCAAATAATAAATCTCTTGTATTCTGTGTAAAAACTGCAAACCTCAGCACACACTGAGGTTATAGCTTTAAGTTAGCCTGTGCATTCGCGCATACTGTACAAAAGCGTCCTGAATATCGCATTGCATGCAGTCCAAAATCCGGACTGAATTGTACCCTTGTACCAGGGCTATACGTCATAGGATTGAGGAGAGATTAAATTGAGACGAAAATGATCAAAACATTTTCGTTCAGAAACTAAAAGGAAATTAGTGAAAGGTAGCAGTGATGTTATGTTACAAACAAGGATAAATTTACTTACGACTTCGCCATCATCATTATCATCGCTCTCTTCAGAATTACTTAAAGAAGGTGTTAAAGGTAGTTTGGAGTCATCGCTGCCGTTGGTTTCATACGAGTCCTAAAATTTAGAATTCATTTGATAACATTATATTTAACGCGGATGGTGCACATCCCTTGTCTTAAACGAATACCGCACTACAACCACAAAATGAAATCAAATCATGCATCGCATTTCAAGGCCAAACAGATAGCCTTAGAAACTTATGCGCAAATGTTGAAATGCAAAGAGTGCATGGCACAGTATATCCTAGTAAACATGGCAAATTTAATAACGAGTTTTCCTTACATTTTAACGTTACTCGTCCATACAAATACCTTAGGAAATAGGAATACAGTGGGCTGCCAACTACTGGAGGTTTAACTTGCGTTTGCACGTCGATCTACAGTACTGTACATGTATATCAAGAATAAACTCACCTCGTAATTTAGATTTTTGAGATCATATAAATCCGAGTTAAACCTGGGTGATTCCTGTGGAAAAAAGCAAGGGATATAAACAAAATATATTTTTAAGATTTTGTGACAAATTAACACTGGACGTTCCAACTACTCTCTAAAGTCGATCTATTATTGTTGACAGAGTCGGTATGTTGAATGTTATCAAAAATTCCTACAAATGTTATGTCTATATTCAAAACAGACCTCATACAATATCGTCTTGGTAAAGCGGCTGAAGTATCTCTCCAAATCTTCTGATTAAATGGAACAAGGTGTGGCTATTAAAAGTAAGTTACCTTATAACCCAGTTCCGCTAGATCATTTGTGTCCAAATGTACATCCAATCTTGGTGATTCCTACAAGAGATCATGGTAACTCCTCACATTTTGCGATCACAAATATTCTCTCCGAATGTTAAATTCATGTTGAGTGTAGTTGGAACATTATCTACTGCACAGTGAAATCTTGATTGCATGTATGACATTTTTATTAGGAATAATTGTTTCAGTTTTCACCTTTTAAAGTGTGTAACACTGTAAGGGTACTGACAGGTTGTTAACGAAACAACATTTATGGCACACCAAACGAAACTTGCACAGACAGCATGTCTTGTGGTCGATTTATAAGAGGATACCAAAATGGTGCGACTCTTTTCTACGGCTCTACCGCAGATTTTAAGCCTTAATTGGCTAAAATGCATTGCAGTCATACAAAATATATGTACTATATAGCTGTTAACTTTAGTTACATGTCCTAAATACAAGTGGCAAAGCAACTTACCTGACTGTCATCATCAGGAAAATCCATCGTGAGGTTAATCTTCTCCCCTGCACCAGTACTCAATGTCATGTTGTTTGTGCTCGTTGAATTCTTCTCGAAATCATTTGAGGACGAAAGCTAATAAGACAAAAGTATGAAAATATTACTATCATCATCTTCAATGCCCACAGTTGTCTACCAATATTCTAACTAATTTGTTACTGATCCAAACAATATGCTTGAAAGAATTTCGCAATTCTGACGAACTCAGAGAAGTGCAATTTTATTGAAATATATGAAGTGCCAATAAATACAGCAATTCAGTAAAATTTATACAATTCTTTATAAATTTCTGCAAAAATCCTTAGTTTTTAATCTAAAATCTTTTTTAAATTTAATCAAAACGTTTTCCAGTGTATTCTGCATTCCAACGAAGATTGTCTTCATCTTATCATTTTTTCATAAGAGTTAAAACACTAAACAATAGAACGTAACACAACAGCAAGAATACGTTGGACCTTCGTCTACACGTAGCAGCTAGAACCTAGATATTTAGTATGCGAGAGACTCATAAAAAACTCCACCAACAGTACACGACGAAAAACATACCAATTCCCTTAGCAGAACTAAATCTGACATTATACTGTACCTTCTGATGACTTTATGTCTTAAACGTGGTCAAAGTGGGGATAGCGTTTTTCGCCTGCGCTAAGCATCTGTGCAACAAATTAAGCTTGTGTATTCAAAATAATATATACTTTACTTTACTTTAAAGAGAGAAAAACAAGATCTACCGGTTTGAGGCTTCCAAGTGATTTATTGGTTAAAGACTGTATTCCTTTGGTATCTCCTAAAGTTGTTCCCAACGAACTATTCAATGGTTTAAGTCCACCAACAGGAGCTGGTAAAGAACTTCCTAACCCTTTACCAGGTTGTCCTCGTAATGGAGCCAGAGCTTCTGTCTTTAGAGGACCAAGAGAAGATCCAAGACCTTTGTTTTTCTACAAAAAAAGTGAAAATGCTAAAAAATGGAATGTGTTACACTACATGGTGACCATTAATTGGCATACCCAATACACGAAATTAAACCCAATACCTACATATTGGTATATGAAAACCAGGAAGAGGCAAGTGCATATCATATCTCATCACATAGTAGCTGGAAAAATTACCTGAGCAAAATGCTATTATATCTAAGTATGCCTGTGCTCGTTAATGGTTTAAAGTTAAAATGATCATGATTATAGCTAGCTCATATTAAATATAACTTCAGTAGTCAAAACAAAACAAAACCTAACTTATCTGATAAGATATGACTAAAGCTGTGTGTAATATTTCCTAAACAATGATAATTGATGATGTTATACATAGGACGTACTTTATAATGTTGAAGATCTCAATCACATGCATCACTATCAATAGTTCGTACAGAACGACACGCTGTCAACCTAGGACATTTTTATTCACCAATATTTGCCGCCAACACAATCTGGGCTTTAACCTACTTAGGTTGACGTTGCTAAATTCTACTATTGACGATAAGTAAAACTGCATCTGTAAACTATTTTCAAGAAGAATAAACACAAACCTTATCAGGGAAATCCAAAGACTTGGCCTTCTTGTCTTTCTTCTTTTTCGAATGTTTCTTCTCAACTGTTTTCTTTGCAACTGTCCCACCACTCATTTCTACTTTCTTTCTCTCCTCCTCAACCATTCCTCTGTAGTATTCATCACAAGGATGATCCCAGATACTTTGTCCAGTCGCAAAGTTGAAGTAATAGATTTCATCGTTTGGGTCTTGACTGAAAAATACGAAAAAATACCCAGTGAATTTCTCTGATTTTTCAGGCGAGGTACTGTAGAACTTGAACTCAGGGCCAAAAAAGTATTTACTGGGTGGCAAGAGTTAGGACTGCCAGACCCTAGTTATCCTCCTGTTAAAAATTATATTGGTGCATGATCTCATTCTCGACAGAACTTGCAGAATATAGAGGCTGAACAGACGTTATTTACAAGTAGTTACTGTCTAATCTTCTCAAAAACATTTTCTGCAGCATTTTTCTATCTGAATTTAATCTTAATTTAATTGTACTGCATGTTCAATATTTACAAAAATTTGCAACATTTGAAATAGATTGTATATTTTGACCAGTGGGATAAAGATACCAGAGGTAAATAATTGTTCATGCATGGAGACACCATACAAGACACAACATTTTTCATTTGGCTAACCTAAATAATCAATGAAAATATGTGATCATAGTGAAACACAAAGTAAGTCTTAAAGCAGTATTACTACCAGCCTCACTACCAGCCTCTTCCCAACACACTTGGCTAGACTACATTGCTATAGACACGCCGCTTCGTGGGGTGCGGGCGTGTATTCCTACCATGGTTTCCAGTTTGGAGGTAGAGGAGCCACAATGCCTTCCCTTGCAACCCAGAGCAACTCTTTCTCTTTCGTTGGATCGATCCCAATAGCTTCAGCATATTCAAAGATTTCTACACATGAAAAAAGGTTTACAAATAAGTCCAAGTCAATTGTTTAGGAAACAACTGAATAATTTATTGATGGTAATATTATGCAGCATCATTTTGTTTAGACTTGCCACAAGTCGATTTCTCTATAATTTGACTTCCTTAATTCTTAAATGCATCCCATGCGAGCGCCAAACATGAGAGGGGAGATAGGAGAGGATGGCACGTATAGCAGGTTAGAAAAGTCTGTTCCCTCCCTGACCATTTCTTGTTCCTAACCCTAACCATTTCTTTCTTTTTTCGCCTTAATGACTTTCCCAAAAAGAAAACGGACTTTGGGAAAGTCTACATTATTTTTGTTATACTGGATACCATACTGAGAGAAACTTTGACCATAGAGTGCTCCCAAACGTCATTCATTGTGGTCTTAGTACTCTTAGTACATCTAATTCAAAAGATTAAAATTCGATTTCATTATCAATTGGCAGATTATTTCTTGGAAAATGGATTAAGATCTTGTGAAACCAGTTATTAGGTCTCTTAACTGACCCTACCGATGTGATGTTTGGTATGCCACAGGGTTCGGTACTCGGCACTGATGGTACTCGGTCGTTGCTTATCTTTGTTTTACATTAAAGATCTGAATGAATCTCTCAACTCCAATATCAGACTTTCTGTTGGTAAATGATTGTTTACTTGACTATGAATTCAGAAGAAGATGCTCATGTACTTCAAAGCAATTTGAATAAACCAGCCAAATGGAGATATATTATGCCAGATGGCCAAATTTCAGCATGACAGCAGGGGTCGAAATTTGCATACAGTATGTTCTACTATACAATTTTCCTTCTGAAAATCTGCTATTCCTTAATTTATGTTTCTCAGAGCCTGCATGTTCACAAGCTAATGTTTCTGACATTGAACTGAAGATCAATAAACAAATATAGCAAGCATTTCTGTTATTGTCTGATCAGAGTTTTATTTACACACCAAGGGCAAGGATCTATCAAATGCATTGCTCTGCTGTGAACAAATTCTAATAAAAACCCCAAAACATTTTGTCTAGTTCACTATTGTAGGTTACCCAGTCACTTATATTTATATTTCCGTACCGGTACGAATGTTCGTGCCCTTTTTGTGCGATCGTATGCATTGTATCTCGCCTTTTTGTCAATTTGAAGTTAATTGAATGAACGCGGAAAAAAGAATAAAACTCGCAATCGAACAAAAACTCAACTACGAGATCAATAAAATTTTAACAGTAAAATTAATCTTTAATAACACACTGATACTATAAATTGATACCAACCACAATATTTTCTACTATACAAATGGAATATCGAGATCATGAAGTTTACTATTCCGTCAGACATTTTACTGTATATGGTATAGCGGAATAGCGTAAATTTTGACCCATGAATGACAGGCATCCTCGTTTCATCATCATGGCTATAATCAACAATTTGGCCAGTTTTTCGTCAATGGACAAAATTCTGTAACATTAAATTGCTAACATGCATTGAGATTGCTGTTTCATTATTTGCAAATTGCAGCAATTTTGTTGTCTAATGCCAGACGATTTTACTCGTCAGTGGTAGGGTACTGCCAGTTAATGGGTTAATGAGCCATAACCAAAGGCAATCAGTACTGCAATCATGGCAACTGGATAATTATGTGATCTTAATTAGCAGAGAATTTCATCAAATACTGATTCATTTTATTTTGTGAATTTGAGATGTCATATCAAAACCACCAATTCAGACTTCACCGGATATTTAAAGTTCTAGGTGAAGTAAAATGCTCATCAACTGCATCCTCGTACCCAGGCTTTTATCTCCCCAAGAGATAAGAGCCTGTGAAAGAGGTTGCATCAACTGTTGGATTTGATGATATAACTACCTGGGGCCGGTTGTTCAAAGCTAGATTAGCGCTAACCCTGGGATAAATTTTAACCCGCTGTTTTGGGTTATGTATATATACTTCTGCATGGCCGTTTGTTTCAAAACTTTAGAAAATAAAACTTCTATTGATCCAGAAAAGATTTCTGGAAAAACATATTCAACTTTATAAACAAACTGTTGGGAAGTTTGATTTGAAGATTTTGTTAACCCAGAGTTAGGCTAACCGGCTTTTGAACAACCGGCCCCTGAGAAATATGGAACAAAATTTGGATGTTTCATGCGAAGGGCCTTTGCTCAAATCATTGATGCTTTTTAAATTATATTTTTCAGGTAGCCACATCATTCAACCAACTTCTTGAATATTGTAAGTTCAATACTACAGTACCTACACTGGAACCCCGCATTCAAGGGATATGTGTACAACAATAGAATGGGATAGTAACTACAGGGTTCTGCCCACAGTGGCCGGGTGGCACAGGGTGGCAGTGCCCAGCACTCATCAGTGACGGCCAGCACTCATACCAATACAGACTCTTCCACCTGGCACTCGGAAAGTATCAAATTTGTGATAAAGAATCTCTATAGTGGATCTTGTTTATATAAACAATACTATTGATGATTATTTGGTGTAATTTAACAACAAAGTGCATGCAATACTAGCTATGAGTAATTTGGTAAAAACCAATATCCACCCAAAGCCATCTGGATTGAGTTACCTAGTTATGACCATGTTTGGTCCTGAGCAGAACCCTGTAACTAGATATTGTGATTTGATGTTTGCACTCACAGGGCTCAAGATTTGAATTTTTTACCCGTATCCAGGTGGATATTAGCACTTTAAAATCTGGTATCCCTCCTTGAAATTTAGTATCCCAGATTTTGACATTGTTGTGTTTGGGTTACCGGGAAGACAAAGTGGGTTGTCTCTCATCATCAACTTGTGTTATTTCAGCTGTTGAAGTTGGTTGTCTCCCTTGTTGATTGTCTCACTGTTTAAATACCTCCACATTTTTTTAAAAACTGCCACAGTGCTCAAGCACGTGCTTTTTATACAGGCGGTATGTATATATGTTTTATGCGGATTCCACATTCGTGTGACAAACAACGAAAAAGAATACACAGAATAAGAAACAAAGTGCCAAAACAGAGCTATTTTGTCGAACATTCACCACAATGTACAGACTTCGGAGTTTGGATCAGAAATTCAAAATTTTTTTATAGTATCCCGTTGGGATACTAAGCCTATGATATTCAATATTCAAAATTAAATTCTGGTATCTTGTGGATATTGCGATACCACAAATCTTGAGCCCTGACTCATAATTAAAGCCTTTCTGCTATTGGAGATCACCAGATCTCATAACCCTATTTGGCTATTCAACACTAAAGTTGCCTAACATCATTGTGTAATTCCATTTCCACTCAGGATCTGTCAACATGTATACAGATTCATTTGAATGTGTTGCGGATTTGCATTCCGTCCACCCATATCCTGATTCATGTGGATGCCTGAAAACAGAGCCTTTTGGGATCGATGATGTAGAAGTCCACCCATGTGTATCATTGACATGATATATTAATTTGTGTGGATGGTCGAAAACGATTTTGAATTTACCCCATATATAGGCACAGTTTTTTGGAAACCGGAACAGGATCTGTATAAGTGTCCCCAGTATCCATGTAACTGGTACCCCAATTGACTGACACTTCATGTGAACCCCACAACCTGTCTCATATAACATACTGTCATATTTAATACAATATATTAAAAATCAATAAAAATTTAAAAAATACAATCAGAAAAATGTATTTTATTAAGTTAACATAACATAAATATTTTTAAATCTATAGTTTAACTTCTTGCAACGCTATCCAGCTAGATCGAACTTCGGAGCAAGCAATAGAGATTAGAGTAGCTGTAGAGTTGCTAGTTGCTACACGTCTAGATCGTATATTTCATAAAACTGTACCTTCCTCAGTCGGCTCATAATTTTCATCATATTCCTCTTCCAAGATGAGTTGATTATTGATAACGGTCATCATTATTTCATCAATAATCGTTTCCAATCACAACAATCATTTGTCAATTTATCTTCGTTTGTTAAGTTGACAGTTTACACAAATCATCTCCACGCTTTTTGGTAAACAAACATCCATTTTCAATTTCAGTTGGTTCCCGGCCGTGTTGAACGACAGGGGAGGGGATTGGGACTGCTGGCTAACTGATTTATTTCCAAAATGGCGAATGATTCAACAGACGATTCTACAGCGAGGGAAAAATGTTTATCAGACCATCGGAAAAAGCTTTTGGAACACCGAGAACTTGAAGCCAAACTGAAGAAAAGTAAGTATAGTTAGTTGTGAACTGATTATATTTGTTTTTAAAAGAAAGTTTTATAATAGAAAGGTAAAACTTAGAAGTTTACCAACCATTCCTTTATATGCACCTATCAATAGGGAGTTTTAATACGATCTACGACGCGGTCAGCTCGACGACGCCGCGTTAATTTATGCTTTACATAAGCCACACGAATTTAACTATACTGCTTTAATTGTCTAAAGCATGTTTGAACAACGTTACAAACGTTTAAATTAGGCTAAAACACTCGGATCATTGTCTAGCTGAAGTTTGCCGTCCGATCAACGTTATAAAACAGCTCTCATGTCGCAACCATCTTTCATATCACTCAGAAGCCGTGAAAATCCCTCATTTGACAATGTCATAAGCAGTGGCGTGCTGGCTCATGTTCGCCAGAGGAGGCCAGCTGGGAATTTGGCGCCCCCTTGTAATTTGTCTAGGAGGGTCCGGGGGCATGCCTGTCCGGGAAAATTTTGAAATCTAGAGTCCCTGAAATGCCATTTATTTGTTTTTGAGAGGCGATTTGACGGAATTCGATGATGAGATAATTACAACACTTACCAGTAATCCTTAGCCAATCACTTTACATGGCCAATTTAAAGAACAATTGAACAATTTACATCCTTTGAGATTTTACAGACTGGATAGTAATGCTTGTAGTTGTAGGTAGGCTGGTGAATTTTTAATCCTCGTATAAGTCGTATTCTGAATAACAGAACTCAAATGAAGCACGCGTACTAGCACTTTGAATAGTGCTTGCGGCAGTGCGGTAGTAAGTAATGTGTTCTTGCGATAGCCAAGAAAACCTGGCATATCGGTGTAACAATCTCAAACTCTCATCGGATCTGACAAAATTCTAATTCGGTCTAGCGCATTTGTGTGTGCGTTTGTGCAATTTCGGCGCCCCATTTATGTTTTGGCGCCCCTAAAAAATATTCGATGGGGGGGCCATGGCCTCCCCGGCCGGCCATCACGCCACTGCTCATAAGAATGGCAACGCTGTTGAGGAAACCCCTGGGACCACAAATTATTCATCCTTTTTGTCTTGCATGATGTATTTCTTTGTTTTACAAGCTTGTCGTCGAGCTGGTCGCGTCGTAGATCGTAAACTCCCTAATGTCTTCCCCAACGGTGGGAGTGCGGGCATACCCGAGGGGTGCGCCACGACCATCCAAAGCGTACGAGATTTTGAAATAACTTGATTTCTGAGCTGATTTCTACTGATTTCGAGATTTCCGGAAGATATCAGTTACAGCAGTGTTGGTATATTATATGTTTGTAAATTGTTTACTCAAACTCTGGAGCAATTTGAAATCGGAATATCGTGAAAATTATGAAATATCGTCAGAAAAACGCAAAAAGGTCACAATTTCATTCCCACAGTCCCACTATTCAAGCCTTTCACTAGTATTTTTGTGATTTCTAATTTTGAAATCATCTTATTTCTAGTTGATTTCAGTGATTTTCTGATCCTGATTTCTGATCCTGATTTCTGAGTCGAGTGTACGAGATTTCTTCCGTGACGGACCCCTCAGGCATACCCAGGGGCTATTGACATTTTCAAAAAAATTTAGTCAATAATCCCCTCTCGAGGGCTGTATGGAACTGTAAATTCATGTTTAATGTCCCAGGGTTGGAGATGGAGCATTTTTTATCCCTGGGATATCAGTTTGACCAAAACAAGGTCAGAAAGACCAGCAGTATATGAATATTATCCGGATAGAATTTGTCCAGATCATGTAAATTTTGCACCAAATATATGCATTTCTGCATGGCCATAGAGGCAAAAATCAGGCAAAATTATACATTTTGACTGATATTTTGGCCAGATATTTATTAATATAAGAAACAGTCTTTTAAACAGTGTTACTGTTTGAACACATGCTTGACTAGTCAAGTGAAAAATATTAGAAAACAATGCGACAAAAGAATTTTTCTTGCAAAACAAAATATAAATTAGCATCTTTGTTGCATTATAAAACAATTTACAGAAGCAGATGGTGTGTTTGAGAATGGATATAAAAAGGATTCTTACCTTGATCTTTTTATTCTCCGTTTGTGTTTAAAACGATCTAGTCAAAAATCCCCATCCCTCGGGAGGGTGTGCTGTGTCAAAAGAATACAAATGTCTCCTACATGGGCATTAATTTGTTGTCAATTGCCCGTGTATGCCCCCATTGGGGGAAGACATTGATAGGTGCATTAGGGGCGACATCCATACTCAGGCGTGAATATGAATATAATATCAAATAAAATACCATTTTTTGTCACTCTTTTATCTTAGATACACTAAAGAGTTGTTAATATCAAACTACACACAGATTTAAAATAATATATAATTTTTGCAAAGCCATCTATAAAATTAACTTGTGAATATGAGAGTTTTTAATGACAAAATACCTTTTTAACTGATTACAAAGGCGACATGATGTGTGTGCAGGAATTAATCTGATATTTCCTGTCTCTTCTCTCTATACAAATTCAAACGTCCACGCAAAACGTCAGACCTTCTCTAAAAAATCCACCCACACAGTCAAAACGTCATTTTGACGTTTTGCATGGCAAAATGAGTATGAATGTCGCCCCTTACACTTTTTCTTAAGATTTTGTATTTTTAATAAAATATATAGTAATATATTAAAATTAAATGTTGGAATCAATTGTAGTGAATGATGTACCCTATAAATAATGTCTTGTCTGCCTTTGTCTATCTTCCTGAGGATTTGTCATAATATAGCCTTGTACCCTAGCGTACTTAATAGATGACATCGATAATATCAATCTATATTAACCCATTAACTGGCAGTACCCTACCACTGACGATTAAAATCATCTGGAGTTAGACAGAGTAAAACACTAAAGTAGGAGGTGCATCTGGGCATATTGCCAGCTAATGGGTTAATTGATGGCAATTGATTGATATCGAAAATTGATGACTGGTATCATTGTGACTATTAGTACGTGTATTATTTGTAAATGAGTTGTTCTTGATAAAACATTAAATGAATCTTATTTACTGCTGAAATGTCTGTTATTTAATAACGTCATATGGATTCCATAGCTACACTTAGTGTGCGACGGCTAGATTGCATGAAACGCGAGCCAGAGGGTCGTCTGGATGAGCAATAATGTTCTTGTAACAAACGCAAATATCTTATTAAAATATTGTTTAAACTGCATGAGAGAACTTCTTTGAAAATAGTGATTGGGTCATAATCTCAAAAGTTATCAAATCAGTCTCTATAATAACCAATCCGTATACTCTATTTACCTGCCAAAATTTCGGGAAAATACAGAATTTCAAACTGCCGTAAGATCTTGATGAAATGTTTTGAATCATGAGTGCAGTCCCTATCTATGTTAAAGATTTCGAGACCGGTACGCCATGTATACCTCGTGAGTCTTCTCACGCAGCGTTATCCGAGAACACTTTAAGCATTCCATGCTAATCGAGTTAGGGTTTATTACGTAGACTATACGCTGCTAATGTTAAACAAGTCTGCATGGGAAAGTGTTACCGACTGCACTATTCTTAATTCGCCTCTTTCTCTGTGGATGTCTTTTACTGTGCATATACAACTGAAGTCATTATTATACGATTTACATGATGTAATTTAAAGTTTCTTCTTACTTCAGCGTTATTATAGAGAAATATTCTGTCCTACTGTGTCATTCATATGTGATCCATAACGTTATGCACCCATCAATCATTTTAGTGCGTGAAGAATTAAAAGAGTTGGCAAAGGATTATGACAAGTCTGAAAATGATCTTAAAGCTCTTCAGAGTGTTGGACAGGTATAACAAACTTTCCTACATTGACTATGCAGTATGCCTGCAGTGGTTCAACTAGATACAACAACGCAATTTTAGGCTTCGTTCACAAGGGATGTTGCACGATTTGGCCTTGAAACCGAACGAATTCGAGCACATCTAACCGTAGGCCTATATACTGTACGGATTTCCCTGTCAACAAGTAGAGAACCGGGTGAATTCCTACGATGTTTCTGATATGCCCAGGCATCTACAATCATGATGTATGACGTATGACAAGGTTTGGAAAATTTTATTTCCTCGCATCATTACTTAATTTCAAAAGCTGCTTTTCAACCATAACGTGGAAAAGTACTTTGCCTTGAAAAACAACATACAATCTAGTATATTAAACATGCCAAGTCATGTTGCATGCATGGTTACAGAAAAGCGGCGAAATTTCGTTGCCATCATGACAGCTGAAACAAATGCTCAAGAAATGATTTGCTTTATTGCAAAGGTTCATATTCTGTTTAACATGCGAATATGTGATGATTATTTAAGAATTAAAAAACGAGTCGCGTGCCGTTATGGTGTAATAATGCACGAGGGGTGAATGTTGGGAGAATACGAGAGAAGCTTGTAAAACACGAGGCGTAGCCGAGTGTTTTACCCGCTTCTCCCAACATTCCCCCGAGTGCATTATTACACCATAACGGCACAAGACGAGTTTTTTAATTTTATATTATACGTGGTATATAAGCACAGTAAACAATTTTGTTCAAAGATCAATATTGATATTCTCCTAACATGTAATCACTGACGTCACTCGCAAGCTTTTTAATGTTTTCATTGCTTGGCAACAACTACAAGCTTGAATTCTGGCCGGCGAAGGAGCGAAAAACTTGCAACTCAACAAAAATTAGGGATTAAAAAGGCACAAAAACTGTTGAAATTTTTTCAAATATAGTGCACAATGATAGACAGATTGGTTTTTCGTTGTTCTGCTTCACTATTGTCCTGGATTCGTATAAAAGCGAAGGGTTTTCCGTTTTGTCAAGCTGCTTTGATGACATTGGCTGTCAAGTTGATTTTCATCTTGAACCAAATATATCAGGCAGTTTTGTTTGAAGGTACTGTTTGAATATTTTTGTGTTTTTGCTAGTTCAGTGGTTGGTGGTTAAAAATTTTCTCAGACAAACTGTCAAGAAATGCATAAACATGTCGTATTTGTGTAGGTTTTGTCGTTGCATCTTGACAGCTTAAAAACTGTACACATATTGTTTATATCTAAATCAATGCCAAAATGGTTAATTTTAATTTTTTGCACCTAGAACTGTGGATAAATTTGGTTTGGTTTGTGTTTAAAAACAGTTTTTGTACCTTTATATGTCAAAATAGTACAGATTTTCGCGTTTCTTGTCGCCGTTGAATGCCAACTTTCAAGCAAAAAAGTATATTTCAAACTCAGAAACAGCTACGAATCTTTATTCGCCGTTTATGTTCCGTTGTTATTTGTTGGCTGGCTTTTTTCCATCTCGTTTAGGTCTATTTTTTCTTGCTTTTTGACAGACTTTGGATTTAAAACTATTATAATTTTGTTCATATTGTATTGACAATTCCGAGGAAAATTTAACAAGCGGGGACGAAGTGAGAAAACGCTTGCCGTGCTTTATTGCGTCATAAAGCACGCGCATTAGCCAATCAAATTGCTCGTTAGATACTACTTATAATATAATATATGTTTAATTCCTTGCTAGATTGTCGGAGAAGTTCTACGTCAGTTAACAGACGAAAAATGTGAGTTTTCCCTAAATTTCTGGTGATCACCTAAAGTTATGAAAAATTCTTACATTGACTCGTATATAGCTTCAAATCAGAGGCTTAAAAGGTTGATCAGGGTGGTATTATATGTATTTTGTATTTCATGCCTATATTCAGATCTTGCAATCACGCGAGAATATTACGTCACGCTAAATAATCCGCCTTTTTGGGTTGCAAAATCATCGCGACCACTACCGACAGCAGCAATAATGCCTGGTTAATTTGGCAGAAAGTGGCCTTTCTAAATTCTCATACAAGAGCAACAACTGCAGCCTTGCTTTGACGGCTAAGTGACGGCATTTGACGCAAAGTTTGTTTGTTCTTAATTAGTTTTAAATATTTGCCACCCAAAATGACGGAAGCGAAACAAAACATCACATTATTTGTTGTGACGTCACTTACAAGGGCTGTCTTACACAGTGTAAGTTGGTTTGGTCTGATATGTTACCTTTCATTTGCAGTTATTGTAAAAGCTACCAATGGACCAAGATATGTTGTCGGCTGCCGAAGACAGGTTAGTACCTTTGTTTGTCAAGCATTGGTAATTTATAAAATACTTGAATAACCATATAAATGAAGGAAAAATTATTTTTTGTGAACCTTTTGTGAATGATGTCACTTCAACTTATCTATTGAATTCATGCTGCAATGATCACTATATTGGTTGCTTTTTAATATTAGTAAGCGTCAGGTGGCAAAAGATGGTGATCAGCGTTAATGTTATTGTCACTATAAGTTGACAGCAAATTTACAGCAGTACCATCGCATTCCTTTTCTTAGGTTGATAAAAACAAGTTGAAAGCTGGAACTCGAGTGGCGTTGGACATGACTACTTTAACAATTATGAGGTACATTTAGTAGATTCCTCACAAGTGTTTGTTATGCTGCAAGGAATAAAGAATAAGAAGTTGAAAAATTTTACCGAGTATATTTGTTTTCAACCCACTAGGCCACTACCAGGGTAACCACAATTAAATGCTACCTCAAAAGCTAATTTTAAGATTGCTAAACATGTCCCACGCGCGAATAATTTTGTGGGGGGATTTAGGTCGTGATAGGTCTGAACTGGCTCGTGTCTATTCCTAAAATGCTACCAAACATGCTACGACGGTAATTATATACAATTCTATCATAGGTGTTTACCTCGTGAAGTGGATCCATTGGTGTACAATATGACTCATGAAGATCCTGGAGATGTGAAATACTCCGATGTTGGTGGATTGGGTGAACAAATCCGAGAATTAAGAGAAGTATGACGTTGTATCCATGGCCATTTGATAACCAAAAAATTTCTCAATATAACGAAATATATCATTCGAAGGACTCGAATAAGTATATCAATTCCAGTCTACAGAAATTTTAACAAAGTATTGTATATGCCAGGTCTTTGTCACTAAGAAGCAGTCTGTACTGACAGATTAGGCCTGGTATTTTGGGCGCAAGTATATGTCATTTGGTGAAGTTTTGGTCGTAGCGTTTAACATTGTGTTGGGACGGAAATTTAGTGATATCATTTGACGTTTTCCTTTCTACATTCTGATAATGGTTAACGTAAGTTTGTCCTTGTGTTAAGGTTATTGAATTACCTCTCACTAATCCAGAACTATTCCTCAGAGTTGGTATTGAACCTCCAAAGGGATGTCTACTTTATGGACCACCGGGTACGTTTATTATTTAATTACTACAGTATAATGAGATGGCAAAAATGCTGAAGTACTGTATATATTTATTCCTCATTAATATTTTTGGCGATCCACACAGTGCTACCAACTTGACTTCGTGTATATTCTCTTAAACCAGAGGGTCCAAATTTTATACATCCTTTCAATCTGACCGAAACAATGAAATATTTCTATAAATCGTCATGACTGTTTTCGATTGAAAATCTTAGAATTTCACTCCTTAAAAAATGTTATTCACTCATTTAAGATTCACTTTCAATCGTTAAACGATCTATCCCGACAAACAGTCGTTGGGCATTGAAAATCAAATTGAGCGTGATAATAGAGCGTGAACTAACAAATCAAATGTTGTTGGATTGTTGATTCCAGAGCGGTAATACAAGTTCCTAGATTCCAAGTGATGAAAGCACTTTGAAGACCTTTTCTTGTTTCTTTAGGTACAGGAAAAACTCTACTTGCAAAAGCTGTGGCAAGCCAATTGGACTGCAATTTCCTAAAGGTGGGAGATACAGTTGTACATATAAAGTATGGTAAACTGTACTTTTGGGGCGCATAGCATGACGTCCATTTACAGTCATATACACTTCTTCTGAGGAACCCTAGCAATAGACAGACAACTATTTTCTCTGGTTTCACACCATTGTTGATAATTACAGGCGTTGATCTTAAGAATTGTTTGAAGAAACTTCGAAAAGTCTTTTTACGTATATTTAGTTTTAAAAGCAAATTTTTGTTTTTCTTCAATGTTCGAGTTCAATATTTCATTTATTGTTTTAAACTAGCCTTCTCCGCAGGCATCTCTATATCAGGAGGGGTCAGGACTAGTGCTCAGAGTTGCAGGGTGAGGAAAAATCTCAGCTAGAAAATTGTTTCTCGCCCTGACACAGGTAACCCAATACCAATAGAGGTGCCTGCGGAGGAGGCTAGTTTTAAACAACCATAGCATGATTATTTTTGTTAAATTTTTAGGTCGTTTCCAGCGCTATCGTGGACAAGTATATCGGCGAAAGTGCAAGACTTATCCGCGAGATGTTTGGTAGGTTATTACTTGAATAAAATTGAGTAGGCTTCTTGAAGACCTGATACTACATGTACTATTGTTCATGATTTCACTGTGGAGATAATTGTTTGATTCGTAGGTTATGCTAAAGATCATGAACCATGCATTATCTTTATGGATGAGATTGACGCTATTGGTTAGTATAGGAGAAATAGGTATTGTTGCCTTTGCATGCACGAGGTACAATTCTGTATATTTTCCAGTATTGAAGAATCTGGGCCACTGGCTTGTAGCTCTGAGCTTATTGTCACAATAAGATGCAGTCATATACACCTATCGATGGCGTGATTTAGATCGCGTCATGGTTGCAAATCGGATATAAAGTGCCATGATTTTAATATAGTGTTGGTTCACTAAGTGAAAATATAAAAACACGTTGACGTTTTGGAGAAAGACTAATCGATGGAAGGATACCGGTGTAGCAGATGAAGTTGGGGGGGGGGGGTATCCTTCGTAGGGCCTCTGTGTTAGGTGTAACTTGGCATATAGCATTATTTGTCACTGTTGCAATTTGGTCAAATAGTACGTAGGTTTCTCGCACTAAGTATATTGTTATCTATAAATTTGATTTTTATAAAAGGTGGAAGGAGGTTTTCCGAAGGAACGTCTGCAGACAGAGAAATTCAACGAACTCTTATGGAGGTGTTGTATGCAACGACTATATTTGTGTCATTATACCTAAAGGCTGGGCATATATAATTTGTATTAATTTCGTTGATGGGTCGAGTTTAACGTGGTTTTGTCACAAACTACGAATTTGATCAAACAAACCACGGGATGAAAAACATTCCCATTCTATTTATGCTTTTAACTGGACACGACAATATGACGTCGTATGAAACGAAGGCGCGCTACAGATGTTTTATCAGTATCACCAGACGGATAAAACATCTTGTACAAATTGTACAGTACTGCGGTTAGTTCGTCAGAGTTAAATTCGACGGTAGTAGCACGTATGTAATAGGTCTAAGATGTTTTCAAATCGTCCTTGCTAATTGTTTATTTTCATTGCAGTTGCTCAATCAAATGGATGGTTTTGAACGACTTGGACAGGTCTGTATCTATCGGTTGTATCTTACAATACAGTATATGCGTACATTGTGCCTATGCGTTTGAAAGGTTCTCTCTAACATGAGACATACAAGCGAAAATAGTATATGTTTCGCGAAAAAGCCCTTCGTTAAAGAGTTCGACTAAATAGGGACTGGAGGAGAAATAAGGCTTGTACATCAAATGTCGTTCGATATTTTCTTCAGTATATCTTCAGCTACCGGGAATCAACACGCTCCATATGCGTGTGAGAACGAACACGCTCCATATGCATGTGTCAATATTAGGGTAACACGATTTCAGCCTCGATATAAAGTTATTCGTAGTGAAAAGAACTTCGACGAAAAAGCGTTTACTGAGGAATTTTCCACCCTACCTTTCAACCTTGTCTATGCTACTGACGATGTGGACGACAAATAGGACACCTTTAACACCTTATTTAGAACATGCATTGACAAGTATGCCCCGCTGCGCAGAAGATCACAAGGCCCCCGGCACCCTGACTCCACAAGAAAGACATACATGACCTTCAACGTGAAAGAAACATCCTTAGACGTTTGGCCCACCAAACAAACCTTGATAGTATTTGGCGTGCTTTCCGGGATGTAAGGAATAAACTACAAACTAAGATCAAGCGAGTAAAGAGATTATTCTATCAGAAAGCTCTATCGTCTTCTAACCCTAAGGAACTATTGCGCACCATCCACCGAATCCTTCACCCAAGCCCTCAACCGATTCGTGCCGACCCTAACCATCTTAATGAGCATTTTATATCAACCACTGAACGTCTACTAGGATTTTCACCGCCCTCGGCCAAAGAGCTTTTGAAACTTATAGATTCTCTACCCAATTGTAAATCGGACTCAGTTTTCAACCTTCGTCCTGTTACATATCAAGAAGTTTTAAAAGAATTGAAGCAGATGCGTTCTGATTGCTCAACTGGCCCTGATCATTTACCAGCAAAATACAGTATATCAAACTCACAGCAGACGTAATTGCATCTCCACTAACCCACATTCTTAATGAATGCATATTGTCACAAAAGTTTAGCCCTCTCTACCGATTTGGACCCTGATTCTAATTTCTATACGAATGAGTTCAAATGCGATTACTACACAGAACAGAAATTTAATGAGATGATGATAACAAGTATAACACCTACCAATTCGCATTGTTTATCTTTTCTCCATTTAAATATGCGTAGCCTCACTCGTAATTTTAGTAATTTGACAAATTTACTTGCTAATATTGATAATAGGTTTTCTGTTATTGGCATCTCAGAAACATGGTTATCTAACTCACAACACACTTGTGATATAGACGGTTATAATTTTGTGCACAACCATCGTAATCATAGAACCGGTGGAGGCGTCGGTATTTATTTAGCTTCTGAGTTGGATTTTAGGTATCGTAATGATATAACTTTTGATGACCCATGTATAGAATCAATCTTTATAGAAATCTGTCGTCCCAAGGGGAAAAACATTATTGCGGGCGTTATTTATAGGCCTCCAAACCAGAGCGTGGGTGAATTCGTTAAAAGTACTGAGATTTTAATGACAAATATATCTAAAGAAAATAAGCTTTGTTATTTGATGGGTGATTTTAACCTAAACTTAATGAACTATCATTGTCATCAATTTACAAATGAATTTCTGGATATAATGTACTCTAATATGTTTTTCCTTTGATAACGCGTCCAACTAGAATAACCTCTTACACAGCTACGCTTATTGACAACATATTTACAAATCACCTTGAGAGTTACTGTTTTAGTGGTTTATTATTCACAGATATATCCGATCACCTACCAGTATTTTGTGTTCTTTATGACCAATGCACCTCTGTTGATAAGGAGGCGTATGTCGTTTACCGTGACAAAAACAAAACAAACATTGCTAAATTTCATGACAAATTACGAAATATAGTTTGGTCTGATCTTCCGGAATATAATGACCCTAAACATGCATATGGTAGTTTCTTGAATAAATTTACCGAAACATTTAATTATTGTTTTCCATTGAAAAAGTAAATGTTTTCAAGTATGGCTTCAGAAAACCTTGGTTAACGAAAGGTCTTTTGAAGTCTATAAAAGGAAACACAAATTGTTTAAAAATATTTGAGTATTCCGTGTCCGATTAATGAGAATGCCTACAAAAAATTTAGGAATAAACTTAACCATTTGTTACGGATTGCCAAACGTAAATATTATGAAGGAAAACTTGAGAATGCTAAATCAAATACCAAAAATACTTGGAAGATCTTAAACGAAGTGCTAAATAAGAAACGACGACCTAGAAACTACCCTCCAATTTCACAGTTGACAATCAAAATATTTCTGATCCAGTAGAGATTGCAAATAACTTTTGTGATTATTTTACTAATATTGGTCCAAATTTGGCAAAAATAATTCCTAGAACGTCTAATTCGTATAAATCGTTTCTCACAGGCAACTTTGTGGATTCTATATTTTAGATTTAACTACCGAATTTGAAATAATAAATATTGTGAATTCTCTTCGTTCTGGTATTGCAGCAGGATATGATAAGATCTCTATTTGGTCGGTGAAAGATTCTAGTGCCTTAATTTCGAGCCCTTTGTCACATATAGTTAATTTATCCTTAAAATCAGGGATCGTTCCAGATCAGTTAAAAATTGCTCGTGTTTTGCCATTATTTAAGTCTGGTGATAATAATATGTTGTCAAATTATCGACCTATATCGGTTTTGCCCATCTTTTCCAAAATATTTGAAAAAGTTGTGTATAATCGTTTAATCACCTATTTTAATAAATATAATATTTTGTTTAAAAACCAATACGGTTTTAGGAAAGGCCATTCAACATCTTTAGCCCTTCATCATTTATTTGATAACATCACTAAAGCAATCGATCAGAAAGAGTATACTATAGGTGTTTTTATTGATCTCTCAAAAGCATTTGATACGGTAAATCATGAAATATTGATTAACAAGCTAAAGCACTATGGCATCCGCGGATTGGCCCTCGATTGGATTAAGAGCTATTTTGGTAATAGGCAGCAGTACGTTGAATATAATGGTGCCTATTCATCTTACAATAGTATAAAATGTGGAGTGCCTCAAGGGTCAATTCTTGGTCCATTGTTGTTTTGATCTATATTAATGATCTCTGTAACGCGTCAAATATTGTTGAACTAATTCTATTTGCCGATGATACAAATATATTTTTCTCTCATAACAATTTGCCACTTTTGATGAATATAATTAATTCTGAAATGAACAAGTTATCTGAATGGTTTAGGGCTAATAAATTATCAATCAATGCTAAAAATCTAACTATATGATTTTTAGACCACGTCAAAAAAGGCAAATTCTTGACTTAACATTAGAATTAAATGGCTATAAAATTGACCAAGTAAAGGAAGTTATGTTTCTGGGTGTAATATTAGACGAATGCATGACGTGGAAACCTCATATTTCGCATGTTGCTAGTAAAATTTCCAAATCAGTAGGAATTATACATAAGTCAAGCTTTTGCCTTTCCAAATCAGCATTGCGTTTGCTCTATTATGCTCTTGTATACCCTTACTTGCAATATTGTATTACAGTTTGGGGTTCAACTTATCCTTCTAATTTATATCGTATTGTCTTAATTCAAAAGCGTGTTATTAGAGTTATTAGTAAGGAGGCATTTGATGCACACACTGACCCCATTTTTCAGAAATTATGCATTTTGAAATTTATCGATGTCTATTTATTTCAATTAGGCACATTTATGTATAAATATAAAAAAAACTTACTCCCTCTAACTTTTGATAACTCATTTATAAAAATCAATCAAATTCATACATACAACACACGCACATCTAAACAATATTATATTCCTACTTGTAGAACCAAAATTCGACAGTTTTCCGCAAGTTATCAAGGTCCTTTATTTTTTAATTCATTAAGTTCAGATATTTGTGATGCCTCAACTGTTTCTTTGTTCCAGTCTAAATTAAAAATGTATTTATTCAGTATCTCGTAAATTTTTCTGTATTATAGTTGTAGTGTATGCCTTTAGTGTTATAGTCATTTACATGCACGTCTAATTTCTGTCACCTTATTATAAACGTTTGCTGTGTGTTTTAGTCAGGAGGATCCCAAAGTCTTTATAAGCCTTATGGTTTTTATTTGGGTTTCCTCGCCACTTCTGTAACTATATTAATGTAATTATGTGTATTTTTTGTGGCAAATTATTAAATTCAAATTCAAATTCATATCATCTAACTCCTTCCCATCTGCATGGAAGACTGCACGCGTGTCACCAATTCCCAATTCGACGTTCCCAGCGAAAACGACCATTACAGACCAATAGCAATACTGCTTGTGTTATCAAAGATATATGAAAGACTGGTCCTCATTCAACTCCTCGAGTATGTGAATAATCATCAAATATTCAACAATAACATTTCTGGATTCCGTAAAGGACATTCAACCACAGCAGTATTACTACGTATTCTTAGAGATGATATTATTCGTTCTATGAAAAAAGGAGAAGTCACTTTAATTGCTTTTGCAGACTTCTCTAAAGCTTTTGACACAGTCGACTACTCTAGGATGTTGAAAAAACTCCATAGTATTGATTTTTCACGCGATACACTTACCTGGGTAAGGCTGGGTTGCCAATTATTTGAGTAATAGAGAGCAATTCGTCCAAGTTAACGACAAGCAATCAAGTAAATTACAAGTGCGATTTGGTGTCCCACAGGGGTCCATCCTAGGACCCGTTCTCTTCAACCTTTATGTTAACGACCTACAGGAAGACTGTAACTGCTCATGCTTCTAATACGCAGATGACACTACCATCTATGATCACTGTCTCCCTAAAAATCTTACTGCTTGCGCCAAAAGTGTGGACAACACCATGTCAGCAGTATATAATTGGGCAAGTAATTGTAATCTACTCTTAAATAGTAAGAAGACCATGCAAACAAATGGTAGTATCAACACAATCTATGTCCCGAGTTCACAATCTGGAATCTTACATCCCACCAGCAACTGTCAATGGGGAAAACCTTGAACAGGTATCAACTTTCAAACTCCTAGGCACATACATTAGTGAAGATCTAAAATGGAATGAGCAAACGAAACAAACCATATCTTCCTGTTATTGAATACTATCAATTTTGCGGAAATTGAAAAATCTTGCACCTTTTCATGTAAAGAAACAATTGGCAGAAAGCCTTGTTCTTTCCAAGATCAATTACAACGATGTGGTTCATTACCCGGTACCAGCCTACCGTAACAAAAAACTTCAGCCCGGCCAGTTTTGTCTATAACAGATACTGCAGAGAAGTGGACAGTCTAGCACTTGGATGGCTCCCACTGACTGAGCGAACACAATATCATCTTCTTCGCTCTGCACATAAAGCAATTTGGGAGCCCAACTGGCCAGAGTATTGCAAGGTGAAAGTACGGAATGCTAGTGTAGAGCTTTACGATCTAGCTCCTCGATAACGCTAGAAATCCCACTCGAAACAGGAACGTTTCAAGATAGCTGTGCCAAGCTATTCAATGAACTTGATCCGACATTAAGAAATGAAAGCAATTATAACATTTTTACAAATAATATAAAACGAGTTTTTTTTAGTAAAGCAAAGCAGAGACTTGAATCCGCTTAGATAAGGACATAATATAAGTGTATAGATTTTTATACTTGTTTTTATGTAGAGCTACTATGTAGAGATGCTTCATTAAATTATTATTATTAATTATATTTTGATAGAGGATATTATATGGCCGTGTGGAGATACGAATTTTATTGTCGAGTGTTGTTAATATCTCTCACGAGAAACCAGTGATGGTTTTGGGGCTTCGCCCTCGGAAATATCATCACTTCGGATAATATTTCGTCGAATCCTCCGAGCTGAACCTGAGAGTCTATAAATGATCATTATTACACATTGTATGGTTATATAGTTTCTTGGTTAAAATTTTGATGACAATAGCGGTTGGCTTATACGAATATCAATGCGAATAATGTGTTGTATTACTCGTATTTATGATTAAAGTGGACGGTACAAGCTTTGAAGAGCGACGGTGCAGGGCATCAACATACAGCAAAGCATACTTGATACGATCAACACGGATATGGAACGCGCTACCAAAAGAAATAACCCAAAACCATGATACATCTTCTCTCGCTACTTTCAAGAATATTCTGAAAAACTACTATTATAACGCTCTGGTATTAACTTTCGACCCTGATGACCCACGTACATGGAAGACAACCTGTGTCAAGTGTAATTGTGCTCGTAGTCTTTTGGCTCCCATTTCTTGTTGCTTTTGAACTTCACGCAACTGTGTTATTATTTATACATTGTAAAACTAGGATCGTTCCATACTAGGTAATTCCAGATCGCTGGATGTGCAAGGCATCTTCCAAATTATTTTCAAACTGGATGGTGTGTAAATTTAATTTTGTGTACTTGCAATGTATGGAAGGGTTTTGCTTTTGCCAATGATAAGACATATCTATTGATTGATTAAGTGATTGATTGAGCATTTTATCAGTTGGTCATTTAATTGGTTAATTGGTTCAATTATTCATCAGCTTTTCCGTTTAATATTTATAATAATTATTGTAACAAAGGATCCGCAATAATTGGCTTTAGCTGTTGCGGTAATCCTGCCTTGTAATACTTTGATGGTACAATTTGGACATATTTAGTTGATGTTATTTATTATTACTATCAAGGCAAAGTTAAATAAATAAATAAATAAATAATTATTGCTTACCAGAGTTTAATATATTAATAGGTTAAAATGATAATGGCAACTAATCGACCTGACACGTTAGATCCCGCATTGCTACGTCCTGGACGACTTGATCGTAAAATTGGTAAGTATATATACATTGTCTGTGCACTAATGTCTTGTTTTAAGGCCGTTTTCCACTTCAAAATTATCGTAAAAGTATCGATGTCATTAGTTCTACCCGAGTGCTCAGGAAACAAAGAAATACGATACGTTTCGGTACGATACGGTTGAAGTGGAAAGCAGCCTTAAGCACTATACTGTAGATATTTCTTTAATTTAACATGAAAATACAAATCACAACCTAAGTGTTCTTTCTAAATTTTTGGTTATTTTTTAGAAATTTCCTTGCCTAATGAACAAGCTCGAATGGACATTCTGAAGATTCATGCTGGTCCAATTACTAAGCATGGAGAAATAGGTATACATTATTGTATATATGAGTTGCATGCTCAAACAGTAGTCTAGGGTTACGACCACTTCTTCCTTGAATTCGAAGCTATAGAGTTAAATTATTTATTGGCTATTGAGTATTGTTGAATTCTACCCGAATGTCGTAACTTTGGGCAAACTTATCTGTATCCTCAACATACGTTTTTAAGAAAGTTGATACATATTTCGTGTTGGTTTCTTTTTTCAAGACTACGAAGCAGTCGTTAAGTTATCGGATGGTTTTAATGGTGCAGACTTACGGAATGTCTGCACAGAAGCAGGTAATGTGATGGTTTCAATCTTCAACTGACCTCATGCAGTCATATTACAGAGGTAATACTAATAAGACTATAGAACAATTATGCTTATGCATAATCTCATTTTCTCTCTAGGAATGTTTGCTATCCGCGCTGATCGTGATTATGTTGTGCAAGAAGATTTCATGAAAGCCGTCCGCAAAGTTTCTGATAATAAGAAGCTGGAAACCAAACTGGATTATAAACCAATTTAAATCTTACAGTGCTTCAGTGGGTACAAAATGGCCCTCAAAGAAACGCGATAATATCAACAGCTAATCTTCAATTTATGTTCTTCAAATACAATAACGCCTTCGATTCGTGGCTACTTTGTAATGTTTTCCATTGCACACGGTTCGATTGAGCAGGCCAGGAAAAAAATTCTTTCTGGGACCAATGTGGTTGAACAAAAAAATTTCTGTCAATATTCGAACACTTCGCTAACTAGCCAAGAACGAAAAGGGTATAGCTAAACGTGTCCACCCTTTCCCTCCAACCCCTCCATCAAATGTATTAATAAATGGCAATTTCCCCACTTGAATCTCGCATTTTTTCTTGTTTATTTCATGCTAATACTGGTATAATATTTATATTTCGCACGGGTTATAAATGATATTTTCAGAATTTGAACAATAGTCCACTAGTACACAACTCAAGGTGAAATGAATCAACTCAAACATTTTGGTGAACACTTGTCAGTAACGATATACGGAAAACGATCTAATGAACAATTAACGAACGAAACCACTCAACCTGCGCGTATTTCTCGCATTGTTTTATTGAAGGTCCTGTAAAATTACATTTGCTCTCCTTGTTCATACTGTAAACTTAGCTATCATATATTTTTTGTAAACTCATGCAGAGTCTCCATCTTAAAAAATAATTATTACAGTTAGCAACGAGTACTATCTGCGACAAGTGTTGTTCCATTTTCATATTGACAGTAACACATAAACCAAGTACAGTAAAATCCTCGTTTGAATGATCCATCTGGGACACACTCGGGAACATTGACATCTACAAAACCTTCTTCAACCAATTTTAGCATTCTTTCCCTCTCTTCCGTGCAGTTACGTGAAGCTAAGCATACAAACAAGATGTTGAGAGAATGAAATCGCACAATTCTTGTACAGGTGTATGTACCACAGAATACCACAAAAATTTACATGTTCCATATCTTTTGTCAAATATATATAATGTGGCTTCTTAATATTTTTTAGTGTAGTTTATCCATATATTTTTTCTTCCTGGGGGTTTTGGGGCTAGATTTCATAGACTTAAATATTTTTTTAATTGAACATTCTGTGGAACAAACTCTAATGTACCACAGAATACCAGTGCAGAGATAAATAAGCAACGGTTTATCAAATTGTACCAGGATTTGGTGTGTCATGTTGTGTGATAATACTGTAGGATATTGCTAACTTAATTTAGTGAAAGGTAAATACTAAAATCAGTACAGCATACCAGTGGTGTAACCAAAGAATACCAGGTTTATCAATAATTTTGAAATAAGACTGGTATTCTGTGGTACCGTGGTATTCTGTGGTACATACACCTGTATATTGAGCTAATACGCTAATTCAATTAAGGTTGCGTTAAAACTCAGGGACAATATATGTAGTACATTGTATTTAAATAAAATATTTCAGTATATACATTCCTCAAGGCAATGACCAGTCTTGTACAATATAATAGGAGATTTTACGTTGGAAATAATTTTCATGCAATCATTTAGTCTATATATTTTAATAATGAATAATTGGGCTTCACTGCTAACTGCATGAGACAACCAAAATGGAGACTGTACAATAAGCCATACTGCACCAGCGACTTCTGCGCCCAAAAACTCGGCAGCGTGATATTTAGGGAGGTGTTTGTAGATGGAATATTCGAACGAAAATTTATATACATTTTTAGACCTAACCAGGAGCACTGAGCAGTTGTGAAAAATGCAACTTTAGGCCCTCTGGCAGGGTCGAATCTGCACCCCTGCGATTCCGGTGCAGCGCTCTAACCAACTGAGCCACAGAGTCCAGTTGCTGAGCATTTAACCGCAAATTCGTGTATATATGATGGGAGTGATGCCAGTATAAGGTATGGCCGGGTAAATATCAAGATTTAGGGAACGTATTATGGGGTGAAAAAACACGAATAAAAACGGAACCGCAATAATATTCCTCTTCTCCATGTAAGCTGTAGGCCTAAGCCTGAAAATTCATGCAGTATGATAACACAGTTATAATGTAATGAATGAAAAATTTGCGAGGTTTTAATGAAATTACTTACGAGGATCTAAAGCGACAAGACTCAAACTATAAGCTAATCCAGCCATGATCAACAGCAGGAAAATGCGTTCGGCCATCTTCACCTTTCGGTCGTCGCGGTAATGTCGCAGTGTGCCAGACACAATTTGCCTTCTGAGTTCACTTTATATGGAGCGTAAGTTGTATTTATATATACTTAGACTAGTAATGTCACGATATTAACTAGACTTATCTAGAATATATTTTTATTGATATTGAGCCGTTTGTAGTTCGAAAAATGGAACAGGCCTTTCTAGATGAAAAAGGAGACATGACGCAACTACATAACATAACATAACATAACATAACATAACATAACATAACATACACTTACAGAGTAGCTCAAACAAATGAGCTAATATCTTCGAGCATGCAATACTATATGAATAAATATATATCTATCTATCTATACAATTTAATTTAAGCAAATTCCAATATTCTAATTGCTGTTTTAAATTTATTAATATCCATTATCATCCTGAAATCATCATCTAGTGAGTTCCAACTCAGACTCCAATCCATACTTGGTCGTCCTAGGTTTAGTTAAAGCCAATATATTTTGGCCTCTAAGCATATACTTGGAGATTCTAGCATTAAATAGCTTTTTTAAATAATTGGGATACCTTGGATACAAAAGGCTCTTGAACACCACAGTCACAGACAGCATACTATGCATTCTGGCATTATACAATGTACTAGTGTTGGTTTGAGATATCAACTCATATACCGTGGGAACGACGAGATCGATATGATGCTACTACTACCTTTATATAGATAGTGATAGTGAACTTTATTTAAACACGGAAGCCTGTCATCAGAAGATGCTCTTCCCAGGCGCCGTGTACATTTGAATTATTTACACTCCTGAATATTTACAATAATAGAATATTAGAATTTAAAACTTAAAGGATTAGTGTCAGGCAGCCATTTTTCAGGCCGATTAGATGAGTAGATCTGGAAAAGAATTTACAATCCGTGATATATTTAAACCATCCTTTGATAATCTTTCCTCATTTTACCTGATTTTTATAGGAAATGGACCAAACAAGGTATTTTTATCGTTATTTGTTGCTGTTGGGTAAAATAAAAACAACAAAAACCCGCAATGCATGACCCTGACACTAATCCTTTAAAACAAATTACAAACTAGTCACAGATTATTTTTGAAGATTTTTAGCGAATGCATGTGATTTCCTATTCGCGATGGGTCAGTTTCTACACTTCGAAGCGGTCGTAACAATCTAGGGCCATTAGTTTTGACTTATGAAGGCTTCTTTAACCACCGGTGAATTCAATGACTCAAAGGAGTAATATCATTTGGAAGGTCAGCCAATTTCCTATAGGAATGAGCCAAATCATATGAGAGAATAAATTTCTATACAGGAATGATTTAGTATAAATCTAAGTCTGGAATTATAGGAATATAATAATGTAGTATATTAATGATTGTTAACATAATTTCCTATAGGAATTCAAATTTCCTATTAGAATTGCTATAGGAGCAAAATAAAAATCAGAAGTTCATTAGGTATTTCGTGGGAAATTATTAGGAATAAAAAAAGGATAGAAGTCATTTATACATTTCTGATAATAGAATAATATATTGCATTATCAGCACTGGCGAAAAGCAATCTGATAATAAAATTGCATACTCAGCAATCTCAGTAAGAAAATTAAAATGTAATTGGTTCGCTATGAAAATTTTTCGCGCAATATTCGCATGGGATAGCGTCTAGTGAAAATTTTTCGCGCGTTTTCATCTGGGACATATTATGGTTGGAATTTGAAATTGTTATTATTGTATGAAGAAATTTTCTTTTCTCAATTTTTTAATGATATCTTAGAACTCACAATTAATTTTTATTTTCTGCTGCAATTTGTTATTTACGTTTTTTAATTGCAAAATTTGGTATTTTTTTTATTAACGTTATAACAATCATAAAAATTTGAAAAATATTATTTTATATTTATATAAAACAAACGAACCACGCTTCTTAAATAATTTTGAATATATTCTTAAAATTGCAATGTAAATTGATTCTAGGGAATTCATATTTATAGATTGTAAGTTATCAATTTTGGCAATTTTTTATAGGCTAAATCTATAAATAGATGGCACTGACATCATTTGGGCACTTAATATAGGCTAAATCTTCACAAATAGGCAAATTTTAAAAATAACATTACTTAAAAAATACCTTTAAAATCAAAATAAAAAGGCAAATATTAAAACAGTATTAAAATTAATATAACAATTTGCAGCTAATGTTTAGTGTAATTTATGTTTAATAGAAGAATTACCGTTTCAACATGAAACTGTTCAGATCAACCTAAACCTAAACCTAATAGCTACAATCCCCTGTGCCTATTTCGGTTGAGAAAGATCGGAGGAAAGAGCCAAAACATCTAACACTTACAACTAATATAAACCATCTAATGATGAACAAATCATAATTTTGTGACACCTTTTCTGACTTACAACCTACATAATGATATTATAGAGATATATCAAGATTGGAAATAAATCTAAACAATTTTAATATAAATTACTCAGTCCAGTTATACAGAGATAAAATCCCTAAAAAGCCTGAAACAAATAAAAATTAAAAGTTTTTGGTTATATTTACAAATATGTAATATATTATATAAAATATCCCACACAAATATTCCTAACCAAACTATGCTACACAAAAGACAAAAAACTCCCAAGGCAGGGAGTTGAGAAAAGAACAACTTGTAAAACTGCAGACAGTATAAGAAAATTCTGTTGTCTTGCAGGAAATTGTTATCAAACAATTTTATTATGCACATTATTTGGGTTACTATTATAATCAATACTCTGTCTGCATTTTACTAATTTACTCTGTCTAACACCAATGCTATATACTTGTCAAATGGAAAGTATTTCATGTCAGTGGTATTTACTTGTTATGAGCTGTGTTTCTGGTTAACCCATTGTTGTGCACAATGGTCATGTTGTGCCTTACTAATTCACACAATCAATCAAAGAACACCATTGTATCAGGAACAATTTGTATATGTGCCTTAATACCACATGTAAATGTATGCCAGACACTATTATACCATTGGAAATGTTGTTTGGTTGTTTTTTTTGTCGTCTAAATTTTTAATACAAAATTGTGTAAATATTTAAAGGCAAATGTAAAATATTGAAATTGGCGTTATCTAAGCTGCTAAACAACTACAAATCTATGTATTTACTCAGGTGTATTTATTAAATAATGTTTGTCAATGTTGCTGTTGTTGATGCCAATGTGTAATTTGATTGTGGCTTATCGCTTGGCAACTGTACTGTGTAGCTTAGATACCCTGTGTACTTGATTTTAGAATATTTTAATTTCTGTAAATAACTCCATTTACCCAAACCATCATCTTGCATCATACTACACTCATTTCAGTCATTCTAATGTTACAGCACATACATCTAATTTTGCATACTATGGAATTTGTTGCATGAACCTTTGCATTGTCAATATTAATAAAAATTGCAATTAGCCTAATATTCATAATTGCATTTTAATTTTTATTATAAATAGCTTATTAATCAGAAAAATAGCCACCACTAAATCCATCGTTGAAAGCAAATAAACAGAGGCAGATCAGCAAAAAAAAACATTAAAGCAGCTGGAATCCAGAAAGCAAATAAAGAGGATAAGGTTCAGAGTATAAATTCAAATTGTATATTGTTTCTACCCTTACCCCCATGCACCTGTTTCCAGGTACCATTTGCTGGCCTTACATTAGCATCCGGAGACCCCCCGAGAAAAGTACACAAGTACAGACTGATGCCAACCAGACTTCTTACGACATTTCTACTTTACGCTTCTATCTTTAGGCTTTGAGACGTTTTCTTTGTTACTTTTTCTAGTTTGGCGGTTATAAAGTGACACATTGACTCCACATTGCCACAGGTACAAGGTGGGTGGGTGTTGAGAATTACTTAGACATTTGCCTTGTTTTTCAAATGTTTGCAATTTGCACATGTTTTAGACAAATGCCTTGTTTTAGAATTTGAGGCAGTGGTGGAAGAAAGAATAGTGGCTGTGAGTGTGCTTGCGGTGGTGTTGTTAAGTACAATATATCAAAGTGGAAAAATTAATAATTATACTAGGATAAAATTCCTACATGTGTAATACTAGGATTTATATGTTGATAACAGTTAACTTACACTTTAACAGTTAATGCAAGAGTCAAATCAGTTAACACAATTCTTGAGTAACATTATTTATTTAATATTTTGCATAGTATATGTATAGTAGTTTGATTTTATTTAATTTATATATATTCAATCCTCAGGTTAAGTGCAATAATCATTTGTATAAATTATTCAAGTCAAATTCAATTCATTGTATAAGACTTATTTTAGATTCAAAAAGCAAAAAGATTAATTTGTGTATTAATTTATTTTATTCAAATGTTCAAACTTCAAAGTTGAGTAAGGTATATTAACTAAGAAAAGTTGAGTATGTATAGAATTCTTATAATTGTGAATACTATCAATATATATAATGTGTGAATTATATTTTGTAGGAACTGATGATAATTACTTTTTCATTGTGCTGGTTGTGTCCTGTGATGCAATCTTTTTTATGTATACTCGTTATGTATGTTGTTGTAGCTGTGAGTGCTGTGCGACGCTCACGTGAAGACAACTGTTAGACGCTTCACGTGAAGACAAACTTTAGACTTACACTGTACACCTTTTTTATTATAAAGTCCACAATTTTGCAATGATATTTTTAGAGAACGCAACCATTGGAACTCAACTATAATAACCAAACTCAACTAGCGTTACTCAAGTTTTTACTCTGTTGGGTCAGTGTTTGTTTACTCTTGGGTGAAGTGTATCTTTACTTTGTATTTTAATTTGGTGTATTTTAAATTTTATATAAACTAAGTGACGTAATAAATCCATTTATTAAAAGGTTTAATTTGTCCTGTTATTACGTTACATATTATTGATTTATAAATATATTTAGTGATATATCATATGTATATATCATTTACATATATTCATTTATATCAATTTCAGTAAAAATTTTGTTCTGTGACAAATGAGGCAAGGAATTTCTACAAGGAGTTGAGAATAGCTGAAACGACCTCTTTCCTGAAGAATAGCTGAAACTTGAAAATAAAAAGCTTGAACGACGAAAGCTGAAACTGCCCTTTGAATAGCTAATAGCTAGCTGAACCCCTTGAATAGCGACCTTGACCTTTGAATAGCTGAAACTGAATAGCTGATAGCTGAAATTTGAAGAAGCAATAGCTGAAATGACCCTTTGAAATGCTGAAATGAACGATTCTGGAAACGAACCTTCCACTTCTCCTAGTACCCTTGAGGACTCCAAAAAGGTAAAATCTGAAATCTTCGAAGAGTAAGCACCGAAGGGACTGAAACGACCCTTTTGAAAGGGTAGTCCTGGGGTCAAAAAAACTACTCCTTTCAAGGGGTCAAAACTACTCTTTTGAATTTACAGTGTAGTGAGTTCCATAACACGCTCCATTATAGACAAGATAGTATTTGGTTTAGGAATAGCAAAATTTATAATTTCGATCTACAAAGTTTCCGCAAACCAAAATATATGAATTCAAAATCAAAATCTATAGACTATATTAATAACCATAATTTAAGTGCAATCTAAACTAAATCCTCATCTTAACCCAAATCCTTGTGAGCTCATTTCGGGAAGTAGCATGGAAAGTCACCCGAAAAATAAAGGCCGGTTTACACTATGCTCAATAGGAACTCCTAGCACTACTCCTAGCACGGTACGGGTTCCAATTTTATCCATGCCGTGCCAAAAATTGAGCGTAGTGTAAACGGGCCTTAAACTAATGCGAATGAACTGGCAAAGATGAATGAGTTACTCCACCTATCACACTTATACTAGACTTTCGCAACGTCCTTTTCAAATGACGTAATTTTTCACCTAGGGAAGAAGTTCTACAGACAAGATATTAAAGTGTTTATGAAACTAATCGAAATTTTGCACCAGTTATTTACTGCTGTGCTAAAACCTCGGTTAAAACGTACCCCATGCATAATAATAAAGAATGACTGTTTCAGTTTATTCATATCTTATCTAATTCCCAAGGTATCACACTTGTATTTGGGCTGACACTTGTATTTGGGTTGTACGTACTTGAGATTGTAATAGCAAACGTACTTGAAGCAAATATAAGAAAGTCCGATATCTCGGGGATGATTCATTGAAGTTAAGTGAAACTTGCCACAATTAGTAAGTGCACTCAAGTCAACATTTTGGTTTGTATATACGGTTGTCATAACAAAACACTAGACTATAGCTCGCTCTCTTCCAATTCCCCAATTCTTTGTTTCACCAAAATATTACAAGGCAAATTTTATGCTTCCAACTTATTAATACAGTTCATACAAATTGTGGTTGTATAAGTAAAGGTTATATACCGAAACAGAGGGATATAAATGTTTTATGTCCCGAGGTGAGAAGCTCCGAGGAGCATAAAGCAACTATATTCCGAAGTTGATTATCATGATTGTGGGGTTTTCTTCAGAAAAAGCTGTTACGCTTGTGGGAGTTAAAATATGGTTAAGCATACGCACTTTATAGGTCTTGAATGTGTTTGATCATGCGCATGCACATTGACAGTGCACATTGTCATTTAAAGCGAAACAGAAAAGTATTCTTATATAAATTGCAGACTGCAACCTCGGGGTGCCATGTGATAGACACTTTTTCCTGATACTTTTAGTGTTAGGTAGAGTGATGGATCTCAGGCATGGCTGAAGACCATGCATTGTCTCTTTCTCATTTTGAGATGTACCGCGTTAACTATAGTCGAGAATGAGATGAGGGTCTTAAATTTGTAGTGGCCTCTTGTGGCACTACAAACTCAAGCGGGAAAATATATATATTAATGAACAAACAACGGTGTAGTTTTATCAATTTTATCATGTTAGATAAAATACATGCTGAGAGTTTATTTATTGTCTTCAAAAAACGAGATCCTTATTTTAAGATCATGATAAAAAAGAGTTAAGGTTTATGATATAAAACAGCCTATACTATACTGCTATACTATGTACTTAGTACTATATCGCGTCTGCGAATCCACGCCTAAAAGCTTGTATGTCGTGTATTAAATATCGACGTAGAACGTATAGTAGGTCAAATAGATAATTAAGATTTTGATATGCAGCCATATTTATAAAGTGTATTTGCCATACGTCTTCTTCCATACATGTTTCTCTTGTTATATATGATAGTGCGGCCTAGAAACGCTTTGTCGACGAATTACGGCTGCAGTCTGATCCATCTAAAACAGGTCGAGAACGCGGTGTAAGTTTTGCCAGACTTTCTAAAGCCATATTTAACTCAGCAATAGTCGATTCTGTGGGGGATTCTGGTAAAGTTGGAAGTGGTACGGAAGACACTGATGGAAATCTTTGAAGATTCAGATATTCTAGATGTTCAGGAGTGATTGTTTGGATAGGACCGGGAGAGGTGCAATATTGGCAGAAGGAGCAGGATGGTAATCTTGAATGTGAATTTCGAGACGACGATAGGCGTCGACCACATTCACACAAGGTTGAGTTAGTATGTTCTGTGTCCATGTTAGTATCTTCAGAGAATGAAGTTGTTTCGCTATTTGCTTTGTCTGTGTTTATGCTTTTATTGAGTTCAGCTATAATACTCGATGGAATACTTCCAATAAGTGGATAGCAATAAACATACTCTCTGCCTTTTTCACCATGGACTATATTACGACATTCATCGGAAGTTTCTTCAGTATCCAAATTTCCACGAAGGAACACATTAGAAAATTCTTTGGAAGAACGTTCAATGTTATTATTAATATGATCATCGTTCTCTACAACACATCTCCATCGTCTATTCTGCAGTTGACCAAATATAGTCACGGATTTTCCAGCAGGGATGAAAGTCTCTGGACAGCCTGGTACCAAGTAGTAGTCTTTACAAGTTGTGGTTTCAAATTCAATTCTAAATATGGTTGTATCTAAAATAAAGGAATTAACAAAAATGAGTATATAAGTGTTATAACTTGAAAATTTGCAAGATTGACTGACCAACGAACCGACCGATATTATGAATTAGCGAGACTGATCGAATTAAAAGAGGACTATTAATATCAATTAACGTGTTATCATCAGTATTGCATAATTGAATATAATTATTTACCCTAATGTATATAGTACTTGTTAACCTTAAACTGCGTACTAAAGTTGTCATCCCATTATATAGACTCAAAATGACTTCTTCTAATCTGCACGATATAACTTTTACATGGTTCCGGGTAAATTCGGACGGTACCATGGACCTGTTTCAATAAGAAGTGAACATTACTGATTTGGAACCGTGCGATCAGGCTGCATTGATATTGTATGTCTGCGCATTGAATGTCTGCGATGTGACCTAAATTAACAACGCTTACATTCAAAATAAATACGCATGGAACAAAGTACACAAAATACATTAAAAAACTACAGTATCACAACATGATAAAAAAATTAGTTACGATTATAGGTAGCTACCTTCGCTCTGGTTATCTCTGCCCAGAAAATCTTTTTCTTGTTTTTCCAATTGATATAGCAGTTTCTCGTTTTCTTCTAGTCTCTCCTGCATGGAATGTACAATATTTTAATATATCAGTATGCAATGAAGTGAATGAACCTATACGTGACATGAACCAATGTGGCACATGTCTACAGATTTTTATAGGAGTAAAGATTAAGTGAAATTCATTCCTCTGTAACAGGCTAACTGATATATAAACCCAAATGTTCAGGTTTTCTCCTAATATTTGGTTAGGCTTTGCCTTTGGTGGCCAAACAGGATATCAGAATGCACAAGCAAGTCCTAAATAGCAATAAAACTTCACTTAAAATTCTTCACTGCAGCGAGGCAGGACAAATTTACCGCATGGATGTTCGAAAGAAGCAAAAAGCTTCTCTCCCACAAGGTCGGATTTCGCCAAGTCTATCACAGAGAGGTGTTGAGATTTGGGAACTGAAAAAGCCATGTAGCTTATCGAATGGCCCTGCAAACCAGCTGGCTTCATATAGTATACATGGTATAGTGCAGGGTAAATGGGAACAACAGTTGTGGAAGAGTGTCTTCTTTATTGTGAGTACAGCCATTGCAAGTAATTTCGTTGAGCAAGGTTGTTTCAATGCAAAGGGTAGGCACTGATAGCCACTGGCTGTTTATACTATAATTTCTATCATGTTTTGCTATGCAACATTTGTGGCTGGTCAAAAAGTCTCATCAACAAATTTGAGCTCAGATGAGCAGTGGCGGACACTTCACGAAATATTGGGGGTGGGAACTTAGGTTGCCAACATGTAACCACCCTTTTGTTGCTGCAAATCCCAGTTCTTAAAACCTTTTTGGCTTAAACTTGACGCAAATTTACTTAAATTATAGCCTATCAAAGCTTGCGTGGTTGTAAAATTATTGATACAGCTTTGTTACACAGTTAATGTCCTCAACCACTATTCTTATATTCTATAAGATGAATGACACAGAGTAAACCAAGCAATGCAATGTTTCGTAATTATATCTATCGACAATTAGATAGCGAGTAGCGTAGCCAATCAAATTACAGCATTTGCAATAGTATACTAGTATGATTCTACTAAATAGACATGTAGTACAAGTAATGCTGCGTGTTTGGTTAGATTCGGAGTAACTGAAAGGCGAAATGAAGGAACCGAGGTGTTTAGCAGTTATCACCAGTCAAATTGTTTAGCCTTTATTATTTATAATAATAATAATTCATGTTTATTAAACTGTATTGCAGCGAAAACTGAATTACACGGATAAAATAATATAAAAACGTTCTAGTAATATTTAACAGTTATGAAATTCCTAAATCGATCAGTATTTACATAAGGTCTGACCGATGGTTCATTTCTTAAATTATAATGGTAGTCATCCGAATTGTTTCTTAATTGAAGTATGGAAGACACAGGATTGTTATCTAATTGATCTCCACTTCTCATTTTGTCCACGAACGTAATGCATGCTTTATGTCGCCGTCTTTCTAAAGTATCCAAGCCAGAAAGGGTTAGTGCGTCATCATACGAAACAAAGGGATAAATTAACCTTAGTGCTCGTTTTTGAACTGACTCCAATAGCGCAGACAGATAATCAGCTAAGTCAGACCTAAACAGGAGAAGCAGGAGAAGCTTATTCGACTACGGATCGTATTAAAGAGCAATATATATCAACCAGATCTCTTTGAGACAATCCACTCTTCTTTAATAAGCGCAAAGCGTATAGGCGAGAATTAGCTTTCTTTAGAATTTTCTCAACATGGCAGTTCCACGTAAGGTCCTCTGATAGAGTAACTCCAAGTAGTTTAAACGATGTAACCCTCTCGATGCGATGTAACCCTTACAACGACTACGTTTCTGCATAGCATCCAGGTTGCAGTTTCGTCTTGTTCAAGTTGGTTTTCCCGAGGGTTTTGCTATTTATTTGCACGCGAATGCTTTATTGTACTTAATTATCAATTTTATCAACTATTTCAAAAAATATAAGCTGTTTCAGTCGAGAAAATCGAACGAAAGAGAAGATCTATGTGTAATGTGTTAGGGGAAACATTTAAATTTACGTTCAACAAGCTGACAAGGTCTATATTTCGATTCATTACAGATGTGGTGCAATATGATATTTTAGGAATGTCACTATCCTCACGCAATCTATGTATTTACTATATATGATTTAGATGAACTAAACGACCTAGCTAACTATATTTTGGCTTTGCATAGGAATGTTACTATTCTCTTTACCTCGCTCTTTACTATGAATATGAATACGAATACTATGAACTAAACTAGATTACGAATGCGTCACTGTCATCATGTTGTGTATATACATGTACTTGCCGTTAACGCCTGGCAACTGAACTCTGTAGCTCAGTTCGTACGTGGTCAGAGCGCTGCACCGGAATCGCAGTGCCGCAGATTCAATTCCTGTCGGAGGACTTAGAGTTGCATTTTTTAAAAAACTTTAAAAACTAATATCTAATAATTACTTAATATTGTTCAAACTAAAAATTTGTGAATTCCATAATAGAATATATATGTATAGATTATAGTGAAATGTTTTAAAAATGTATTTGTCTCAAGAACAAGTACTGAGTGTTCTATTCTGTCGCGGGAATTCGACACTCAATTGTAGCCAAGACAATGGGCTCTGCCAGCCTCGTACCCAGGCGCAAAAAAACTTAAAAATAGGCACACTACAGTATATTTATATAGATCAGTGATCAAGCGAGCGAGCGCGCTGTGGTGCTTGGGGAGGACGCGACGGGAAAGCGACTGCGTCCTCCCCAAGCACCACCGCGCGCTCGCTCGCTTGATCACTGATCTATATAAATATACTGTAGTGTGCCTATTTTTAAGTTTTTTTGCGCCTGGGTACGAGGCTGGGGCTCTGCTATGACTGCTAATAGAGCGGATGCAGGTCTGCGAAGTGATGATCGGGCACCTCTTAAACACATGATGGAGGATCGAAGAAGGGAGAAGCTTAGTTTTCATCTGACCCAGAACAAAGTGCGACTGTAGGGTTGTTTCTGTTTCTCTGATATAAGAGTAGCGATTCTACGGTAGACCACGGTGGCAATTGGTCCCATACCTCCCGATGTAGAAAAAACCAAAGGCGAAAAACAACCATGCTCCACTCGTCGTACGCTCTCTTCTTTTCTCGTTCATTCTGTTTATACAATTGAGAAATTGAGGTATTGCGGTTGCTCGGTGCAAAAGGGTTAAAAACCCGTACGTCAAAAAATGCACGTTGCCTGTCGCGTCCCCAAAAGTTCTCTGCAACAACATCCAGTCTTGCTCCATCTTGGAGATTTGCTGTCCTGTGAGTTAAACACTCGTTGGTTATTGGCTGTAGCCTGTAGGGTGGGTTCAATACCAACTCCGCTGCATACCTCAGTGAGGAGTTGTCCTGTAATGTCGCGAAGTTCGTTATGCCTAATCGAAGGATATCTACCACATGAACAGCTCAGTGCGTGTTCTACAGAGAATGATGTTTTTTCGCAGCCGTTCCCGTTCAGGTCTAAAAATATTGTATATATTATTTCACTCGAAATATCCGCCACCTAAACCTTCTACCTTAATTTCAATCGAGTGAGATGCAGAAAAAAAATCAAACAAACAAACAAACAAAAACATCTTAATTGTAATAAATAGAGCTCGTTATTGCGCGTTTATGTCTGAATTATATTCAACACTGATTTCTATTTTCTCTTTAGTTTCCCACAAATACAAACAAATACCTACGTATGGTTCGCTCAAACTATTGTAGAGTATAGATGTTTTAGAGCGATGCGCTTTACGATCGTCAAGTCTTGAAGGCGCAATGTTTGTTGTTGGAAATATAATACCCTCATATAGACTGAAGTATATCGAATATTTTACATAGTGCGTGATGAATATCAGCATGATTTGTACGTTTCTCGTTCGTATTGCACTTGCATTTATCGTATCGTTCCCTTGATGCGTTATTGATCTGGTTAAAACACAAGTACGTAACTCAAAATTCGCAAGTATTCTAAGATGTACACAAGAAAATTGCATCCGTTTTGTGCGGGTGACTTGTGTGACAGTGTAAGTGTAAGTTTGTGACACCCCCAAAAAGCCACGATGGCGACGAAGAAAACAGACAGGGGCCATTAAACCTACGGTTTGCGGGTTTGGCTCTGCCAGCCGTAGCAACTATATACACCTCGTCCCAATGGGAATACTTGTCCCTAGAGTCATGTTTGCTTTATCAGTGTTTGACGCGGCCCCTTTGCACAACGTCAATATACTGTGATGCATTGCGGTTTCGCACATATACATAATGTTACAAAAGAGCTAACTACATGAAGATTTCCTGACAACATGCATGGACTATTACAAGCCAGCCAAGCCACCTGAGATTGGTTTACGGTCATTACTGTTATGCAGATGAATGAACATCTAAAGTTACTGAACTTGACAAACTCACCCCAAGCCAAAATAGACATAAATTAGACATAAGTTTATTTTAAAAAAGACATAATAATAATAATTAGACATAAGTTTATTTTTTTACAAAATAGACATAAGTTTATTTTTAAATGACTTAAGGTTTAGTATCTTTGAGATGGACTAATAAGGTTGAGGGTATTGGACAATAATCTAAGGAGTTGTGGATATTTAATGTTTTTACCTTAAAGCAAAACAAATTTGTTGCTGGATGACCAATTTTCATCTAAACATCCCTATAGCACCAGAGTGCATTCTATATGTGCAGGGGTGGACTGGCCAGTCGCGCTCACCTGGGAAGGGCTCACCTGCTTGTAAGGCCCCTTGAAATGGGCTTTTACATATGATCTCAAAAAGTATCAAACTCAAAGAGTTGTTTACATAGTATGTAATACCATTGACATTATGCATACTGTGTATAGACCCTAATAAAGACATTATAAAATTTCTAAATGATTTCCTCTACCCTATTAATGGGTAATTCATATAAATTTGGGCTTAGAAACACAAAGTTTATGTGCTAGGGGTTTTTGAACAAATCACTTTCGAAGCAGAGCGCTCTAATTGCATATTTAATTAGCAGCATGAATATCACAAAATACCCCATTTTCAAAATGCGATCCCTCGTTGATTTGTGGAGTCGTTTTTGATTCCTCGGTATCAACTGAAAGAGAAACTCTTCATGAATACAGTGATGTTATTTTTATTAACCTTCCCCGTCAAAAAGTATATTTCCAGCATATTTCAAAGCTATTTTTACGCCTTGAGTATGAACCCGAAAATTAGATCAATACATATGTAAATTAATATAACTAAAAAAGCACATCGTAGAAAGAAAACAAAATTAAAACCGTGAAATATGATGCACATACAACAATAATTTCAACACGTACCTAGCTTTAAAAATATCTGATTTTCAATGAGAAAATACTAAGTAAAAACTAGTATACTTATCAGTAATAAATGCCGACTTGTTCCTAATTGTCCTAATTGTCCTATTTTTCTTATTTTTATTTTCCCCCCGTTCGAACAAGTTTAGGCCAATTTCCTTATTGACACCCTCAATTTTGTATTCAGCGATTTCTACCGTTAAACTAATCCTTATTCTGGCAATCCTAATTTTGGCGCAATTTCCGACAAACTAAATGTTAATACAAACTCAATCCTAACTGTAATTCTCATCCTGACCCTAACCTCGACCCTAATCCTGACCCCTAATCTTAATCGTAAGCGCAACCCTTATCCTAACCCTACCCTCAACCCTTATCCTAACCCTATTCCTAGCCTCGACCCTTATCCTAACATCAACCCTTATCCTAACCCTTATCCTAACATCAACCCTTATCCTAACCCTTATCCTAACATCAACCCTTATCCTAACCCTTATCCTAACATCAACCCTTATCCTAACCCTTATCCTAACATCAACCCTTATCCTAACCCTAATCCTAGCCTCAACCCTTATCCTAACATCAACCCTTATCCTAACCCTAATCCTAGCCTCAACCCTTATCCTAACATCAACCCTTATCCTAACCCTTATCCTAACCCTAATCCTAGCGTCTACCTGCCAGATTACAAACGAATACAATTATATTTTACATTCACCCAAATGAAATTTCAGATGAGGTGGAAGTTATTGGTCATATCTCTAAGTTCATGGTGGCGCTGTCACCGCTGTGTGTAACAAAATCTTTGAAGCGCGCAAGTAACTCCGAAAATGTTATAATAGAAGGAAGGGTTTGATCTAGAAAATTAGTTCAAATGTAGTATAAATTGCTTTGAATTGATATTTACTGTTGATTGTTTATATGAAAATTGTATTAGACCATCTCTCGTCTATCTGCGTTTAAGAGCTAGGGGTTGACTTTTGAACCAGGCCTAACTATCAGTCTTTCTACCGAGTGTAACACCAGGGTTAGGTGCAGAGTAAGAGCTAGTAGGATTCTACTTATGAGGTTGTTAATATGGAAATTCCTTCGACATGCTTCACTGCATTTCTTTGTTTTAGCTACTCTCGCCTTGCTCGTCGTCTTTTCTTCTGCTTGCGTTGGCGTTGCTAGTAAAACCTTGTTTATTTACATTTTTCAGATCAACCTTGTGATTTAAGGGCATTGATATATCATAACTTTACTGATTTCCAAGTAATGCTGAGAGTAAAATGAACAGTTCGTTCTGTGCGGGATTGTGTATATTCCGAGGTTCTTAACCATCATGATGATGACCCAAGCATGCTCTCATTTCTAAAATACCAATGCAATATACCTAAAATCGCCATTACATATAAATTAGAACTGCTGAGTTGCTCGCTTGCTGCAGGCTCGCTCGCTGCGTCAGCAATCAGCAATTTTCTCGCCGCTCCTGCCAAAAATATTGATTTCGAAAAAAACTCCAGCGCAATGCATTGTGGTATACTGACGATTCCTCCTCTGATTTTAAAGATAGCCGATACGTGACATGGATTTGCATTTTGCATACCAAACATTGAAATGTTAAAAACAAGGCAAAGAAATGAATTTCTCTTAAACAATAAAACACTATATTCATATTAGAAACCCAACATTATATACTATCAACATAAAGTTGAGTGACTTTATTATCCGAGATTAATGTTACATATCTGCATGTGTTCATGAACTAAAGGAGTTAAATGGTGCATAACATGCATACATCAATTTTCATACCGAACATTATTGAAATCTCAAAAACCAGACAAAGAAACATGTCAACCAGGATCATGCACGTATGTGCTGATCTTGTGACTTTCTCGAGATATTAGAAATGCCTCATGGATCTGCACTGATTGGTTGAATACTTCAGTAGATTCAAGATGTCCGAGATCGTATGCGGTGTTTTGAAACTTACATTTGGCTTTTTGGCGGACAGGATTCGCAGTGAAATTTTGGAACGTTTGAAAGATGGCGACGTCACGGACGAAGAATGCCGGCGCTTGATCGTCGACGAACTTGACGACATCAAAAGCAAGTTGGATGGTTTGGCAAGAAAAGATTTACTGAGTAGCCTTTGTTTTCTACAAGAAGGAATCGATGGACTATATCAGATCCTACTTCAGTTTAAATTGGATGAGAATACAGCAGAATCGACCGTAGTTGGAGCAATGCCATCCAGAGACACTGTCACTGGTCCTGATTCTTCTATCAACGAGGCCATTGCTTTGATAAATGCCATCACTTCATTGAACATAAGTTCTAACGGACGCTTTAAGTCAGCCATAGAATCGTTCAAACTCGCACGTGAGAAAGCCACCGAAGCATTCTGCAACGAGGCGTTATCAACTGAGGACCGAATTAAAGCGTCGCAGGTTCGAATAATGGCCAGAATTTTAGAAAAATTGGAAGACCCAGACGCAAGCGTAAGCAATTGTCTCCTGTACCTCAAACAGCTTCATGATATCGGAGCTATTCAAGAAATATTTTCCGTTCTAATTGACGGAGGAATAAAGTCGCGGTTTAATCAGACGAAGCGACATAGCAATGCTTCGTCTGTTCACCTAATGAATCAACTATTGTTTGATTTCGCCAGAAAGTTCACGAATTTTCGACCAGCGATTTATGACTGGCCCACGATTTTGCTAAGCAAGTCGAGAATTTACCATCCCATGTTTGGAGAATATCGCCTTGTTGAAAAGCTTGAAGGGTCTGGTGTGAAAGTTATGTCACCGTATCCAAATTTTACATTTGATGGTAAAATTTCCCCTGGATTGTCTGCTGTAAACAGCAAAAGAGAGATTGTTGCAAAGATGTTTGGGAAGAATACTATTAAAAGTTTTAAACCCTCAGGAGAAAGCCGTACATTATGTGAAGTTCCCAAAGAAAAGCATGTGTCAGAATGCCGCATTGTTGCGATGGATATCGATGCTGAAGACAACCTATTCGTCATCACTGCATTTCAAGGATGGAATGATCAATCATGCAGTTTTATGTTGTTTATCTTTGATCAAAATGGAAACAAAAAACTTGAGTATCTGTTATCTTTCCTTCAAAACTCTTCTTGGCAAAAAGTACGCATGGCAGTAAACAAGGACGGGAAGATTGCTATTTTAAACTACGATGAGAAAATCCTGTATGTTGGGAACGTATCTATTCAGCTGAATTCGTTTAAAGTCGACAACGAACTATCTCGTGCTGGTAATGGGAACATACGGTTCTCAGATTTTAATGGAACAAAAATAATTTCCACAGACAGGATGGCTGTTTATATCTACACAGAAAACGGAGTGTTACAACGCAAAATTCAGATACCGGAAGGACATGGATTCATTGCTTCGGTTGCAATAAATCACAATAAAAAACGTATTCTTATTTTAACGTCTCGCGTAACAGACCGCTACAATCTTTTTAGTTTCTCAGAAACTGGAGAACTGATAGACAGTTTATGCTTGGGGCATAGCGAATGGATGGGATATGTTCAGCTAGTTTCTCATCCAAATGGCGCAGTTGCTTTAGTTTGTAAAAGAGGAGCAGCTTTACTTCAACAGTAGTAATTTTAATTCATATTTCGGCATTAGACAAACAAATAAACAATATAGAATAATTTGTTTTTCATAGCTTTTCATAATGCTGTTTCCCTTGGCCTCATATAAACAGTAAATGAGTGCTAAATAAATAGGAGTTTCAAGTAGAATAAAAGTAAAGAATAGCGACACCGAACTGATGAACAATTCTTAAAAGTAGAAATAAGTCATTTGTTGAACACAATAAAAATACGAGATATAAAAATAGACATGCATGGGATTAGGCATTACAAAATGTGATACACAGATGATAATTCACTAAAATGTTTGCGTAAGCCCTTTATTTCTCGTATATCAAGCAATAATTTGAACACAAGTTTTTTACTCTTGGCGTTGCCATGGCGACATGACGTCATCATTTATCTTGGCAGTTTTAGCCAAAGAAGGTATGATAGCGGAAAAATAAGGTCGGTGACCTACTCTTTCTTTCAGAAAGTAAATCATTATGAGATTCTGAGTTTTCAATTCTCAGAATTTTTTTTGAAAATCGCCAATGTAGTTTTTTAAAAAGCCAATGAATTTAATCAGAACTTAGTGCGTTGAATACATAGTCAAATTTTGAGATATGGTCACCGGAGAAACGAACGAGAAAAAAGAACCTCAAAATGACATTTTCTGCTCGCGAAAAACACGCAACGCCTAAACAAATACTGACCGATCACGATATAGTGTTTGCGGGTGCATGTTCGAGTCACTCGCTGCATGGCTGCAGAACGCTGGCTGTAAAACAGGCTGTTTTTTTCGAAATGGTTTGCAATAAGCCCAGAGCAACTGTGGCATCACCATGAGCAGATACATGTACGCTTAGCGTACCTATTATTATTTAAAGTAGGGGATTATAGATAAAATAACTGATGACAGATTTCATGAGAGAGCCAGATTAGCTTCATATCATATGACAGTCACCTGCCTCGTCCCCAGTCGCTTGCTAACAAATAATTGAGGAAAAAACGGATAATTAACGAGGAAAACGAAAAAAACGAATAATTTACGAGGAAACGAATAATTAGAATAATTAATGAGGAAAACGAAAGATGGGGGGGGGGGAGGAATTGCGGAGCAATTTCTCGCCTTCCTATTTCCCTTTGCGCGCTCGTCCTTAGTTGCGGGCGTGCGTCTTTATCAGGCTAGCAGTGCCCGCGCACTCCGAACCACTGATATATATATTACTGATATTTATATTTGATCTATATACATATATACTATATTAACATGTGTAGAAGAGCCTGCGGAGGAGGCAGGACAGTCACGCAGACCAACGCAGAAAAGGCCAAATTATGAGCACGCAATAAGAATATTGGTATATTTTCCCTTTATAGGCTATATTTGTAGATTTCTATCTTATATATTAGGTGCTCGTTATTACCAGGGTAAAATATATATCTTTGGCATTCATGATCAATCACATATATGAGACCAGACATAATATCACTTAGATGATAAGGCCGATACGATTTGTGCCGCGGCCTAATAGAGTTGAATACAGAGAATATTTCTGACAAATAGGACTATATATGCAACAATATTCCTAGGTTTATGCGTTAAGCGTTGATCTAGTAACATAATGTACCAACTACTAAGAGTATATATAGTAAGAATATCAAACACACTCACGCGGTTTTAAGTTCCCGAAGAGATATGGTCAGTAAAGACAATACTTATTCCACTAGCTCCAGAACATTGCTATAATTTAGAAACCGAGTAAAAACTTTCCACGGCTGTTCTTGTGTAGATAGTAACATATATGGATCGCCACTTTGCCATTGGTCTCGGATGTTGTTGGTTGAATCGATAAGAAGCGGGCCTCTTGAACGTACGAGATTTTAGGTTTATGTCAGAAAGTTAAGCGATTTTTCGTGTTATGTATGAGTCAATTCCAACTGCGACTTTTCGGAAAAAAATGGTCAATTTCCCCACCGTGTGGGTGAAAACCATCGTCAAATTCCCCACGGTGCGGGTAGAAAAAACATAGTCAAATACCCATCTGCCTCGTAAGATTCCCATATATGAATTCTTAATGTGTATGTGAAGAAGACTAGGACTTTAATTATATTTTGTTTGAATGAAATAGTGTATTACATGCAGAGTGTTCTGATCTTTTTAATAGAGAGCCATTTCAAGAAAATTGAAGAAAACGTTTTCAACTGTGTAAGTTTTATTTTCTACATTATTTTTACCTTTTCGAAACTAATTTCACCAATAAAAACTCAACATGGAAATAATTTTTAAAACACCAACCGATATATGTAAAAATAAAGAAAATACATGCATGCAGTAAAATTGTTACACCCAAAGCATTGCTCTTCACTTCTCACTACTCGTCCTGTCTTTGTTCTACCAGCCTCAAATACATTTCTCGTTTCACAGACAAAAATTACCGGCAATCACGGCTCACGGCTAGGGATGTAAATCACGTTTCACGACACAAAAATCCGTCATTTCACATTTCACGGGAACTAATATTGGCGATTCACGGCTCACGAAAATACCCTTTACCACCCTCAGCTTAATAAGCAAGCGACGTTTTTGATTCACGGACGCCGCCAACCCGGAAGTAAATTGAGCCGTTATAGATGGTGACAGCCGTTCTTGTTTGACATCACGATTCACGAACGTGAAATTAGATTGACTACCGTTCTTGATTTCAAGCAACAACTGCTGACACCATAATTAACGGCTAAGTTATGTACGCATATTACAGCTGTTCTCGTAAACATCCCTGGTGCTGTTCCAAACTTTAATATACAAAGGCATTTTTAAGGCAGGACTTTACGCAATATATTTCCACATTTCCACTTGAAAACTTCTCAAGTCAATAAAATTAGTCAATTATGAAGTTCTGAGCGCGACCACTGACCAATTTCGCACAACCGGGAAACGAGTAAAATGCCCGACGGGGTGGGAACGGTTCGCGTCAAATTCCCGCCTGCGCGGAATTAAACTCTGGTCAAATCCCGGGGGTTCGCCCGGGGGGGGATGATCGCAGTTGGAATTGACTCATACATTAGTCTTCGTTCCGCTGGATCCAAATAAGAATGATATTGTAATATGGAATTACTAAACTATATATAACCAAGTATGTTTAACTATAGCGCCTTTGTTGTGCATGAATGAATCACGCAAGGTATTAGGACAATGAGCTATAAAGTGCTTCGTAGCCTACGGCTATACGCCGGCTTTGGCAAGCAAATAATGACAATGTAAGCTTTGTAGATGCGTTTAGGGCGACATGGTCTGCATGGACACAACGAAATATGTTTACAATAAAGATGAAGCTTATTTCCAGAGTCTATGGTCAGTTTCGTCCATTAACAGTAATTTTTGTGGTAAAAAATATCATTTAATCAGTTATCATTCAAAGGCTTTGAGAAATTTGTCCGCCACTGCAGATAAGTCATTTCAAAAAAGTGTGCACGAGACCATTATGAATGCATAATATATTTAATGAGAGTTCACAGCAGAGCATGATGATAGCTAGACTTGCTCCAAGTCTCTCTCGAATGGGGAAAAAATTGGGGTCAATCCAGTTTATAATAAGATCAGGGCGAGGTATAAACTGGATTGACCCCAATTTTTTCCCCATTCGAGAGAGACTTGGAGCAAGTCTAGATGATAGCCGACGAGAGTCACACTTTGAATAATCAACCTTTGGCTTTGCATGACAGTTTTATGATCGTTTATTGGGGCTTAGTAGTCGTATATAAATACTGTACCTTCAACTTCGCGATCCTATGATCACATGGAACCGCTTGTTCTGTATATGATAAATTTGATAATCTGTATTTATCTCCTTTTTGGCTGTCTTTGTGTGATAATGCACTGTCATGAACAAGATAATCAATCATGAGTAACATTATTTGTGAGCAGTTACGTCTTAATTGCCTTAATAATAACTTATAATGTAACTATATATTGCTAATTAGTTTCCAATAAAGCAATTTGTAGTATGACTATTTATATTGTTATTGGTATGTATTATGCACGTAGTATGTTGTACGAGGGGTATTGTTGCTACATGACAGACTGGCACCAGCAATAACGCATAACAGATAATGCAAAACGCAAGGATGCATATAACAGAGCAATGCGCGTATTTGATAGATTCTTGATGTATAAATATAACCCTGATGACAACAGAAATATTTGCTATATTTGTTGATTTTCAGACATTAGCCTCAGAGACATAAAGGAATAGTGGATCTTCAGACGGAATAGTAAATTTCAATATCTACTAGCTATTTCGGTTAATGTTCCGAATTTAAGAGCTTGCGACCGAGGCGAGTAATCTATGCTACAGTGAATTTTTTTTAAATTGGAAAATTATGAAACTTGCACTGGGGGCACGTGCCCCCTAAGTTTTCTTGAAAGTGCCCTTTTTCCAAGCTAAAACAATGGGAAAAGTGCCTTTTGGGAATACTAAAGAAGTGCCCTTAAGACGAAGTAACCCTCCATCTTGAAGTTGCTTCCCACGCCTATGTGCAGATAATTTGAAATAAGACCCAACAAAGTACGCGAGGTATTCAGTTCAGTTTGGCAGTTGATAAAATATCACTCAGGGATGAGATCTAAGAAAGGCACCTATTCAATCCAGTCTCGGGGGAAAAATCACGCAAATGATAGCAAAAGATGCACAACCACTATCAATACCGCATGCACATGCACTTACCGTGTTAACATTTGGTTTCCACTCGATACCCAACGCATTACTATTGCTTCTTCACTGTCAGTGTCTGTCCTAGACAAATCACTGCAATAAGAAAATGCTCCTGTATATATATATATATAGGTATTATTTAGTTGCACTAGTAATAATATGGTTACTTCAGGAAATGTATTGACTATTTGGGTATTATTCCATTCGGTTTTCCATACAAACATTTAAGTCTCAATCCCCTATTCCGTAGTACTTTATTATTCACTTCAGAAACGTTGTTGACCATCCCATTTCTTTGATATATTGATCATTACAATCCCATTTCTTTGATATATTGATCATTAAATCGCGTAATGAGCTTTAAAACTTTTCCGCTTCAAATTTAAATTCCTTTAACTTGTCTAAATTGCTCGTATACCTTGAGTTACTATAGTGTGGTTTCCGTTGCTCTCAAACGTCCGCCATTTCCACCCGAAATGGTCTAAATTGAGTTAAGTTTAGTTTAGACTCCTATTTCACAACTTACTTCTCAGAGCTTGACAGCGAAATGAGACTATCTTGTCGTTTACTCATGTTGACATCAACTTGTACCACTTGTTAGTTGTGTAAAAAGCAAATAACATGTCGGAAACGGATGAAACTTGTTTGCAATTTCTTAAGTAAGGAATGACCTCCTCCGCAGCGATCGCATGTTAATAAGTTTAAAATATCCTGTGAGTTTGTATATATATAATATCATTGTCTGTGAGTGTGAATCTTATAGTTATAGTTTCCCAAATTGAAAACAAAATAATCTTTTTCAGGGAAAGATAAGAACAAATGTGACTGTCTATACAAATATAATATATTTTGCAGCTCTAATTACATCACTTATTTGTTTTTCAACAGGAAACCACTTAATGGTTGAGAAGGCACGTGACATGACCGCGTTGAGCGCTGCGCCACCCTTCTGTACTCGCGTGGTAGTCTCATACCGGTAAAGTGAACCAACCACATGGATACGAGACAGTGTGACTTATAACGTCATAAATACTATAATTATATGCGCGCTTTGTTCTGAAATTAAGTATAGTTCTGTGACGCCAAAATTTTACTCAGACAATGCAGACTTCGTTATATCATTGTTGCTCAACTATACAGCATTCGTACAGAACATTATAAAATAACATGTTTACTACGCGAGCTGTGATTGGTCAATACCCGTGCAGGATGAGACAGTGTCTGACGCCCGGCTAGCTCAGTCGGTAGAGCATGAGACTCTTAATATCAGGGTCGTGGGTTCGAGCCCCACGTTGGGCACTTGCATACACCTACAAAATGTAAATACAATATATATTTTTATACCTCGAGCAGCCTCACACTTTTTCCGGCAAATTTTTGAAGATTATCATTCTCCATACCATTCCGTAAATTTTTTGGAATTGTTCGAAAAATTTTCTGCATTCGCACAGCTCTAGCAATTGACACAACGTTATTAATATAAAATAATTTGGCGGCAGACCAATAAGGAAATATTTTCTTTGAAAACGATCGAAAAACGCACCGCGAAGAATTTATTTTCCAAACATAGTTTATCGTGGCGCGCCCTGTTAGCGCAGTAGGCAGCGCGTTAGTCTCATAATCTAAAGGTCCTGAGTTCGACCCTCAGACAGGGCACCAAATATTTAATGTTTTAGTCCCTATAAACCTTTGTTCAAGCAGCTGTTTTTTTGGATTGGTGTATATGGAGAAATAGGGTCTGACGCCCGGCTAGCTCAGTCGGTAGAGCATGCGACTCTTAATCTCAGGGTCGTAGGTTCGAGCCCCACGTTGGGCGCTTGTATACACCTCTCAAATGTAAATACACGATATATTTTTATACCTTGAGTAGACTCACACTTTTTCCGGCAAATTGTTGAAGGATTATAATTTTCCATTCCATTCCGTAAATTATTTCCAATTGTTCCAAAAATATTCTGCATTCGCACAGCTCTAGCAATTGACACAACGTTATTAATATAAAATAATTTGGTTGCAGACCAATAAGGAAATATTTTCTTTGAAAACGATCGAAAAACGCACTGCGAAGAATCTATTTTCCAAGCACAGTTTATCGTAGCGCGCCCTGTTAGCGCAGTAGGCAGCGCGTTAGTCTCATAATCTAAAGGTCCTGAGTTCGACCCTCAGACAGGGCACCAAATCTTTAATGTTTTAGTCCCTACAAACCTTTGTTCAAGCAGCTGGTATAAAATTGATGTATATGGTGAAACAGTGTCTGACGCCCGGCTAGCTCAGTCGGTAGAGCATGAGACTCTTAATCTCAGGGTCGTGGGTTCGAGCCCCACGTTGGGCGCTTGTATACACCTCTCAAATGTAAATACACGATATATTTTTATACCTTGAGCAGTCTCACAGTTTTTCCGGCAAATTGTTGAAGGATTACCATTTTTCATTCCATTCCGTAAATTATATCCAATTGTTCCAAAAATATTCTGCATTCGCACAGCTCTAGCAATTGACAAAACGTTATTAATATAAACTAATTGGCGGCAGACCAATAAAATATATTTTCTTTGAAAACGATCGAAAAACGCACTGCTAACAATCTATTTTCCAAACACAGTTCACCGTAGCGCGTCCTGTTAGCGCAGTAGGCAGCGCGTTAGTCTCATAATCTAAAGGTCCTGAGTTTGACCCTCAGACAGGGCACCAAATCTTTAATGTTTTAGTCCCTACAAACCTTTGTTCAAGCAGCTGTTTTTTTGGATTGGTGTATATGGCGAAACAGTGTCTGACGCCCGGCTAGCTCAGTCGGTAGAGCATGAGACTCTTAATCTCAGGGTCGTGGGTTCGAGCCCCACGTTGGGCGCTTGTATACACCTCTCAAATGTAAATACACGATATATTTTTATACCTCGAGCAGCCTCACACTTTTTCCGGCAAATTTTTGAAGATTATCATTCTCCATACCATTCCATAAATTTTTTGCAATTGTTCGAAACATTTTCTGCATTCGCACAGCTCTAGCAATTGACACAACGTTATTAATACAAAATAATTTGGCGGCAGACCAATAAGGAAATACTTTCTTTGAAAACGATAGAAAAACGCACTGCTAACAATCTATTTTCCAAACATAGTTTATCGTAGCGCGCCCTGCATGTTAGCGCAGTAGGGAGCGGGTTAGTCTCATAATCTAAAGGTCCTGAGTTCGACCCTCAGACAGGCCACCAAATCTTTAATGTTTTAGTCCCTACAAACCTTTGTTCAAGCAGCTTTTATAAAATTGATGTATATGGTGAAACAGTGTCTGACGCCCGGCTAGCTCAGTCGGTAGAGCATGAGACTCTTAATCTCAGGGTCGTGGGTTCGAGCCCCACGTTGGGCGCTTGTATACACCTCTCAAATGTAAATACACGATATATTTTTATACCTTGAGCAGCCTCACACTTTTTCCGGCAAATTGTTGAAGGATTACCATTTTCCATTCCATTCCGTAAATTATTTCCAATTGTTCCAAAAATATTCTGCATTCACACAGCTCTAGCAATTGACAAAACGTTATTAATGTAAACTAATTGGCGGCAGACCAATAAGGAAATACTTTCTTTGAAAACGATAGAAAAACGCACTGCTAACAATCTATTTTCCAAACACAGTTCACCGTAGCGCGTCCTGTTAGCGCAGTAGGCAGCGCGTTAGTCTCATAATCTAAAGGTCCTGAGTTCGACCCTCAGACAGGGCACCAAATCTTTAATGTTTTAGTCCCTACAAACCTTTGTTCAAGCAGCTGTTTTTTTGGATTGGTGTATATGGAGAAATAGGGTCTGACGCCCGGCTAGCTCAGTCGGTAGAGCATGAGACTCTTAATCTCAGGGTCGTGGGTTCGAGCCCCACGTTGGGCGCTTGTATACACCTCTCAAATGTAAATACACGATATATTTTTATACCTTGAGCAGCCTCACACTTTTTCCGGCAAATTGTTGAAGGATTACCATTTTCCATTCCATTCCGTAAATTATTTCCAATTGTTCCAAAAATATTCTGCATTCGCACAGCTCTAGCAATTGACAAAACGTTATTAATGTAAACTAATTGGCGGCAGACCAATAAGGAAATACTTTCTTTGAAAACGATAGAAAAACGCACTGCTAACAATCTATTTTCCAAACACAGTTCACCGTAGCGCGTCCTGTTAGCGCAGTAGGCAGCGCGTTAGTCTCATAATCTAAAGGTCCTGAGTTCGACCCTCAGACAGGGTACCAAATATTTAATGTTTTAGTCCCTACAAACCTTTGTTCAAGCAGCTGTTATATAATTGGCGTACATGGCGAAACAGTGTCTGACGCCCGGCTAGCTCAGTCGGTAGAGCATGAGACTCTTAATCTCAGGGTCGTGGGTTCGAGCCCCACGTTGGGCGCTTGTGTACACCTCTCAAATGTAAATACACGATATATTTTTATACCTCGAGCAGCCTCACACTTTTTCCGGCAAATTTTTGAAGATTATCATTCTCCATACCATTCCGTAAATTTTTTGGAATTGTTCGAAAAATTTTCTGCATTCGCACAGCTCTAGCAATTGACACAACGTTATTAATACAAAATAATTTGGCGGCAGACCAATAAGGAAATATTTTCTTTGAAAACGATCGAAAAACGCACCGCTAAGAATTTATTTTCCAAACATAGTTTATCGTCGCGCGCCCTGTTAGCGCAGTAGGGAGCGGGTTAGTCTCATAATCTAAAGGTCCTGAGTTCGACCCTCAGACAGGGCACCAAATCTTTAATGTTTTAGTCCCTACAAACCTTTGTTCAAGCAGCTGTTATAAAATTGATGTATATGGTGAAACAGTGTCTGACGCCCGGCTAGCTCAGTCGGTAGAGCATGAGACTCTTAATCTCAGGGTCGTGGGTTCGAGCCCCACGTTGGGCGCTTGTATACACCTCTCAAATGTAAATACACGATATATTTTTATACCTTGAGCAGCCTCACACTTTTTCCGGCAAATTGTTGAAGGATTACCATTCTCCATACCATTCCGTAAATTATTTCCAATTGTTCCAAAAATATTCTGCATTCGCACAGCTCTAGCAATTGACAAAACGTTATTAATATAAACTAATTGGCGGCAGACCAATAAGGAAATACTTTCTTTGAAAACGATAGAAAAACGCACTGCTAACAATCTATTTTCCAAACACAGTTCACCGTAGCGCGTCCTGTTAGCGCAGTAGGCAGCGCGTTAGTCTCATAATCTAAAGGTCCTGAGTTCGACCCTCAGACAGGGCACCAAATCTTTAATGTTTTAGTCCCTACAAACCTTTGTTCAAGCAGCTGTTATAAAATTGATGTATATGGTGAAATAGGGTCTGACGCCCGGCTAGCTCAGTCGGTAGAGCATGCGACTCTTAATCTCAGGGTCGTAGGTTCGAGCCCCACGTTGGGCGCTTGTATGCACCTCTCAAATGTAAATACACGATACATTTTTATACCTTGAGCAGACTCACACTTTTTTTCGGCAAATTGTTGAATGATTACCATTTTCTATTCCATTCCGTAAATTATTTCCAATTGTTCCAAAAATATTCTGCATTCGCACAGCTCTAGCAATTGACAAAACGTTATTAATGTAAACTAATTGGCGGCAGACCAATAAGGAAATACTTTCTTTGAAAACGATAGAAAAACGCACTGCTAACAATCTATTTTCCAAACACAGTTCACCGTAGCGCGTCCTGTTAGCGCAGTAGGCAGCGCGTTAGTCTCATAATCTAAAGGTCCTGAGTTCGACCCTCAGACAGGGCACCAAATCTTTAATGTTTTAGTCCCTACAAACCTTTGTTCAAGCAGCTGTTATAAAATTGATGTATATGGTGAAACAGTGTCTGACGCCCGGCTAGCTCAGTCGGTAGAGCATGAGACTCTTAATCTCAGGGTCGTGGGTTCGAGCCCCACGTTGGGCGCTTGTATACACCTCTCAAATGTAAATACACGATATATTTTTATACCTTGAGCAGACTCACACTTTTTCCGGCAAATTGTTGAAGGATTACCATTTTCTATTCCATTCCGTAAATTATTTCCAATTGTTCCAAAAATATTCTGCATTCGCACAGCTCTAGCAATTGACAAAACGTTATTAATGTAAACTAATTGGCGGCAGACCAATAAGGAAATACTTTCTTTGAAAACGATAGAAAAACGCACTGCTAACAATCTATTTTCCAAACACAGTTCACCGTAGCGCGTCCTGTTAGCGCAGTAGGCAGCGCGTTAGTCTCATAATCTAAAGGTCCTGAGTTCGACCCTCAGACAGGGCACCAAATCTTTAATGTTTTAGTCCCTACAAACCTTTGTTCAAGCAGCTGTTATAAAATTGGCGTATATGGCGAAACAGTGTCTGACGCCCGGCTAGCTCAGTCGGTAGAGCATGAGACTCTTAATCTCAGGGTCGTGGGTTCGAGCCCCACGTTGGGCGCTTGTATACACCTCTCAAATGTAAATACACGATATATTTTAATACCTTCAGCAGACTCACACTTTTTCCTGCAAATTGTTGAAGGATTACCATTTTCCATTCCATTCCGTAAATTTTTTCCAATTGTTCGAAAAATTTTCTGCATTCGAACAGCTCTAGCAATTGACACAACGTTATTAATATAACATAATTTGGTGGCAGACCAATAAGGAAATATTTTCTTTGAAAACGATCGAAAAACGCACCGCTAAGAATTTATTTTCCAAACATAGTTTATCGTAGCGCGCCCTGTTAGCGCAGTAGGCAGCGCGTTAGTCTCATAATCTAAAGGTCCTGAGTTCGACCCTCAGACAGGGCACCAAATCTTTAATGTTTTAGTCCCTACAAACCTTTGTTCAAGCAGCTGTTTTTTTGGATTGGTGTATATGGTGAAATATGTTCTGACGCCCGGCTAGCTCGGTCGGTAGAGCATGCGACTCTTAATCTCAGGGTCGTGGATTCGAGCCCCACGTTGGGCGCTTGTATACACCTCTCAAATGTAAATACACGATACATTTTTATACCTTGAGCAGCCTCACAGTTTTTCCGGCAAATTGTTGAAGGATTACCATTTTTCATTCCATTCCGTAAATTATTTCCAATTGTTCCAAAAATATTCTGCATTCGGACAGCACTAGCAATTGACACAACGTTATTAATATAAAATATTTTGGTGGCAGACCAATAAGGAAATATTTTCTTTGAAAACGATCGAAAAACGCACTGCTAACAATCTATTTTCCAAACACAGTTCACCGTAGCGCGTCCTGTTAGCGCAGTAGGCAGCGCGTTAGTCTCATAATCTAAAGGTCCTGAGTTCGACCCTCAGACAGGGCACCAAATCTTTAATGTTTTAGTCCCTACAAACCTTTGTTCAAGCAGCTGTTTTTTTGGATTGGTGTATATGGAGAAATAGGGCCTGACGCCCGGCTAGCTCAGTCGGTAGAGCATGCGACTCTTAATCTCAGGGTCGTGGGTTCGAGCCCCACGTTGGGCGCTTGTATACACCTCTCAAATGTAAATACACGATATTTTTATACCTTGAGCAGACTCACACTTTTTCCGGCAAATTGTTGAAGGATTATAATTTTCCATTCCATTCCGTAAATTATTTCCAATTGTTCCAAAAATATTCTGCATTCGGACAACTCTAGCAATTGACACAACGTTATTAATATAAAATATTTTGGCGGCAGACCAATAAGGAAATATTTTCTTTGAAAACGATAGAAAAACGCACTGCTAACAATCTATTTTCCAAACACAGTTCACCGTAGCGCGTCCTGTTAGCGCAGTAGGCAGCGCGTTAGTCTCATAATCTAAAGGTCCTGAGTTCGACCCTCAGACAGGGTACCAAATATTTAATGTTTTAGTCCCTACAAACCTTTGTTCAAGCAGCTGTTATAAAATTGATGTATATGGTGAAACAGTGTCTGACGCCCGGCTAGCTCAGTCGGTAGAGCATGAGACTCTTAATCTCAGGGTCGTGGGTTCGAGCCCCACGTTGGGCGCTTGTATACACCTCTCAAATGTAAATACACGATATATTTTTATACCTCGAGCAGCCTCACACTTTTTCCGGCAAATTTTTGAAGATTATCATTCTCCATACCATTCCGTAAATTTTTTCCAATTGTTCCGAAAATATTCTGCATTCGCACAGCTCTAGCAATTGACACAACGTTATTAATATAAAATAATTTGGCGGCAGACCAATAAGGAAAAATTTTCTTTGAAAACGATCGAAAAACGCACCGCTAAGAATTTATTTTCCAAACATAGTTTATCGTGGCGCGCCCTGTTAGCGCAGTAGGCAGCGCGTTAGTCTCATAATCTAAAGGTCCTGAGTTCAACCCTCAGACAGGCCACCAAATCTTTAATGTTTTAGTCCCTACAAACCTTTGTTCAAGCAGTTGTTTTTTTGGATTGGTGCATATGGTGAAATAGGGTCTGACGCCCGGCTAGCTCAGTCGGTAGAGCATGCGACTCTTAATCTCAGGGTCGTGGGTTCGAGCCCCACGTTGGGCGCTTGTATACACCTCTCAAATGTAAATACACGATATATTTTTATACCTTGAGCAGCCTCACACTTTTTCCGGCAAATTGTTGAAGGATTACCATTTTCCATTCCATTCCGTAAATTATTTCCAATTGTTCCAAAAATATTCTGCATTCGCACAGCTCTAGCAATTGACACAACGTTATTAATATAAAATAATTTGGTGGCAGACCAATAAGGAAATATTTTCTTTGAAAACGATCGAAAAACGCACTGCTAACAATCTATTTTCCAAACACAGTTCACCGTAGCGCGTCCTGTTAGCGCAGTAGGCAGCGCGTTAGTCTCATAATCTAAAGGTCCTGAGTTCGACCCTCAGACAGGGCACCAAATCTTTAATGTTTTAGTCCCTACAAACCTTTGTTCAAGCAGCTGTTATAAAATTGGCGTATATGGCGAAACAGTGTCTGACGCCCGGCTAGCTCAGTCGGTAGAGCATGCGACTCTTAATCTCAGGGTCGTAGGTTCGAGCCCCACGTTGGGCGCTTGTATACACCTCTCAAATGTAAATACACGATATTTTTATACCTTGAGCAGCCTCACACTTTTTCGGCAAATTGTTGAAGGATTACCATTTTCCATTCCATTCCGTAAATTATTTCCAATTGTTCCAAAAATATTCTGCATTCGCACAGCTCTTGCAATTGACAACGTTATTAATGTAAACTAATTGGCGGCAGACCAATAAGGAAATACTTTCTTTGAAAACGATAGAAAAACGCACTGCTAACAATCTATTTTCCAAACACAGTTCACCGTAGCGCGTCCTGTTAGCGCAGTAGGCAGCGCGTTAGTCTCATAATCTAAAGGTCCTGAGTTCGACCCTCAGACAGGGCACCAAATCTTTAATGTTTTAGTCGCTACAAACATTTGTTCAAGCAGCTGTTATCATAAAATTGGCGTATATGGCGAAACAGTGTCTGACGCCCGGCTAGCTCAGTAGGTAGAGCATGAGACTCTTAATCTCAGGGTCGTGGGTTCGAGCCCCACGTTGGGCGCTTGTATACACCTCTCAAATGTAAATACACGATATATTTTTATACCTTGAGCAGCCTCACACTTTTTCCGGCAAATTGTTGAAGGATTACCATTTTCCATTCCATTCCGTAAATTATTTCCAATTGTTCCAAAAATATTCTGCATTCGCACAGCTCTAGCAATTGACACAACGTTATTAATATAAAATAATTTGGTGGCAGACCAATAAGGAAATATTTTCTTTGAAAACGATCGAAAAACGCACTGCTAACAATCTATTTTCCAAACACAGTTCACCGTAGCGCGTCCTGTTAGCGCAGTAGGCAGCGCGTTAGTCTCATAATCTAAAGGTCCTGAGTTCGACCCTCAGACAGGGCACCAAATCTTTAATGTTTTAGTCCCTACAAACCTTTGTTCAAGCAGCTGTTATAAAATTGATGTATATGGTGAAACAGTGTCTGACGCCCGGCTAGCTCAGTCGGTAGAGCATGAGACTCTTAATCTCAGGGTCGTGGGTTCGAGCCCCACGTTGGGCGCTTGTATACACCTCTCAAATGTAAATACACGATATATTTTTATACCTTGAGCAGCCTCACACTTTTTCCGGCAAATTGTTGAAGGATTACCATTTTCCATTCCATTCCGTAAATTATTTCCAATTGTTCCAAAAATATTCTGCATTCGCACAGCTCTAGCAATTGACACAACGTTATTAATATAAAATATTGGCGGCAGACCAATAAGGAAATACTTTCTTTGAAAACGATAGAAAAACGCACTGCTAACAATCTATTTTCCAAACACAGTTCACCGTAGCGTCCTGTTAGCGCAGTAGGCAGCGCGTTAGTCTCATAATCTAAAGGTCCTGAGTTCGACCCTCAGACAGGGCACCAAATCTTTAATGTTTTAGTCCCTACAAACCTTTGTTCAAGCAGCTGTTATAAAATTGATGTATATGGTGAAACAGTGTCTGACGCCCGGCTAGCTCAGTCGGTAGAGCATGAGACTCTTAATCTCAGGGTCGTGGGTTCGAGCCCCACGTTGGGCGCTTGTATACACCTCTCAAATGTAAATACACGATATATTTTTATACCTTGAGCAGCCTCACACTTTTTCCGGCAAATTGTTGAAGGATTACCATTCTCCATACCATTCCGTAAATTATTTCCAATTGTTCCAAAAATATTCTGCATTCGCACAGCTCTAGCAATTGACACAACGTTATTAATATAAAATAATTTGGCGGCAGACCAATAAGGAAATATTTTCTTTGAAAACGATCGAAAAACGCACTGCTAACAATCTATTTTCCAAACACAGTTCACCGTAGCGCGTCCTGTTAGCGCAGTAGGCAGCGCGTTAGTCTCATAATCTAAAGGTCCTGAGTTCAACCCTCAGACAGGCCACCAAATCTTTAATGTTTTAGTCCCTACAAACCTTTGTTCAAGCAGTTGTTTTTTTGAATTGGTGCATATGGTGAAATAGGGTCTGACGCCCGGCTAGCTCAGTCGGTAGAGCATGCGACTCTTAATCTCAGGGTCGTGTGTTCGAGCCCCACGTTGGGCGCTTGTATACACCTCTCAAATGTAGATACACGATATTTTTTTATACCTTGAGCAGACTCACACTTTTTCCGGCAAATTGTTGAAGGATTACCATTTTCCATTCCATTCCGTAAATTATTTCCAATTGTTCCAAAAATATTCTGCATTCGCACAGCTCTAGCAATTGACACAACGTTATTAATATAAAATAATTTGGTGGCAGACCAATAAGGAAATATTTTCTTTGAAAACGATCGAAAAACGCACTGCGAAGAATCTATTTTCCAAGCACAGTTTATCGTAGCGCGCCCTGTTAGCGCAGTAGGCAGCGCGTTAGTCTCATAATCTAAAGGTCCTGAGTTCGACCCTCAGACAGGGCACCAAATATTTAATGTTTTAGTCCCTACAAACCTTTGTTCAAGCAGCTGTTATAAAATTGGTGTATATGGTGAAACAGTGTCTGACGCCCGGCTAGCTCAGTCGATAGAGCATGAGACTCTTAATCTCAGGGTCGTGGGTTCGAGCCCCACGTTGGGCGCTTGTGTACACCTCTCAAATGTAAATACACGATATATTTTTAAACCTTGAGCAGCCTCACACTTTTTCCGGCAATTTGTTGAAGGATTACCATTCTCCATACCATTCCGTAAATTATTTCCAATTGTTCCAAAAATATTCTGCATTCGCACAGCTCTAGCAATTGACAAACGTTATTAATACAAAATAATTTGGCGGCAGACCAATAAGCAAATATTTTCTTTGAAAACGATAGAAAAACGCACTGCTAACAATCTATTTTCCAAACATAGTTTATCGTAGCGCGTCCTGTTAGCGCAGTAGGCAGCGCGTTAGTCTCATAATCTAAAGGTCCTGAGTTCGACCCTCAGACAGGGCACCAAATCTTTAATGTTTTAGTCCCTACAAACCTTTGTTCAAGCAGCTATTATAAAATTGATGTATATGGTGAAACAGTGTCTGACGCCCGGCTAGCTCAGTCGGTAGAGCATGAGACTCTTAATCTCAGGGTCGTGGGTTCGAGCCCCACGTTGGGCGCTTGTATACACCTCTCAAATGTAAATACACGATATATTTTTATACCTTGAGCAGCCTCACACTTTTTCCGGCAAATTGTTGAAGGATTACCATTCTCCATACCATTCCGTAAATTATTTCCAATTGTTCAAAATATTCTGCATTCGCACAGCTCTAGCAATTGACAAACGTTATTAATATAAACTAATTTGGCGGCAGACCAATAAGGAAATATTTTCTTTGAAAACGATCGAAAAACGCACTGCTAACAATCTATTTTCCAAACACAGTTCACCGTAGCGCGTCCTGTTAGCGCAGTAGGCAGCGCGTTAATCTCATAATCTAAAGGTCCTGAGTTCGACTCTCAGACAGGGCACCAAATCTTTAATGTTTTAGTCGCTACAAACCTTGGTTCAAGCAGCTGTTAAAATTGATGTATATGGCGAAACAGTGTCTGACGCCCGGCTAGCTCAGTCGGTAGAGCATGAGACTCTTAATCTCAGGGTCGTGGGTTCGAGCCCCACGTTGGGCGCTTGTATACACCTCTCAAATGTAAATACACGATATATTTTTATACCTCGAGCAGCCTCACACTTTTTCCGGCAAATTGTTGAAGGATTACCATTTTCCATTCCATTCCGTAAATTATTTCCAATTGTTCCAAAATATTCTGCATTCGGACAACTCTAGCAATTGACACAACGTTATTAATACAAAATAATTTGGCGGCAGACCAATAAGGAAATACTTTCTTTGAAAACGATAGAAAAACGCACTGCTAACAATCTATTTTCCAAACATAGTTTATCGTAGCGCGTCCTGTTAGCGCAGTAGGCAGCGCGTTAGTCTCATAATCTAAAGGTCCTGAGTTCGACCCTCAGACAGGGCACCAAATCTTTAATGTTTTAGTCCCTACAAACCTTTGTTCAAGCAGCTGTTTTTTTGAATTGGTGCATATGGTGAAACAGTGTCTGACGCCCGGCTAGCTCAGTCGGTAGAGCATGAGACTCTTAATCTCAGGGTCGTGGGTTCGAGCCCCACGTTGGGCGCTTGTATACACCTCTCAAATGTAAATACACAATATATTTTTATACCTTGAGCAGCCTCACACTTTTTCCGGCAAATTGTTGAAGGATTACCATTTTCCATTCCATTCCGTAAATTATTTCCAATTGTTCCAAAAATATTCTGCATTCACACAGCTCTAGCAATTGACAAAACGTTATTAATGTAAACTAATTGGCGGCAGACCAATAAGGAAATACTTTCTTTGAAAACGATAGAAAAACGCACTGCTAACAATCTATTTTCCAAACACAGTTCACCGTAGCGCGTCCTGTTAGCGCAGTAGGCAGCGCGTTAGTCTCATAATCTAAAGGTCCTGAGTTCGACCCTCAGACAGGGCACCAAATCTTTAATGTTTTAGTCCCTACAAACCTTTGTTCAAGCAGCTGTTATAAAATTGATGTATATGGTGAAACAGTGTCTGACGCCCGGCTAGCTCAGTCGGTAGAGCATGAGACTCTTAATCTCAGGGTCGTGGGTTCGAGACCCACGTTGGGCGCTTGTATACACCTCTCAAATGTAAATACACGATATTTTTTTATACCTTGAGCAGCCTCACACTTTTTCCGGCAAATTGTTGAAGGATTACCATTCTCCATACCATTCCGTAAATTATTTCCAATTGTTCCAAAAATATTCTGCATTCGCACAGCTCTAGCAATTGACAAAACGTTATTAATGTAAACTAATTGGCGGCAGACCAATAAGGAAATACTTTCTTTGAAAACGATAGAAAAACGCACTGCTAACAATCTATTTTCCAAACACAGTTCACCGTAGCGCGTCCTGTTAGCGCAGTAGGCAGCGCGTTAGTCTCATAATCTAAAGGTCCTGAGTTCGACCCTCAGACAGGGCACCAAATCTTTAATGTTTTAGTCCCTACAAACCTTTGTTCAAGCAGCTGTTATAAAATTGGCGTATATGGCGAAACAGTGTCTGACGCCCGGCTAGCTCAGTCGGTAGAGCATGAGACTCTTAATCTCAGGGTCGTGGGTTCGAGCCCCACGTTGGGCGCTTGTATACACCTCTCAAATGTAAATACACGATATATTTTTATACCTTGAGCAGACTCACACTTTTTCCGGCAAATTGTTGAAGGATTACCATTTTCCATTCCATTCCGTAAATTATTTCCAATTGTTCCAAAAATATTCTGCATTCGCACAGCTCTAGCAATTGACACAACGTTATTAATATAAAATAATTTGGTGGCAGACCAATAAGGAAATATTTTCTTTGAAAACGATCGAAAAACGCACTGCTAACAATCTATTTTCCAAGCACAGTTTATCGTAGCGCGCCCTGTTAGCGCAGTAGGCAGCGCGTTAGTCTCATAATCTAAAGGTCCTGAGTTCGACCCTCAGACAGGGCACCAAATATTTAATGTTTTAGTCCCTACAAACCTTTGTTCAAGCAGCTGTTATAAAATTGGCGTATATGGCGAAACAGTGTCTGACGCCCGGCTAGCTCAGTCGGTAGAGCATGAGACTCTTAATCTCAGGGTCGTGGGTTCGAGCCCCACGTTGGGCGCTTGTATACACCTCTCAAATGTAAATACACGATATATTTTTATACCTCGAGCAGCCTCACACTTTTTCCGGCAAATTGTTGAAGGATTACCATTCTCCATACCATTCCGTAAATTTTTTCCAATTGTTCCGAAAATATTCTGCATTCGCACAGCTCTAGCAATTGACACAACGTTATTAATATAAAATAATTTGGCGGCAGACCAATAAGGAAATATTTTCTTTGAAAACGATCGAAAAACGCACCGCTAAGAATTTATTTTCCAAACATAGTTTATCGTAGCGCGCCCTGCATGTTAGCGCAGTAGGGAGCGGGTTAGTCTCATAATCTAAAGGTCCTGAGTTCGACCCTCAGACAGGGCACCAAATCTTTAATGTTTTAGTCCCTACAAACCTTTGTTCAAGCAGTTGTTTTTTTGAATTGGTGCATATGGTGAAACAGTGTCTGACGCCCGGCTAGCTCAGTCGGTAGAGCATGAGACTCTTAATCTCAGGGTCGTGGGTTCGAGCCCCACGTTGGGCGCTTGTATACACCTCTCAAATGTAAATACACGATATATTTTTATACCTTGAGCAGCCTCACACTTTTTCCGGCAAATTGTTGAAGGATTACCATTCTCCATACCATTCCGTAAATTATTTCCAATTGTTCCAAAAATATTCTGCATTCGCACAGCTCTAGCAATTGACAAAACGTTATTAATGTAAACTAATTGGCGGCAGACCAATAAGGAAATACTTTCTTTGAAAACGATAGAAAAACGCACTGCTAACAATCTATTTTCCAAACACAGTTCACCGTAGCGCGTCCTGTTAGCGCAGTAGGCAGCGCGTTAGTCTCATAATCTAAAGGTCCTGAGTTCGACCCTCAGACAGGGCACCAAATCTTTAATGTTTTAGTCCCTACAAACCTTTGTTCAAGCAGCTGTTATAAAATTGGCGTATATGGCGAAACAGTGTCTGACGCCCGGCTAGCTCAGTCGGTAGAGCATGAGACTCTTAATCTCAGGGTCGTGGGTTCGAGCCCCACGTTGGGCGCTTGTATACACCTCTCAAATGTAGATACACGATATAATTTTATACCTTGAGCAGACTCACACTTTTTCCGGCAAATTGTTGAAGGATTACCATTTTCCATTCCATTCCGTAAATTATTTCCAATTGTTCCAAAAATATTCTGCATTCGCACAGCTCTAGCAATTGACACAACGTTATTAATATAAAATAATTTGGCGGCAGACCAATAAGGAAATATTTTCTTTGAAAACGATCGAAAAACGCACCGCTAAGAATTTATTTTCCAAACATAGTTTATCGTAGCGCGCCCTGCATGTTAGCGCAGTAGGGAGCGGGTTAGTCTCATAATATAAAGGTCCTGAGTTCGACCCTCAGACAGGCCACCAAATCTTTAATGTTTTAGTCCCTACAAACCTTTGTTCAAGCAGCTTTTATAAAATTGATGTATATGGTGAAACAGTGTCTGACGCCCGGCTAGCTCAGTCGGTAGAGCATGAGACTCTTAATCTCAGGGTCGTGGGTTCGAGCCCCACGTTGGGCGCTGGTATACACCTCTCAAATGTAAATACACGATATATTTTTATACCTTGAGCAGCCTCACACTTTTTCCGGCAAATTGTTGAAGGATTACCATTCTCCATACCATTCCGTAAATTATTTCCAATTGTTCCAAAAATATTCTGCATTCGCACAGCTCTAGCAATTGACAAAACGTTATTAATGTAAACTAATTGGCGGCAGACCAATAAGGAAATACTTTCTTTGAAAACGATAGAAAAACGCACTGCTAACAATCTATTTTCCAAACACAGTTCACCGTAGCGCGTCCTGTTAGCGCAGTAGGCAGCGCGTTAGTCTCATAATCTAAAGGTCCTGAGTTCGACCCTCAGACAGGGCACCAAATATTTAATGTTTTAGTCCCTACAAACCTTTGTTCAAGCAGCTGTTTTTTTGGATTGGTGTATATGGAGAAATAGGGTCTGACGCCCGGCTAGCTCAGTCGGTAGAGCATGAGACTCTTAATCTCAGGGTCGTGGGTTCGAGCCCCACGTTGGGCGCTTGTATACACCTCTCAAATGTAAATACACGATATATTTTTATACCTTGAGCAGCCTCACAGTTTTTCCGGCAAATTGTTGAAGGATTATAATTTTCCATTCCATTCCGTAAATTATTTCCAATTGTTCCAAAAATATTCTGCATTCGGACAGCTCTAGCAATTGACACAACGTTATTAATATAAAATATTTTGGTGGCAGACCAATAAGGAAATATTTTCTTTGAAAACGATCGAAAAACGCACTGCTAACAATCTATTTTCCAAGCACAGTTTATCGTAGCGCGCCCTGTTAGCGCAGTAGGCAGCGCGTTAGTCTCATAATCTAAAGGTCCTGAGTTCGACCCTCAGACAGGGCACCAAATCTTTAATGTTTTAGTCCCTACAAACCTTTGTTCAAGCAGCTGTTATAAAATTGATGTATATGGTGAAACAGTGTCTGACGCCCGGCTAGCTCAGTCGGTAGAGCATGAGACTCTTAATCTCAGGGTCGTGGGTTCGAGCCCCACGTTGGGCGCTTGTATACACCTCTCAAATGTAAATACACGATATATTTTTATACCTTGTGCAGCCTCACACTTTTTCCGGCAAATTGTTGAAGGATTACCATTCTCCATACCATTCCGTAAATTATATCCAATTGTTCCAAAAATATTCTGCATTCGCACAGCTCTAGCAATTGCCAAAACGTTATTAATATAAACTAATTGGCGGCAGACCAATAAGGAAATATTTTCTTTGAAAACGATCGAAAAACGCACTGCTAACAATCTATTTTCCAAACACAGTTCACCGTAGCGCGTCCTGTTAGCGCAGTAGGCAGCGCGTTAGTCTCATAATCTAAAGGTCCTGAGTTCGACCCTCAGACAGGGCACCAAATCTTTAATGTTTTAGTCCCTACAAACCTTTGTTCAAGCAGCTGTTTTTTTGGATTGGTGTATATGGAGAAATGGGGTCTGACGACCAGCTAGCTCAGTCGGTAGAGCATGCGACTCTTAATCTCAGGGTCGTAGGTTCGAGCCCCACGTTGGGCGCTTGTATGCACCTCTCAAATGTAAATACACGATACATTTTTATACCTTGAGCAGACTCACACTTTTTTCGGCAAATTGTTGAAGGATTACCATTTTCTATTCCATTCCGTAAATTATTTCCAATTGTTCCAAAAATATTCTGCATTCGCACAGCTCTAGCAATTGACAAAACGTTATTAATATAAACTAATTGGCGGCAGACCACTAAGGAAATATTTTCTTTGAAAACGATAGAAAAACGCACTGCTAACAATCTATTTTCCAAACACAGTTCACCGTAGCGCGTCCTGTTAGCGCAGTAGGCAGCGCGTTAGTCTCATAATCTAAAGGTCCTGAGTTCAACCCTCAGACAGGCCACCAAATCTTTAATGTTTTAGTCCCTACAAACCTTTGTTCAAGCAGTTGTTTTTTTGGATTGGTGCATATGGTGAAATAGGGTCTGACGCCCGGCTAGCTCAGTCGGTAGAGCATGCGACTCTTAATCTCAGGGTCGTGTGTTCGAGCCCCAGGTTGGGCGCTTGTATACACCTCTCAAATGTAGATACACGATATAATTTTATACCTTGAGCAGACTCACACTTTTTCCGGCAAATTGTTGAAGGATTACCATTTTCCATTCCATTCCGTAAATTATTTCCAATTGTTCCAAAAATATTCTGCATTCGCACAGCTCTAGCAATTGACACAACGTTATTAATATAAAATAATTTGGTGGCAGACCAATAAGGAAATATTTTCTTTGAAAACGATCGAAAAACGCACTGCGAAGAATCTATTTTCCAAGCACAGTTTATCGTAGCGCGCCCTGTTAGCGCAGTAGGCAGCGCGTTAGTCTCATAATCTAAAGGTCCTGAGTTCGACCCTCAGACAGGGCACCAAATATTTAATGTTTTAGTCCCTACAAACCTTTGTTCAAGCAGCTGTTATAAAATTGGCGTATATGGCGAAACAGTGTCTGACGCCCGGCTAGCTCAGTCGGTAGAGCATGAGACTCTTAATCTCAGGGTCGTGGGTTCGAGCCCCACGTTGGGCGCTTGTGTACACCTCTCAAATGTAAATACACGATATATTTTTATACCTCGAGCAGCCTCACACTTTTTCCGGCAAATTTTTGAAGATTATCATTCTCCATACCATTCCGTAAATTTTTTGGAATTGTTCGAAAAATTTTCTGCATTCGCACAGCTCTAGCAATTGACACAACGTTATTAATACAAAATAATTTGGCGGCAGACCAATAAGGAAATATTTTCTTTGAAAACGATAGAAAAACGCACTGCTAACAATCTATTTTCCAAACATAGTTTATCGTAGCGCGTCCTGTTAGCGCAGTAGGGAGCGGGTTAGTCTCATAATCTAAAGGTCCTGAGTTCGACCCTCAGACAGGGCACCAAATCTTTAATGTTTTAGTCCCTACAAACCTTTGTTCAAGCAGCTTTTATAAAATTGATGTATATGGTGAAACAGTGTCTGACGCCCGGCTAGCTCAGTCGGTAGAGCATGAGACTCTTAATCTCAGGGTCGTGGGTTCGAGCCCCACGTTGGGCGCTTGTATACACCTCTCAAATGTAAATACACGATATATTTTTATACCTTGAGCAGCCTCACACTTTTTCCGGCAAATTGTTGAAGGATTACCATTCTCCATACCATTCCGTAAATTATTTCCAATTGTTCCAAAATATTCTGCATTCGCACAGCTCTAGCAATTGACAAAACGTTATTAATGTAAACTAATTGGCGGCAGACCAATAAGGAAATACTTTCTTTGAAAACGATAGAAAAACGCACTGCTAACAATCTATTTTCCAAACACAGTTCACCGTAGCGCGTCCTGTTAGCGCAGTAGGCAGCGCGTTAGTCTCATAATCTAAAGGTCCTGAGTTCGACCCTCAGACAGGGCACCAAATCTTTAATGTTTTAGTCCCTACAAACCTTTGTTCAAGCAGCTGTTTTTTTGGATTGATGTATATGGTGAAACAGTGTCTGACGCCCGGCTAGCTCAGTCGGTAGAGCATGAGACTCTTAATCTCAGGGTCGTGGGTTCGAGCCCCACGTTGGGCGCTTGTATACACCTCTCAAATGTAAATACACGATATATTTTTATACCTTGAGCAGACTCACACTTTTTCCGGCAAATTGTTGAAGGATTACCATTTTCCATTCCATTCCGTAAATTATTTCCAATTGTTCCAAAAATATTCTGCATTCGCACAGCTCTAGCAATTGACACAACGTTATTAATATAAAATAATTTGGTGGCAGACCAATAAGGAAATATTTTCTTTGAAAACGATCGAAAAACGCACTGCTAACAATCTATTTTCCAAACACAGTTCACCGTAGCGCGTCCTGTTAGCGCAGTAGGCAGCGCGTTAGTCTCATAATCTAAAGGTCCTGAGTTCGACCCTCAGACAGGGCACCAAATCTTTAATGTTTTAGTCCCTACAAACCTTTGTTCAAGCAGCTGTTATAAAATTGGCGTATATGGCGAAACAGTGTCTGACGCCCGGCTAGCTCAGTCGGTAGAGCATGAGACTCTTAATCTCAGGGTCGTGGGTTCGAGCCCCACGTTGGGCGCTTGTGTACACCTCTCAAATGTAAATACACGATATATTTTTATACCTCGAGCAGCCTCACACTTTTTCCGGCAAATTTTTGAAGATTATCATTCTCCATACCATTCCGTAAATTTTTTGGAATTGTTCGAAAAATTTTCTGCATTCGCACAGCTCTAGCAATTGACACAACGTTATTAATACAAAATAATTTGGCGGCAGACCAATAAGCAAATATTTTCTTTGAAAACGATCGAAAAACGCACCGCTAAGAATTTATTTTCCAAACATAGTTTATCGTAGCGCGCCCTGCATGTTAGCGCAGTAGGGAGCGGGTTAGTCTCATAATATAAAGGTCCTGAGTTCGACCCTCAGACAGGCCACCAAATCTTTAATGTTTTAGTCCCTACAAACCTTTGTTCAAGCAGCTTTTATAAAATTGATGTATATGGTGAAACAGTGTCTGACGCCCGGCTAGCTCAGTCGGTAGAGCATGAGACTCTTAATCTCAGGGTCGTGGGTTCGAGCCCCACGTTGGGCGCTTGTATACACCTCTCAAATGTAAATACACGATATATTTTTATACCTTGAGCAGCCTCACACTTTTTCCGGCAAATTGTTGAAGGATTACCATTCTCCATACCATTCCGTAAATTATTTCCAATTGTTCCAAAAATATTCTGCATTCGCACAGCTCTAGCAATTGACACAACGTTATTAATATAAAATAATTTGGTGGCAGACCAATAAGGAAATATTTTCTTTGAAAACGATCGAAAAACGCACTGCGAAGAATCTATTTTCCAAGCACAGTTTATCGTAGCGCGCCCTGTTAGCGCAGTAGGCAGCGCGTTAGTCTCATAATCTAAAGGTCCTGAGTTCGACCCTCAGACAGGGCACCAAATCTTTAATGTTTTAGTCCCTACAAACCTTTGTTCAAGCAGCTGTTATAAAATTGGTGTATATGGTGAAACAGTGTCTGACGCCCGGCTAGCTCAGTCGGTAGAGCATGAGACTCTTAATCTCAGGGTCGTGGGTTCGAGCCCCACGTTGGGCGCTTGTGTACACCTCTCAAATGTAAATACACGATATATTTTTATACCTCGAGCAGCCTCACACTTTTTCCGGCAAATTTTTGAAGATTATCATTCTCCATACCATTCCGTAAATTTTTTGGAATTGTTCGAAAAATTTTCTGCATTCGCACAGCTCTAGCAATTGACACAACGTTATTAATACAAAATAATTTGGCGGCAGACCAATAAGGAAATATTTTCTTTGAAAACGATCGAAAAACGCACCGCTAAGAATTTATTTTCCAAACATAGTTTATCGTCGCGCGCCCTGCATGTTAGCGCAGTAGGGAGCGGGTTAGTCTCATAATCTAAAGGTCCTGAGTTCGACCCTCAGAAAGGGCACCAAATCTTTAATGTTTTAGTCCCTACAAACCTTTGTTCAAGCAGCTGTTATAAAATTGATGTATATGGTGAAACAGTGTCTGACGCCCGGCTAGCTCAGTCGGTAGAGCATGAGACTCTTAATCTCAGGGTCGTGGGTTCGAGCCCCACGTTGGGCGCTTGTATACACCTCTCAAATGTAAATACACGATATATTTTTATACCTTGAGCAGCCTCACACTTTTTCCGGCAAATTGTTGAAGGATTACCATTCTCCATACCATTCCGTAAATTATTTCCAATTGTTCCAAAAATATTCTGCATTCGCACAGCTCTAGCAATTGACAAAACGTTATTAATGTAAACTAATTGGCGGCAGACCAATAAGGAAATACTTTCTTTGAAAACGATAGAAAAACGCACTGCTAACAATCTATTTTCCAAACACAGTTCACCGTAGCGCGTCCTGTTAGCGCAGTAGGCAGCGCGTTAGTCTCATAATCTAAAGGTCCTGAGTTCGACCTCAGACAGGGCACCAAATCTTTAATGTTTTAGTCCCTACAAACCTTTGTTCAAGCAGTTGTTTTTTTGAATTGGTGCATATGGTGAAATAGGGTCTGACGCCCGGCTAGCTCAGTCGGTAGAGCATGCGACTCTTAATTTCAGGGTCGTGAGTTCGAGCCCCACGTTGGGCGCTTGTATACACCTCTCAAATGTAAATACACGATATATTTTAATACCTTCAGCAGACTCACACTTTTTCCTGCAAATTGTTGAAGGATTACCATTTTCCATTCCATTCCGTAAATTATTTCCAATTGTTCCAAAAATATTCTGCATTCGCACAGCTCTAGCAATTGACACAACGTTATTAATATAAAATAATTTGGCGGCAGACCAATAAGGAAATATTTTCTTTGAAAACGATCGAAAAACGCACTGCTAACAATCTATTTTCCAAACACAGTTCACCGTAGCGCGTCCTGTTAGCGCAGTAGGCAGCGCGTTAGTCTCATAATCTAAAGGTCCTGAGTTCGACCCTCAGACAGGGCACCAAATCTTTAATGTTTTAGTCCCTACAAACCTTTGTTCAAGCAGCTGTTATAAAATTGGCGTATATGGCGAAACAGTGTCTGACGCCCGGCTAGCTCAGTCGGTAGAGCATGAGACTCTTAATCTCAGGGTCGTGGGTTCGAGCCCCACGTTGGGCGCTTGTATACACCTCTCAAATGTAAATACACGATATATTTTTATACCTCGAGCAGCCTCACACTTTTTCCGGCAAATGTTTGAAGATTATCATTCTCCATACCATTCCGTAAATTTTTTCCAATTGTTCGAAAAATTTTCTGCATTCGCACAGCTCTAGCAATTGACACAACGTTATTAATATAAAATAATTTGGCGGCAGACCAATAAGGAAAAATTTTCTTTGAAAACGATCGAAAAACGCACCGCTAAGAATTTATTTTCCAAACATAGTTTATCGTGGCGCGCCCTGTTAGCGCAGTAGGCAGCGCGTTAGTCTCATAATCTAAAGGTCCTGAGTTCAACCCTCAGACAGGCCACCAAATCTTTAATGTTTTAGTCCCTACAAACCTTTGTTCAAGCAGTTGTTTTTTTGGATTGGTGCATATGGTGAAATAGGGTCTGACGCCCGGCTAGCTCAGTCGGTAGAGCATGCGACTCTTAATCTCAGGGTCGTGTGTTCGAGCCCCAGGTTGGGCGCTTGTATACACCTCTCAAATGTAAATACACGATACATTTTTATACCACGAGTAGCCTCACACTTTTTCCGGCAAATTTTTGAAGATTATCATTCTCCATACCATTCCGTAAATTTTTTCCAATTGTTCGAAAAATTTCTGCATTCGCACAGCTCTAGCAATTGACACAACGTTATTAATATAAAATAATTTGGCGGCAGACCAATAAGGAAATATTTTCTTTGAAAACGATCGAAAAACGCACTGCGAAGAATCTATTTTCCAAGCACAGTTTATCGTAGCGCGCCCTGTTAGCGCAGTAGGCAGCGCGTTAGTCTCATAATCTAAAGGTCCTGATTTCGACCCTCAGACAGGGCACCAAATATTTAATGTTTTAGTCCCTACAAACCTTTGTTCAAGCAGCTGTTATAAAATTGATGTATATGGTGAAACAGTGTCTGACGCCCGGCTAGCTCAGTCGGTAGAGCATGAGACTCTTAATCTCAGGGTCGTGGGTTCGAGCCCCACGTTGGGCGCTTGTATACACCTCTCAAATGTAAATACACGATATATTTTTATACCTTGAGTAGACTCACACTTTTTCCGGCAAATTTTTGAAGGATTACCATTCTCCATACCATTCCGTAAATTATTTCCAATTGTTCCAAAAATATTCTGCATTCGCACAGCTCTAGCAATTGACATAACGTTATTAATATAAACTAATTGGCGGCAGACCAATAAGGAAATATTTTCTTTGAAAACGATCGAAAAACGCACTGCTAACAATCTATTTTCCAAACACAGTTCACCGTAGCGCGTCCTGTTAGCACAGTAGGCAGCGCGTTAGTCTCATAATCTAAAGGTCCTGAGTTCGACCCTCAGAGAGGGCACCAAATCTTTAATGTTTTAGTCCCTACAAACCTTTGTTCAAGCAGGGTTTTTTTGGATTGGTGCATATGGTGAAATAGGGTCTGACGCCCGGCTAGCTCAGTCGGTAGAGCATGCGACTCTTAATCTCAGGGTCGTGTGTTCGAGCCCCACGTTGGGCGCTTGTATACACCTCTCAAATGTAAATACACGATATATTTTAATACCTTCAGCAGACTCACACTTTTTCCTGCAAATTGTTGAAGGATTACCATTTTCCATTCCATTCCGTAAATTATTTCCAATTGTTCCAAAAATATTCTGCATTCGCACAGCTCTAGCAATTGACACAACGTTATTAATATAAAATAATTTGGCGGCAGACCAATAAGGAAATATTTTCTTTCAAAACGATCGAAAAACGCACTGCTAACAATCTATTTTCCAAACACAGTTCACCGTAGCGCGTCCTGTTAGCGCAGTAGGCAGCGCGTTAGTCTCATAATCTAAAGGTCCTGAGTTCGACCCTCAGACAGGGCACCAAATCTTTAATGTTTTAGTCGCTACAAACCTTTGTTCAAGCAGCTGTTATAAAATTGGCGTATATGGCGAAACAGTGTCTGACGCCCGGCTAGCTCAGTAGGTAGAGCATGAGACTCTTAATCTCAGGGTCGTGGGTTCGAGCCCCACGTTGGGCGCTTGTATACACCTCTCAAATGTAAATACACGATAAATTTTTATACCTCGAGCAGCCTCACACTTTTTCCGGCAAATTTTTGAAGATTATCATTCTCCATACCATTCCGTATATTTTTTCCAATTGTTCGAAAAATTTTCTGCATTCGAACAGCTCTAGCAATTGACACAACGTTATTAATATAACATAATTTGGTGGCAGACCAATAAGGAAATATTTTCTTTGAAAACGATCGAAAAACGCACCGCTAAGAATTTATTTTCCAAACATAGTTTATCGTAGCGCGCCCTGTTAGCGCAGTAGGCAGCGCGTTAGTCTCATAATCTAAAGGTCCTGAGTTCGACCCTCAGACAGGGCACCAAATCTTTAATGTTTTAGTCCCTACAAACCTTTGTTCAAGCAGCTGTTTTTTTGGATTGGTGTATATGGTGAAATATGTTCTGACGCCCGGCTAGCTCGGGCGGTAGAGCATGCGACTCTTAATCTCAGGGTCGTGGATTCGAGCCCCACGTTGGGCGCTTGTATACACCTCTCAAATGTAAATACACGATACATTTTTATACCTCGAGCAGCCTCACACTTTTTCCGGCAAATTTTTGAAGATTATTATTCTCCATACCATTCCGTAAATTTTTTCCAATTGTTCGAAAAATTTCTGCATTCGCACAGCTCTAGCAATTGACACAACGTTATTAATATAAAATAATTTGGCGGCAGACCAATAAGGAAATATTTTCTTTGAAAACGATCGAAAAACGCACTGCGAAGAATCTATTTTCCAAGCACAGTTTATCGTAGCGCCCTGTTAGCGCAGTAGGCAGCGCGTTAGTCTCATAATCTAAAGGTCCTGATTTCGACCCTCAGACAGGGCACCAAATATTTAATGTTTTAGTCCCTACAAACCTTTGTTCAAGCAGCTGTTATAAAATTGATGTATATGGTGAAACAGTGTCTGACGCCCGGCTAGCTCAGTCGGTAGAGCATGAGACTCTTAATCTCAGGGTCGTGGGTTCGAGCCCCACGTTGGGCGCTTGTATACACCTCTCAAATGTAAATACACGATATATTTTTATACCTTGAGCAGCCTCACACTTTTTCCGGCAAATTGTTGAAGGATTACCATTCTCCATACCATTCCGTAAATTATTTCCAATTGTTCCAAAAATATTCTGCATTCGCACAGCTCTAGCAATTGACAAAACGTTATTAATATAAACTAATTTGGCGGCAGACCAATAAGGAAATATTTTCTTTGAAAACGATCGAAAAACGCACTGCTAACAATCTATTTTCCAAACACAGTTCACCGTAGCGCGTCCTGTTAGCGCAGTAGGCAGCGCGTTAGTCTCATAATCTAAAGGTCCTGAGTTCGACCCTCAGACAGGGCACCAAATATTTAATGTTTTAGTCCCTACAAACCTTTGTTCAAGCAGCTGTTATAAAATTGATGTATATGGTGAAACAGTGTCTGACGCCCGGCTAGCTCAGTCGGTAGAGCATGAGACTCTTAATCTCAGGGTCGTGGGTTCGAGCCCCACGTTGGGCGCTTGTATACACCTCTCAAATGTAAATACACGATATATTTTTATACCTTGAGCAGCCTCACTGTTTTTCCGGCAAATTGTTGAAGGATTATAATTTTCCATTCCATTCCGTAAATTATTTCCAATTGTTCCAAAAATATTCTGCATTCGGACAGCTCTAGCAATTGACACAACGTTATTAATATAAAATATTTTGGTGGCAGACCAATAAGGAAATATTTTCTTTGAAAACGATCGAAAAACGCACTGCTAACAATCTATTTTCCAAGCATAGTTTATCGTAGCGCGCCCTGTTAGCGCAGTAGGCAGCGCGTTAGTCTCATAATCTAAAGGTCCTGAGTTCGACCCTCAGACAGGGCACCAAATCTTTAATGTTTTAGTCCCTACAAACCTTTGTTCAAGCAGCTGTTATAAAATTGATGTATATGGTGAAACAGTGTCTGACGCCCGGCTAGCTCAGTCGGTAGAGCATGAGACTCTTAATCTCAGGGTCGTGGGTTCGAGCCCCACGTTGGGCGCTTGTATACACCTCTCAAATGTAAATACACGATACATTTTTATACCTTGAGCAGACTCACACTTTTTTCGGCAAATTGTTGAAGGATTACCATTTTCTATTCCATTCCGTAAATTATTTCCAATTGTTCCAAAAATATTCTGCATTCGCACAGCTCTAGCAATTGACAAAACGTTATTAATATAAACTAATTTGGCGGCAGACCAATAAGGAAATATTTTCTTTGAAAACGATCGGAAAACGCACTGCGAAGAATCTATTTTCCAAACACAGTTCACCGTAGCGCGTCCTGTTAGCGCAGTAGGCAGCGCGTTAGTCTCATAATCTAAAGGTCCTGAGTTCGACCCTCAGACAGGGCACCAAATCTTTAATGTTTTAGTCCCTACAAACCTTTGTTCAAGCAGCTGTTTTTTTGGATTGGTGTCTATGGAGAAATAGGGCCTGACGCCCGGCTAGCTCAGTCGGTAGAGCATGCGACTCTTAATCTCAGGGTCGTAGGTTCGAGCCCCACGTTGGGCGCTTGTATACACCTCTCAAATGTAAATACACGATATATTTTTATACCTTGAGTAGACTCACACTTTTTCCGGCAAATTTTTGAAGGATTACCATTCTCCATACCATTCCGTAAATTATTTCCAATTGTTCCAAAAATATTCTGCATTCGCACAGCTCTAGCAATTGACAAAACGTTATTAATATAAACTAATTGGCGGCAGACCAATAAGGAAATATTTTCTTTGAAAACGATCGAAAAACGCACTGCTAACAATCTATTTTCCAAACACAGTTCACCGTAGCGCGTCCTGTTAGCGCAGTAGGCAGCGCGTTAGTCTCATAATCTAAAGGTCCTGAGTTCGACCCTCAGACAGGGCACCAAATCTTTAATGTTTTAGTCCCTACAAACCTTTGTTCAAGCAGGGTTTTTTTGGATTGGTGTATATGGAGAAATGGGGTCTGACGACCAGCTAGCTCAGTCGGTAGAGCATGCGACTCTTAATCTCAGGGTCGTAGGTTCGAGCCCCACGTTGGGGCTTGTATACACCTCTCAAATGTAAATACACGATATATTTTAATACCTTCAGCAGACTCACACTTTTTCCTGCAAATTGTTGAAGGATTACCATTTTCCATTCCATTCCGTAAATTATTTCCAATTGTTCCAAAAATATTCTGCATTCGCACAGCTCTAGCAATTGACACAACGTTATTAATATAAAATAATTTGGCGGCAGACCAATAAGGAAATATTTTCTTTGAAAACGATCGAAAAACGCACCGCTAAAAATTTATTTTCCAAACATAGTTTATCGTAACGCGCTCTGTTAGCGCAGTAGGTAGCGCGTTAATCTCATAATCTAAAGGTCCTGAGTTCGACCCTCAGACAGGGCACCAAATCTTTAATGTTTTAGTCCCTACAAACCTTTGTTCAAGCAGCTGTTTTTTTGGATTGGTGCATATGGTGAAATAGGGTCTGACAGAAACCAACTCAGGGTCGTGGGTTCGAGCCCCAGGTTGGGCGCTTGTATACACCTCTCAAATGTAGATACACGATATAATTTTATACCTGGAACAGACTCACACTTTTTCCCGCAAATTGTTGAAGGATTACCATTTTCCATTCCATTCCGTAAATTATTTCCAATTGTTGCAAAAATATTCTGCCTTCGCACAGCTCTAGCAATTGACAAAACGTTATTAATATAAACTAATTTGGCGGCAGACCAATAAGGAAATATTTTCTTTGAAAACGATCGAAAAACGCACTGCTAACAATCTATTTTCCAAACACAGTTCACCGTAGCGCGTCCTGTTACTGTTAGCGCAGTAGGCAGCGCGTTAGTCTCATAATCTAAAGGTCCTGAGTGTGACCCTCAGACAGGGCACCAAATCTTTAATGTTTTAGTCCCTACAAACCTTTGTTCAAGCAGCTGTTATAAAATTGGTGTATATGGCGAAACAGTGTCTGGCGACCGGCTAGCTCAGTCGGTAGAGCACGAGACTCTTAATCCCGGGGTCGTGGGTTCGAGCCCCACGTTGGGCCCTTGTATACACCTCTCAAATGTAAATACACGATATATTTTTATACCTCGAGCAGCCTCACACTTTTTCAGGCAAATTTTTGAAGATTATCATTCTCCATACCATTCCGTAAATTTTTTCCAATTGTTCGAAAAATTTCTGCATTCGCACAGCTCTAGCAATTGACACAACGTTATTAATATAAAATAATTTGGCTGCAGACCAATAAGGAAATATTTTCTTTGAAAACGATCGAAAAACGCACTGCGAAGAATCTATTTTCCAAGCACAGTTTATCGTAGCGCGCCCTGTTAGCGCAGTAGGCAGCGCGTTAGTCTCATAATCTAAAGGTCCTGAGTTCGACCCTCAGACAGGGCACCAAATATTTAATGTTTTAGTCCCTACAAACCTTTGTTCAAGCAGCTGTTATAAAATTGATGTATATGGTGAAACAGTGTCTGAC